>CAWUFW010010476.1:0-532500 GCA_963921515.1 Calotriton arnoldi
AAACGCCGTATCCATTTGTGATTGAGTTCTTACTTTATTATCATTGGAGTTGTGACTAGGAGTGTGTGGGGTGCGGCAGAACACCTATCTCTTAGTGCTTGTTAACAATTGGTGTTCTCTAACCGTACCTTAACAGTCAAAATATTTTCCATTACCGCTGGTGCTTAACATGCATGTGCTTCCTTCCACAGAACAAGGTTTTTCTCTATATTGCACTGTATGAAATAACTCCAACCCCCCCGTATATTCACTTTCATTATTACACCTAGATCTGTGTTACAGGTGGCTTTGCCTATTAGATGGTCACCAAGGACAAACATATAAAGATTGTTTTGGACAACTTGGTTCAAGAGAGACCTTTTTGGAGGTTAAGTTCAGAAAAAGCCTCGCAATATGAGGTAGCAATCCAAACAAGCTTGTGAACTGCTTATCCTTATAATTCAGTATGAGTGTCTCAGACCTTTGTTTCCTGGCTCTGTGTTGCCTGTTTGCCAGTGATCTAGCTTGGGGCAATGCCGAATGACTCGTTTGATAGGTTTGAGATAAACATGTCATCGGAACCGGCACAGGACAACAGGTCTCCCCATTTGGGCTGGTTGCATGAACAGCTCTGTAGTCCTAGCTGGTCGGTGCTTGTCTTAGGCAGTAGCACCCTCAAGGCCATGAGCAGGTTGACCCCTCCAGCAGCAATGACTACCTTCGCAAGGTATGCCACATAGAGAGCCGCTGCAGAACAAGTTCATCTGGATATGGTACAATGGTGCCGGGAAGCATGCTCTTAGTCTGGTTAGCAGTCTTCTTCACCCAGTTCACCACATGAACTGTGCAGGAAGACCAGATGATCTCTCATATCTTAGGCCAGCACTGGTTAAGCTCCTTGTTTAAGTTGGCTTCATTTGGGGGGGCTCCTAACACTGGAAACATGACTGGCTTCTCCTCCTTCACAGTCAGACTCTCTCCCCCCCACACTATGCATGCAGTTATCTATGTGCTGAGCAGAGCCACAGCTTTCTCCAGAAAAATGCACAGGCTTGAGGTGATATCCATTCACCTCGGGAGACTGGCTGTCCTTGCTCTCAAAGCAGCTTTTCAAGTAATCTCTGAAGCACTCACTTCCTTTGTCATTGAAGCAGCTTGGAACCGGTACAAAATAGGATGGTCTGAGTACCATCTTTCTACATATTTTCCAGATGGGGGATGAGGAAAACTTTCTAAGGTCCTGGAACCGGTTTGGGGTGGACATTTTAACTTTCATTTTATAGCATTAGTGTGGATACAGCCTTTGTGCAGGGTGATGGCTCTCACAACAGGTAGTGATAATACTGGTTCAAAGCGGGAGTAGCAAAAACTGGGGCACAGTGAAGTGTAAAGTGTCTGCACCTGGCTGTCATCAGCTTTCCTGAAGTGGAAATCAGGGACCGACAAAAGGGGCAGGCATACATAGAAACTTCCTCATTCTTAGCAAAATAATCTGCTGAAATACCCAACCCCCTACCGTCCACCAAATGGATGTGATGAGGGAGGGCTAATCAGCTGTTCTAACTACACCCCTGACTCCATCCTCCCTCACTTCAATGCTTGGTTCTCCACCCTCATGTATGCATGCTGTACACTTCCATAGTCTGGGGAAGCCATATCCCATTCTCCATCTAGTACTATGATAATAAACCAGGGCTATCCAAAATGGATCCCACTGGTCCTAGTGCGCAGACTCTCATTGAACCCTTACTACCACGCATGTGACACATATTCACCTGGCATACAGGAATTAGACACGCACATAGACTGTAAGCACAAGGGTCTGATTGTTACATCTCTGTATCTTTGCATGAGTGGGGCAAATAGGCCCCATTCCCCTGTTCCCTCCCACGTAACAGAAAATGGTCTATGGTCTGCTCAGGATTAATAATCTACATAAATCAGTATGCAGCCACCATCGCTCTATGTCAAAAATTCAGGACATGGGCAGTAGTCCATGTCAATAAAGAGGGCATGCTCTTTGAGTTCTTCAGGTCACAGAACAGATTCTGGACATTGGCTTTACCATGGACAGGTCTAAGCCTCTGCATGTGTGTAATATGGGACAGCAAAAACTCTGTATACCAGTTTCATCTGCAGTCACATCAACCCGGGCAGTTGTACAAACCTGTATACCTTACAGGGGTCAGTCCCTTCCCATTAGAGTTCTCTAGGGTTTCTCCATTGTACGTCAATGTTCTCCAAATGTGCCTTATTTTATCTTTGTGACAATTGCTTATCCTCTAGGATATTGTGAGTGTAGCACTCTTCTGGAAATGGAGTGCTAGACTCTGGCATGTAGAATGTCTGATATGATTCTTCTTTGAAAGGGATGCTAATTTAAAACCTTTCTACCAATATGTGTCGATATTTTGATTGGTGAGTGGTTAAAGTGGTGTGTATCTAAAACCGGCCCCACCCTGGCGGCCCACCGGGCAAACGCCCGGTGCCCGCTATGGCCAGTCCGGCGCTGGGTGCTGGATAACTTGTCATTTATTTTTTATAGCACTGGAATATACGGTATTTGGTCAAAAAGTGAGGATGAATTATCTCCTTAGCTTGTGCAAGTTTGTAAAGTATTTTTGATTAAAAAAAAAAAAAAAAGAATTTTGAGCAATGAATGACAAATTGTTGCCGAAGAGGACTCCTAGACTTTTTTTACTTTTCAGTGTCAAAATGTGACTGGCCTAATTTCTGCGGAGAGTTGTAAGGGGACTGATTGGTTCACCATAAGGCTTGTTGGGGAAAAAACGATATTTAGGGTCACTGCAAGCCTGGATGTTAGCAGTCGTCCAAAACTGAACCATGGCGAGGCAAGGTGCAATCCTTGTGAGCTGCCTAGGTAATTATTTGGCCAGGTGTTGTTTTGGATGCCACATACTTATGGTATGTCACTCCATGCATGCATGTATATTAGACTGATTAGCAATATCTTGTTGGTGAGAAAGTGAAGGGGCATAGGAATATTTTGGGGGAATTCTTCTAGTGCTGCTTTCAGTTAGTGATGTGAACTGACTCATTTAGGTGAATTGAAAACAGTCTTTAAAGAAGAGACCTGGAGGCGTGTTTTCGATGTGCGTGGATTGAGACATGTGGTGTGCCTCCTTGCCCTTAGATTGACATTCCCAGGCCCCTTTAGGCTCAACTATTGGCTGCACCCTGCCAAGCTGGTGCCATGAAGGAACAGGGGGCAAAGGCAGCGACAAATCTGCTGATGGGGGGGCCAGTCCTGACAAGTAGGGAGAGGAGTGACAAGATTTCAGCCAACAGCTTAGGCAGCAAGATATTGGCTGGTTTGAAGTGTGGTGATTCTTGCACTGGGTTGGGGAGACACCTTGTGAAGCTTGCAGCAGTTGACTGGTGGAGACTGAACCACCTGGACCTCTGGGCCAGTGAGGTGCACCCTATTATGGGACATGCCGGCTTGGGAACAATCAGCGGGTGGTGATGGGCGCAGCTGCTGCCCCAGCAATTGCATCGAGCAGACTGGCCAAAAGAGCTTGAAGGAAAAAAGTGGCACTGCAAGGTTCGGGCGAGCCAGGCCTCCTTCCTCAGGATACTGTCACTGTGGAGAACAAGGTACTGATCGTCTGTGATCCTGGAGCTACTTCTCATCCAATGGACCTGCTGTCGGTCCATATCCACCTATGACAATGGGGAAATAAGTAAGAGGCAGCTGAAGAAATAGTGTTGGCCTAACTGGATCCCAGGGTGAATCGAGTGCACCACTGGAGGGCACTGCAATGGAGAAAGGGACCATGGGGGCCCAGAAAAACACAATAAGGGCCCACTTTGTCATACATGACTCAAAATAATAAGGTAGACAATGGTAAGACATTGCCATGTGGATGTGAAGACTTAGGGAGTGACTAAGTTGATGGATGCCCTTTAGTTGGCAGAGGGAAACCTAGGCACCTGGTGAATGGCTTTGACTATCATTACTGTGCCCTTTGCTGAGGAAAGCACCAAGAAGATGGGTGGTGAAGGGCACTGCAGTAATCAAGCTAGGTGTAATGCCGTCGACTACCATTGTTCTCCAGCTTATTTATACCACACAGACCAGCAAATGACGGCAGCGCTGCCCACACTTACCATTACTGCACCCCAGTGGCTGAAGCTTAACAGATGGCAACAGCAATAGATGGAATAGGAAAGCATCAGTGAGTGAACTGTTTATGCTCTACACCACCTCCTAAATCAGCAGCAGAATGGCAAGGCAGTCTCAGCCCAGTGTGATACCCCTCCCAGTGGTAAAGTTGGAGCTGCACAGCTGGGGGCACATCTTCGGTTACGAGGAACTTCATGGTGTAGTTGCACCAGGGCTTGAAAGAAGATTTTGCCTAAGTCTGGACTGAGCTCGGGAAAGACTCTCTAGGAGGTGAAGAAAGACATCCACCACCTAGGTGAAAGAGTCTCATCTTGAAGAGTCTACGATAATATGGCAACGGAACAGAGTTTTTTGAGGCAGGTTGAGGTTATAAAAAAGCTACCAAATGAAATCCTGTAAAAAGGACTTACAACTGCTCCCGATAAAACCGTGTTCACATTAGATAGGTTCCTCAGGGTGCAGAAGACAGCAATGTGGAAGCATATTTTCAACTACTGTTTTGGAAGATACTGGGAGGAAGCAGTTTGGAACAGATAGAGATGGACAGGGCCATTCAGAAGGACAATTCCAGGACATCCTTACCAGAGTGTGCCATTTCCAGCTGAAGGAAATAATCCTGTTAGCAGCCAGGCATTGGGAGTACTTCCGTTTTAATGGAGCCGCAATAGTCCTCTACCCAGATCTCTCTGCCACAAACCCTTAGAAACGTACTTCATTCCAACAGGCAAAAAATGGGTGGTTCCTTTGTCTTTTTTGTTTTTTTAAAGAAATGTTCATTTCAAGGTAAGAGGCAAAATCAATTAATTAATTGATGACCACAATATATGTACTAGTTTCACATCCAGTGCACAAGTATATTAAACAATTTGGAGCAGTAAGCCCGGGACATGCAAAAGGGGTAGAAAACAAAGTATTAGTATATTCAGTATAAACAATTACACAAATAACATCAAATATGAGGGTGTCACGTAAAGCGCACAGCAAAGCAGAGCATGACTTAATAAAAACGTGCATCAATAATGACCTAATATTATGGCACAATGAGCAAGCCATGTCTAGCTCTATTTTTTTAAGGTCTTGTACTGTAGAAACCAGTAGTAGTTGAAGAATCTCTCTGGATCAACCTTAAAGTGACAGTCCAAACTTTAATTGTCAGCATTTTGGCCCCAGAAAAAGGAATTTGAGAGGGGTCGTCTTCAGGACAAGATCTGGGACAATGAGGAAGTGGCTACCTTTGAGAGGTAAAAATTTATTTTGGAAGAGGATCTCTGTCACCCCGACACACTGAATGCTTCTGGTCTGAATTTTGAGGATAAAGGATTTTTTTTCTACTAGTGCGCAAGTTGAGTTGGACTGAAGAGAGGAGCCTGGTTGGGAGGGAGCACAATTAGCATGCTCGGGAAATTGAGGGAGCATCTGCTTTCTGCAGGAAACGCACCTGAGTAAAGACTCATGAAAGCTCCTGTCTTGCTTCTTCCCAGTGCAACCTCATTTCTCATACATCAATTCACGTTGGCTCTGGTCTTGTTCCTTTCCCATGCATCGTCCAAATGTAAAACAGCAGAAGTGGGTATACTGTTTGCAGCCCATGCAGGACTCTCATTATCTGACTTCCATACAGCAGTGGGCAGATTAACTTAATCAATGGCCATTTGTGAGGTAGTAAGATACCCTTAACCTCCGTATATATACCAAACACTAACCAAGAACATTTTCTCAACATCACATTACAGAGGCTTATTTAGATGACTACATGTCCCTTGGTCATGGGATAGGAATGAAACTTGGTGTTGGATGGGAGTAAGGATAGGAATGCAATGAGACATAGGGGCACTTATAACCTTATGAAAGATGGGGGCACAGTGGCTGATTGAGGTGAGCCTGTTTAACATATTTACCCCTGGATAGTTGAATTAAATGCGCTGGTCAACAGCACGCAAATTGTATGCATGCCTAGCCATGGTATTTACCTACCACACACTCATACACACAGTGAGGTAGGCTGAACATGGTATAACATCACTAATAAACCACACTCCCGTTTTATGCCACATCAGTTGGGGAGTGGAAAAGGTGAAGAAACCTAGCACTTGGAATTTCAATGATACTTTTGTACACAACTCTGTGGTAAAATCCTGGGTCATCAAACCAATTAAGGGGTTTACAGAATTCAATGAGATAGGCAATGTTATGCAGGGCATTGTGTTTCAGCAAAGTTGAGTAAAACGAAGTTGCAACACAACTGAACTCAATTATTGCTTGAATGAAGCAAATTTGCTGATCCTATGGGTCAACTCTGGATGATAGACCTTAGTAGGACAAAATACCCCTCGTTTAAATAGGGCAGACATTTTATAAAGGAGTAAATATGCATTAGAGTTCAGGCAGCAAAAGAGCTCTAGTTTGTCCGGCCAGTCTGGGTGGGCCTTCATCCCCCAGACTATTGTGAGCAGATAGTGAAGCCCCGGTTGTGGATGCACTGAAAAGCGATGGTAGTGTCCCACAGTGCGGGTGCATTTGGAGTGCTTTTGCCACCTAAACTCTGTTTGTCGGCCATTCTGGGGTGGCGCTTCATCCGAAGGCGAGGCCCTGGTGTGGACGTGCTGAAAAGCACCTGTGGTGTCCCAACGTGCTTGGACGCATGCCCAGGCGAAGACCGAGCAAAGGCGGGTCCATCTTCACCCGGAGGGCCACCCCATTTGGTTCCTTTTTGCATTAATCTGGCCTGACGGAACTGAGTGTCCTCGCCCTGCCTAAAGGTACTGTGCACCATCTTTCTATTATCTATTTATGTTCGTCATTTGGTAATGTGCCTTTTTAGTCGTTATTAGAAGATGGGCAAACAGAAAGCAACCCCAACGATCGCGGGACCATCTGGATCACAAACTTCCACCACCATTGACAGCTTATTGGTTAGGGCTGTTGATGTTATTGCCAAGGCGCTCCAATTGGCTGAAAGAAGACTATCGGTCACAACGGACGAGATGGTTCCCCTGTTGCCACTAGCTCCCTCTCTACCTTTCCCTCTTCTCTGTCACCCTGTGATGTTGCATTACCCCGTTTTGCTAGTTCTGGGGATGCCCATACCATTCACCCCACTGTTGATTGTGCAGCCGCTGCCAACATGGATGCAGTGGCTAGGAGCTACAGGGCAAAGGGATCAAACACGAATTTTAGCATTGCCTTGGACACATCAGCTTTGGACTCTGGCCCTGTAGCCAAACGTAGAAAGGGCGTTGCCAAGACAAATACGGACAGCACCAATCGTTCGTTGGCTAGAACTAGCAATCAGCCCATGTCTTCATGCTCCCTGACTCCTGATAAATCTATGTGGGATTTGATTGGTAGTCTTTTGAACGAGCTTCTTGAGAGTAAACTTCGCCCTCTGCATGACCGCTTATCTGCCATTAAGAATGTTCTGTGTAAAATTAGCAAAGGTGGTGAGCTCTGCTTTACTGACACCTCTAGGGAGGGGTACAGCATGGGCATTCGCCCAGTAACTGAGGTTAGCCCTGCGGATGCTCCCACAAGGTCTAACGCAAAGTGACGTTCACGCCATGGGGGGAGAATAATGGTAATGGTGCAGCTGTGCATTCTGACCCAAAGCCCATCAGCAACTGTAATGGCCACTCTAAGCTTATGAAGTCCAAGAGGGCTAGTTCTCCTGTCCCCCGTACACCCCGTGGCGGGGGCTCCTGTTAGTGGTGGTTTATTCCCTGTAATACATTAACCTCCAGCTTCTGCTCCTTATGTGGCTGTTTTAGTTAATTTCCCAATATTGCCTCCTGGAAATTCAGAGACCACTTCTGAATTAAAAAACAAGGTCACCCATTGGTTATATAGGAATTTGGGAAATGGTTCAGGCGGAAATCATTCTTGTAAGGAGGGTTGGGGGCGTATGGTCATTTCCAAGCCAATTTCAGGGGAAATGTGTCATCGTTAATTTTCAACAGCTCTTAGTTGCAGGGGAAGTACTGCGGCTAGCTAATTGGGGAGTAGTTCACCCTGGGCATGTCACTGTTGTACCGTTGGGCTACTTCTATAGACATTTAGTTTCTATATCAAGATGCCAGTAGAAACCCCATCCCTTCTGCCAACCACAGCGCTCAGATCAAATATTGTCAGGAAATAGATTTAGGGCACTTTCAGGGCCAGAGGACAATGATAAACCAGGAACGGGTGGGAGGGACTCTGAGACCGTGGGTAGTAGGGACCCCATAAGTCCATCTAATAGTCTTCCATATCTATTTTCCGCTTCTGCGGGTGATAGTCGGAGCGGGGTCTAACCAATGTGCATGGCCTCTTCCCTCCCTGCCCAAAAGCATTGGCTGTGATCAACCTACTTGCTCCAATGGTGTACGCTCTGTCATATCCAGCTCCTTTTTTCCCCCACAGTGATCGCACGTCAAGGTTGTCAATTCTGTATGTCAGTTTGATTATTCATGTGTGCCTGATACAGCTAGTAGTGGTTTCACCAGCTTGGAAGATAATTGTAATGTACGGGAGAACTACCCACATCCTAATTCTTTGGCAACAACTACGGTGGTCTCCTGGAATGTGGCTGGCCTTACGGCTAAACTATTGCAAACCCCCTGGTGTGAATTTATTGACACCTATGATATATGTTTATTCCAAGAAACCTGGCGAATTGAAGCCCTGTATAAAGTAGGGTACCTATCCTATTTTATCTCTGCCAAACCAAGCAAGTACGGGAGGCCTGTGGGAGGCTTGTTAATTTGGGTGAGGTCTAGTTTAAATTGTAAAATCTGCCCTCTGGTAGTGGACTGCCCGACATACACAAAGTGTTTAACTAAGTAGGGGGGTCACTAGTGTGATGCTTTTTAATATCTATGCATGGGGGTTAAAGGTGTTCTAGCTTCAGAGACTATACACTTCTTCGAAGCATATCTGGATAAGCTCTGTCCAGCTTCTATCTTGATCACCATTGGGGACTTCAATATTACTTTTGAGCCCCTTGATAGGGAAGACATCGACATAAACGCTGAGGAGGACAAAGCATGGGGTATTCCACTGCTGGAACTTGCCCCAATTAAAAGATGGTCTCAGGTTGCTCTCCAATTAAAAGCACTCACCATAGATTTGGGGGTCAGGTCCACTAATGGCTGTACTAAATCTGACTCCAAGGGGGCCTGCACCTTTGGAAACCATCCGCCCAGTAGTCGAATTGATTACATCCTGGTCAACCTAAGTTTTTGGCCCGAGTGGTGGACATGGAAGTCCAGGAGACACTGGAGAGCGACCACAATCCATCGTGCCTCACTCTGCACTCTCTGTTCAATACGTTTTCTGTAGACCTCTGTACCTTAACTAGTACTAGCAATGTGGCCCATACGTCAGATAAGCAGCGCCTCAAATGGCTGCCTGGACATTCCCCTAAAGATCAGGGAAATCTTAAAGGCGACATTGTCAAAGGTCTCAGAGTATAAGGCAAAGGAGGGCGACTTCCTAGATATTAGTGTAGGTCACACCAAGTTTTTCAGAATATAACTGCTCGTTTTGTAATTCCCTCCTCCACCAAGAAGAAGCTGCCATCAAATACCAATACTTAGTTTATAAGGAGTGCAGGCAGCTTAGGCGCTCCCTGGCCAAGGCTATTAAGTTGGAAGATTCCGTGTTGATTTAATCTCCCAGAAATGATTACAAGCATTGCATGTTGAAGGCTAAGAAGGAGTGGGATGATGATAGATGGCATAGTTTGGCTGAGGCATGTTCCCCCAGGGACTCTACGCGCTTCTGGAAGTTGGTCGCCACTGGCGCCAATTCACAGGGGTCTGTACCGCACAATCATGTTCCTCTCTCAGAATGGTTTACTTATTTCTCTAGCCTCTATTTGAGGGAATTACTGCTTTAGAATGCCCCCTGTTGTATATTAGTCTTCAGAAATGTACTGCTCCCCCGTTTACCAAAGAGGATGTTCTTGATTCCTAGTCTTCCTTCACTAGTGGGAGGGCCTCCGAGCCAAAGATTTAATCAAATTCCATGGCTGAGAGCTATGAACATTCTGTTGCTTTCTCTAGGCTTTGGTGATTGTTGGTCACACCCTATGGTTGCCCCCATGCCAACTAAGGGTTCCATGAAGAAACAATATTGGCCTCTTTTAGCGAATAGAGAGGAGCAAAAAGTAGTGGAATCACTAACCGTTGGTTTCTTAAATTTTAAATCGACTTTTTGCCTTGCGCGATATTGGGTTGTGATTACTGTCCCTTTAGACAGGAAACTGTTCCATCAATTCTGAGTGGGGACACTTCCTCTTAGATCCTTTACGGTAAAATGGGCTGGTTCTGAGTCTGCTATGTGTCCCTTTTGTAGTGACCATGCTGAGTCTGTTCCACATGTCTTGTTTGTATGGCCGGCCTACACCCAGCCCCGCTCAGTATGGCTGACACCAATTTGTAGACAGCTAGGCACTACCAGCCACTCTGTCACCCTGAGGCTCCTGAGATCGGACTCTCGAACCCAGCATGCTTGCGGGGTAGCCAAGTTCTTGTGGCTGATGTGGTCGAAGAGACGGTCTGTGATCAAATGATTTGGACCTAGCTGTCTTTTATTTTTGGACCACTTTGGATCAACTGGTTGCTTATTTGTGGTTTTTGTATGATCCATATCCATGTAGCTGGTGCCATCTACATGTAGTGTTTTTGTAATTCTTGTTGTCATTTGTGCTGCTTTCTATTGTAATGAGCCGTTTTTTTACTGTGTTTTACTATTTTATTATATATATTTTTATTTATTCACTATTTATTGTATTTTATCGGTACTTTAATGGCTTTGGCCGAAATAAAGATTTGAATGATGATGATGATGATGATGATGACAGGGATGCTGTTGTCATATAGATTTAAGGCTAAAGCTACACATTCCTTGCTATTAAGGAAGCGGCTAGAAACAGGATACAGGGAAACATAGAAGAAGGTAGAATGGTTACACTGGTTCTACAAGCAGTTGTATGATGCAGAACTGCCTGACCCAGGTACAGGGAAAGAGTATATTGAGACAGCTAAACTGAAGAGATTATCTCAAGTAGGCAGAAACCATAGATGAGCCCATCACAAAAGAGCAGGTAATTCGGGTAATTCAATCTCTTATCTCAAGAGTTCTAAAGCAATAAGCCCTGATGGGTGTACTACACTCTTCTATAAAGTATTCTAGCCACTCTTTCGGAACCTGTTAATTAGAATGTGTAGCTCCTTTGTAGCTCAGGGAAGGATAGTGTCCTCTACGTCGGAAGCAAAAATCTCTGTGATCTTGATGCCAGGGAAAGATCGTGAGGACTATGTTTCATATAGGCCAAAGTAATTGTTAAACATAGATGCCAAGATCTGAATGAAGATTTGGCAACAAACCTGAATGTAGCTCATAAATCCACAACAGTCCAGTTTTGCAAGCTGGTGTAGGGTGAGCAACAACACAAGAAAAGTGAACCATCTGATAGAGGTTGCACCTATGAATTTGGGGTGAAATCTCTCCTTCGATGCCATAAGGCTTTTAGCATTGGAGTGGGCTAATGTTAGAGAAGCAATAGCGGCAAGGGTGTTCAGGGAGAGGTTTATGGATATGGTATGGGCAGGATATGCAAAACCTGCGGCACAGATTAGAATCCACAGTCTATCCTCTGGGATTGGAAGAGGAACCAAGCAGGGATGTCCCTCTCCTCCCTCTTGAGTGCGTTCTACGTGGAACCATAGGCTCAACGGATCAGAGACAATGGGGCCATTAGGAGAATCAACATGGGGTCTGGCACTTTTAAATTGACAATGTTCACCAATGACGGTCTTTTTTCACCCACTAATCTGGCTGTGTCGACTCTTGAACTGCTTCTGGAGCTAGACCTATTTATACAAGTATCACATTGCAATGCCACTTTAGCCAAATCAGAGGCCCTGAACATCACGGTATCTTCTGGCACTCTTGCAACCTGAGAGAGATCCTCGTGCTTAAGTGGAATAAGAGAATTATAAAATACTTAGGGTTCATTTAGCACCTAGGTTCATAGGCCTCCATTGTAACAAATGTGCAGAGGTGGCTTAATACACATCTGTCGTGGATGAGATGCATAGCAGCCTTCAAAATGACTATTCTCCGAAGGCTTCTCTTCCTCTTTCAGACACTCTTGGTGTATGTGCCTTGCAAAACATAAGACCAGCAGTTTTTAATCTGGGGTCTGTAGATCTTTTGGGTTCCTTGACACCTACCTAAGGTTTCAGTATCTGTTTAGAAATTGAAATAATATTAGCGGATTAATAAAGTACAGATAAAAAAAAGAAAAATGTAAAACTGAAAATTTTAAAACACTGAAATTGTGCAGGAATTTCCTAAAATGAGGGCTAAAAAAGTGAAGTTGATATCCTTAGATTGGTTAGTGAGAGCAGCACAAGAACAGCAAACCGAATCTAGTATGGATGGTTGGTGGCCTCATTTGAAGTGCTGATATGTCCTGATTATTTTCACCGACTCGACACTCCCGGAAGCCATTTTTTGGTCGGGGTGCGGTCTAGTGTTCCAATCTGGAACGCATAAAGAGAGACGCTGCGCGAGCGCTCCTCGACCCTGGACAGAGTAGTTGTCGCTCTCTGCCCGTGTTGTTGTTACGAAAATTGCGCTTTGCACATTTGCACATCTGACAGATTTTAAAATTTGGAGTACTGGCTGATTTTACTGCTCTATTTTAAACGTTGTTTTACTGTGTTATGTGGGGAATTTTAACCTTAAAAATATAAGGGGGCTGGTGGTTTTAAATCCTGATTATTTTCACCGACTCGACACTCCCGGAAGCCATTTTTTGGTCGGGGTGCGGTCTAGTGTTCCAATCTGGAACGCATAAAGAGAGACGCTGCGCGAGCGCTCCTCGACCCTGGACAGAGTAGTTGTCGCTCTCTGCCCGTGTTGTTGTTACGAAAATTGCGCTTTGCACATTTGCACATCTGACAGATTTTAAAATTTGGAGTACTGGCTGATTTTACTGCTCTATTTTAAACGTTGTTTTACTGTGTTATGTGGGGAATTTTAACCTTAAAAATATAAGGGGGCTGGTGGTTTTAAATCCTGATTATTTTCACCGACTCGACACTCCCGGAAGCCATTTTTTGGTCGGGGTGCGGTCTAGTGTTCCAATCTGGAACGCATAAAGAGAGACGCTGCGAGAGCGCGCAGCGCACGCGCGCAGCGGGCGCGCCGCTGGCGCGCCGAAGGCGCGCCTAAGGCAAGCCCGTCTGCGCCCGTCCGCGATCCGGAGGCGACCGGCGTCGGCTATGCTGCTGTTTCTTTACCAGGTAAAACCAGCATTGATAATCCCACACTAGTATACAGCAGAGAAAGACTTCTGATGCTAGGTAGTGGCATTGGCTATTGTTCCCAATGCCCTATATCTATAGAGTCAGAACCACTTATATGCAAGAAGTGTAACTGGAGCTCTCATGTTTGGCCTGACAATGGGGGAAATTTACACAAGATAGAGCCGGCGACTGATCTTCCCCTTTCTGTGGCTGTGGGGGATGGCAGTAAGCTGAAAGCCATTCTCCTCAACACCAGATCTATAAAAAAACATGAACTCCAGCTATTTGATCTCCTTACAGAGACACAGCCGGATGTCATGTTTGCAACAGAAACATGGCTCAATGAGAGCTCAAACCCCACCATTGCTTGCGCCCTCCCATCAGACTATAAGATACTTAGGAAAGACAGACTCGGCGTAAGAGGCGGGGGAGTGGCGATTATATATAAAAACCCACTCTCCTGCCAACCTATGACAGAGCTTGAAGGGGCAGAGGGACTTGGTTTCCATCTGACGATCTCGGCGCACCAATCTATCGCGGGTGCGATAATTTATCGCCCACCGGGACCAGCAGGAAGATTTCTAGAATCTCTGGGCCATGCTCTGACGCCCATTGTCTCCAAGTTCAGCCAGTGCTTGATTCTGGGGGATTTTAATATTCATTTCGATCAAACGAATGACCCAGAGGCTATGAAACTATGTGAACTATTGAGTATTTTTAGTCTGACCCCATGCGTGTTGCTCCCAACGCATGAAAAAGGCCATACTTTAGACCAAATTTTCTCAACTACTGGCTTAGAGCCAATTGTTCCTTTGCCAATTATCTGGTCAGACCATTATTTGTTAAACTTCAGGCTAGATAAGTTTCAAGCTAAGCCTCAGTCTTACTGTATAAATCGGTCTAAAAGCTTTAGATCTTTCGATCAAATAACCCCTAAGGCTTTAGCCGACATTCTGGACCGCTATCCTATACTAGTTAACAATAATTTAGATCACGATGTACTATCTTTGGAAGGCTGGCTTCAGGAGTGGACCATGCAGCTAGCCCCCATAAAATTACGAGCAGCCAAACGAGGCAGAACCTCAGCACCGTGGTTTACTGAGCCCTTAAGGAAAAGTAAAAGTGCATGTAAAAATCTAGAACGTCTATGGAGAAGAAATTTTGACCCTATACAGAAACTGACATATAAAGCGGCTTTGAAAGCCCACTATGTTAAAGTCCGAACGGAAAAGAAAATTTTTTTGGCTATAAAAATAGAACAAGCTGAAAATCGTGCCAAAGAATTGTTTAGGATAGTCAAGGACTTCTCCTCTCCTAATGCTTCCAAAAGCTCCCTTGCCCCTACCGACGAATGGACAAATGAAATTGCACAATATTTTTATAGGAAAATTAAAACTATTCAGGATTCGTTTAGCAGCCCCACCCTGGACAGGGAGAGCGTTACTGTTGGGCTTCTCCCTGTATGCCTCACTACAGAGAATACCCTGCTGGACTTTTCTCCTATGCCCATGGCCACCTCACTTAAAATTATGAAGGCCCTGAAATCTGGATCCCCCTCAGACCCTTGTCCAGCAAAAACACTGGCATTGATTGCTGAGATAATCAATCCAGCTGTTAACCAGATATTGAATCTATCTCTGTCAGAAGGAAGGATGCCAGACAATTGGAAGCATGGAAAAATCCTTCCGCTTTTAAAAAACCATTAGCTGACCCTTTGGCAGTCAGTAATTATAGACCCATATCGCTTTTACCTTTCTTCTCCAAAGTTTTGGAGAAATATGTGAACGCCACCATCACAGATTTTATTGAGGCTAGCCAGGTGCTCCATCCAAGTCAGTCAGGTTTTAGAGCCAATTTTAGCACTGAAACGGCTTTATTGGAAATTTCAGAGACAATTAAAGCTACACTTGACAGAGGAGGAAAGGCTGTACTGATATTGCTGGATCTTTCGGCGGCCTTCGATACCGTGCCACATGACCGCCTCCTTCATAGACTGAGGGAGAGCGGCATTGGTGGCACGGTGCTCAGATGGTTCGCCTCTTATTTGAACAACCGCCAGCAAACAGTCTGGGCCCCTCCTTTTTCAGCATCCATCCCCCTCTAAATGTAGGAGTACCACAGGGTTCGGTTCTGAGCCCTACGCTGTTTAATATATACATGGCCCCCTGGCTCCTTTAGCCGAACAATATGGAGCAAAAATTATATCGTATGCAGATGATACACAACTGCTATTTACCTGTGAAAAGGAAGAGGTGCTCAATGGCAATGTAGTTAACATATGCCTAACCAAGGTATTCGACTGGTTTAGGCAAAATCAACTACTCTGCAACTCTGATAAGTCAGAAATTATTTTTTTGGACACAATCCTGATGATGACTGGCGTCAATGGTGGCCAAAAATGTATCTCCCCGGATAACCCAGTCTCTACTGCAAAACATTTAGGAGTGAAATTTGATTCTGACATGTCTATGAAGTCCCAGATTCAATCGGTTGCCGGTACCTGTTTTGGACTTTTAAAAATGATGCGCAATTTCCTCCCTCTACTGCCTATTTCTCATAGGAAAACAGTGGTCCAAGCACTGATTATGTCTAGGCTGGACTACGTAAATGTGTTGTATTTGGGCCTTCCTGACTACTTACTTAATCGTCTTCAGGTAGTTCAAAATATGGCAGCCAGGGCCGTACTCATGGTAGGACCCAGATCACACATGTCTCCTCATCTCAGATCCCTACACTGGTTACCAATGAAAAAAAGGGTCAGTTTCAAATCCCTGGTACTGACTTTTAAAGCCCTGAATGGAATCGGGGCACCGTACATCAGGAATAGGATCCAGCCCTATAAACCGTCCAGAACACTGCGATCATCTACTCAGCTAAAGGCAACAGTGCCTAAGTTCTGCCGATCTCGCAAAGGCGGACGCTCCTTTCAAGTACTAGCTGCAAAATTATGGAATAGTCTCCCACTTTCCCTTAAACAAGAATGTGATCTCCTTAGCTTTAGACGTAACCTAAAGACCTGGCTTTTCCAACAGTGAGAAGTTTCTCTGCTCTAGCTGTCCGGTCTTGTAATTACTCTGTTCTGGGGTCAGGACAGCGCCGGGACACTCCTCGGAGTAGCCGCGCGCTTAACAAATACCCCATAACATAACATAACATAACATGTGTTGACAAAGACAGTATGACTTATTAGCTAAATAGACAGTGATATGCTAGCTATAGTATATCAAATAGTCTTATAGAAATAAAAAAGTTTTGAAGAGCGCCAACCTTCCCATAAGAATTAAAATTATTTTTATTTTTAAATTAAATAAAAGATGTCATAATTTGTGTATTTGTTTGATGTATACTTGTTTCTGCATTTTCCAGTAATTTCTTAGGATGGTCTGCCTGGCTTGCAGTAGTGATTCAGTGATAAAGCCATTTGCGCAAATCAAGGATGACTTTGGAATAGATGAGGGTAAATTGTGCCTCTGGGCTATGCAGTCTTCTGTCAGGATAGGGATCTTGAGAGAATTGACCATGTTTGAGAACCTTTGGCAAACGACGGATGCAAACAAACACTGGATATGGCAGTTTGAAATTAGGATGGATGAACGCGTTGCCGCACACGGCATTCGTATGCATTGAGGAACACGAGGACATCCAGTTATCTAGTCAAGAGTTTTGAACGCACTATTTGTCACAATATTGACATGCATTATGAGCACTGATGAATCTCTTGTGTGAGTGAAACGCATTGGCTGCTTGTATATGAAGAAATCACAAATAATCTATTCAAATGAAATCGGCTGGAAAGACTTTTAGATTTTGATTCCTGGACGGAACATTTGAAAAGATACTTTTAGAACTGGATTTGATGTATTTGTTTCCTCTCTTATTTGATATGATAGTAAAACCATGCCAGATACTGAAGTTGGGAAGAACAGGCGCTTAAAAGGACCTTTTATTGTGCATTTGAGGAAAATTAACATTACACTTATTGATAGAGAATGAGCAAAAGTGATACACAGTGTTTAAAGGAAGGACACTAACGTCTATGGTTTAGACTTGAAACTTTTTTACTGATGCAACTATACCCCAATTACGTTGCTTAAATTCAGTGTCACGAGGCTGGATTCCTGCTGAAGAGGGTTTTAGCAGCTGGTCTTAGTAATTCACAATATGTGGTAATTTCCCATACTTGGCAGATTTTGGCATAAGGTTATTGATGCTATTGCTCTAGTTTAACCTAGTTTAACACTAGAATACCTCACTCGTCCTCCAGAGTGATACTGGGTTGGATGCCTTTGGTAGGCTGTGGATGGAAAGAGGGCTCCCAAGAAGCTGGCATTGGCGCTATTGTTAGGTGCCAGACAGGGTAAACAGTGTTTACTTCGCATGCGATACTTCGCATGCGATTACAACGCGGTCGTTACAACGACCGCGTTGTTAGTTCGCATACCTTTACTACGCAAGTCGGAACAACGACTTGCGTTAGGGGGGAGAAGGTGTTGGATTTAAAATCCAACACCTTCCCTAGTGTCCGCAAAGACTGGAGTTGGAATAGTAAATTATACTATTCCAACATCCAGCGCCCCCTACTGCAATTCGTTGTTCCGAATTGCGTAGTAAAGGTATGCGAACTAACAACGCGGTCGTTATAATGACCGCGTTGTAATGGCATGCGTACTAAACGCATGCTAAGTAACGAGTGCTATTCGCCAGACAGACATTTCTGGGATTTTGGGGATAGGGCATATCTGCCTGTGATACTTGACTGATATAATAGGCTCTAATGAGATTTGCGGGTGAAAAAAGTATAGTCTAATTTACAGGAAAAGGGACAGGATTTTGAAAAATATTAGATTGTAATTTCTTGCATGAGAACTTGAAGGGCGCTCCAGATTATCTCCTCGATGGAGCCATAAGGAAGGAGCAAGATTATCATAGCGATGTGCCACCAGGAACTACACACAATTATTGTACACTAAGCAAGTAGATAATGCATTTTATGGTGGATTTATGTGGGTTAGAGGAGAGAAGAATTTATCACCTACGTTTTTCATTTGTAACAAAAATCCAATAAAATCTATTGAATCCCAAAGAGGAGACCAATGCAAACCAAAGCCTATGATTTCCAGATTTGTCTCTACTCGCAAGAGAAGTATGTGACCGTTTACTGTGTCAGATTTTGTGAGTAAAATTTTTAGAAGTCACTTTTTATGTATTTTTAGTATTCAGTACCATGTGGAAGCTGAAGCCTGATTGTGTGGCATGCAGGAGATTATTAGATGTAGATTAATCTTGCAGTTTTTCCTTCAACATCATCTCTCTGATTATAAGCAGGCAGTGGAGATTGTTTTCAGGTTGGCAAATGAACACATCTGCCTATCCACGTTTAATGATGGGTTATGGAGTATTTCTGGCAAATGCAGCCGGTAATTGGAGTAGGAGTTCCCCATTCACTCACCCATGTATATGAACACTCACACCCCCATGCATTTACAAGTGTGCACACATACACCCACTATTCAGAAGCGCACACACACCCACACACCCATTCACAGTACGCACTCCCAAATACACATACATTCATACATACACACACACCAAACAACAAAACATCTCACTGGCTGCAAGCCTCCAAGGTCTTGCAGGATTGGGACTGTCTCCGCCTTTCATTGGCTGACCTTAGGACGACAGTCCCTTTCTTGTCACAAAGTGGGATGGAGCCAGTGAGACTTCTGGCACCACCTCACTCTGTTACGAGGTGTCATTGATTGATACTCTGCCCTGGGCACATCAGGGCTTAAAACTGAAGTGCCCAGGTCCGAGGCTATCAGTGCCTCTCCCTCTCATCATGAGGGGGAGGCCTTTGTGGCCCCTTGCCAGGCTAAGGATGCCGCACCCACAGGGCTGCAACATCTTAAGACTGGCAAAGTTCAGCTCAGGCAGCCGGGCACCTGCACATTTAGCGCATGTCTAGCACCTGGCTGCTAAACCTCAACATAAAGATTGTCTGTCAGGCTGACCTTTGCTGAGCCTGAAAGACACTCTTCATGCTTGCCAAAAGGTGGGTGGGCGGGTCCCGCCTTTAAGGACAAGCCGCTGTTGATTTCTGATTCTGTTGAAGACTTGAGATAGCAATGCTAACATAAGGGCAAGAGTTCTCATTTATAGGTTAGGTTTGAGGTGCAGTATACTTTACTGGATATTATTTCTTTGAACAGGCATTCTGAGAGGTTCAGAGATGCTTGGTCATTTCCAGCTTTTAATGCCCCTGCTTATAATTCTAGTTTTATCACATTAAAAAATCTTAACAAGTGTCTTATCTTGAAGTACCCTTTGTGGACGAGGCCTAGTGTAAAAGGGCTCTTGGACTACTCTTTACGGACTCCTTACATGTCAACAGGTAAAAATCTGCTTAAATGATCGGGAGGAGATTGAGGTGCGCTGATCAATAATTGTAGGAGCATGTGAGTGAGACAATTTCTGAAAAAAATAATTTGTTCATGTGGTTAGAGATTTTGTTTTGCTTGATGTTTGTGATTTGTTAGAAAGTGGCCTCTTGGGAAAATAACCAGTGCTGCCAATAGAGATTGATAGGTTTCACCTAGACTTCATTGTCTCGACTTCCGTAGCTTTGCAGTGTGGCAAGGCAAGCTTCAGAAAAATATGTGAGGTGTTAGCTGCCAGAGCACACCTAAAACAATTCAGTTAAAACAGAAAAATACTTAATTACTCAGCCAAATTTATTTAAAAAGTCAAGGGTTTACTAAATAAAATGATTAACACCAAAATACTAATTTGATTAGAAATAAGGAAGCTGCTTTGAAATGGATAAAAACATGCCAGACTGACCTAGTTGCCTTATGCAAAACTTCCACCAGGGATTGTTCAGTAGAAATCAGAGTCACTGCAAGGCCAGAAGTGCTAGTGAAAAGACAGCTAACTTTATCTGATGCACACTGCTCCACTGATTGTGACCCCCCAGAAAAAAATTCATGGTGGGTTCCACAGCTTAACTAACCTCTATTGGTGGCAAAATCCTCCATATGGTACCCCATGACCCCACAGCTCCATCCTTCCTAGCTCCTCCTAGTCAGTTAGCAATCCCATCAGAAGAGAGCATCCTCTCCTAGCTTTATAATACACTTAAGCTTCAAACGTGCAGATCTTCAGGACTATAGTTCCGGTAGGCAGTTTACTTGGTCAAAATCTTCCCCTAGGTTCAGGTCTCTGAAACTTTCCTGCTCAGAGAATTCTGAAGCCGATTCCTTTCACCCAAAAATTTCCACAGCACAGATAAGTCATGCTACCTATACCAATAAGATAAGGAAACTTCAGCCCCAGTTCTGTAACAAGTCCAGGACACAGATATTTAAGTAAAGGTTTCACCATTCTTCTGTTGTTCCCCTGAAGATAGATTGTATTTTTGCAGCTGGCAATGAGGCTTCAACTTCTGCCTGGTCCTAAAGCTTCTGAAGTGCAAATGGGCCACGCAATAGTTTCTAAAAGGGTACATACCCTTCTGTTAGTGACAGCCAATCTGGTATTTTCCCACTGACTACCCACTCCTACCTTTAGTTCATTTATGCAGCTGCTGCACTTGTGACACAATAATTCCCCAGAGTGCTTTGTCTGGCACAATTCAGGATGGTACGGGCAAACTCTGAGGTTAAGGTGCTTTTTTGTTGCTCCCAAATCCACTGAATCCATCTATATTTCAAAGGAACTCCAGCTCCTCCTGCTAAAATTCTTCCAGGAATTCCTTCTGTGGTTAGGACGCTGAGTAAACAGTAGACTTTTCCTTGAAAAATAAAAACTAGGTGTAAGCAGTTCGCTTTATGAACCAAGTTGCGTTCCATTTCAAGTAGAACAACATATATCATCTCAGTAAGACTATCCAAGTGAGTCACTTGATATGTCTGTTGGCCAAGTGTGCACTAGGTGTCAAAGCTTCAGCTAAAGCACACAACTCATTCAACCTCTGTAGTGGTATTAGTCATACAATATCACATCTCTAAAGTTGCAAAACTGCATTAGGTTTCTCTGATTTCATATCAAATATGAGTTTATCAGGTTTTTTCATTTGTCATAACATTTTGATATTAATTGCATTTTCCAAACCTGATATCCAAATAGTTGAGCAACACTTCTATTCAAGAAAGAGAAGTTTGTGTCAACAGCTTTCAGATGCCAGTGCCAGCATGAGCTGTCTTATAAGAGAGGTAGTTTGGTAACCATGCACCCCAGATTTCATCACTGAAAGCACCACGACTGCTATCATACAGTAAGTGAGTTATTAATATTGTAATAAGTGTAGTGCCCTAAAGTGGAAGACCCAGAGTACGTTTATAGCTGCTAAAGTGACAGCATACAATTTTAAAGGGCACATTATACTGATACCTGTTTGGCAGGCCCAGTGGCGTAGCTAGGCACTCTGCCGCCCGTGGCGGTCCCTGCCTTTTGCCGCCGCCGCCGAGCGCCTAAGAACAGGGGGAGGGGTGGGTGCTGGCGGCCCACAGTAGAAGTCACCAATCTTAAGTTCCAAATTGGAATATTTAAAGTAGTGGAATATCTAATTTGATGATTTAGGTGTAATTGAGGATTTGCCACTGTTATGATATGAATATCTTTGTTGCGTATTTAATGGTTGGCTTCAGATACTAGGGTTGCATTTCTAAATTCTGCTTTCTGATAAACTGTACTATGTGTGCTGCATATGATTTTGTCATTTGTTTTTAGAAACTTTCCCTGCCAATCTTCTGTTTCATTTTTTTAATTAGATCATCCCCGTAGAGGTAAATCATTTTCTCTGTGTTGTGTCTAGGGGGTCTATTGTCTTGTAATTTCACCTGTTTGGTGCATAATGTATTATATTTACAAGTGAGTAGAAATATAAATTTAGCTACGTGAAATGAAGTGGTGATCAGTCAAAATTTGAAGCATACTTTTGAAAGGTGTGTTCAAAATATTGCAGTACCAGACTGCATCAGGGGTGTGTCCTTCATCATGTTTTAATCCTTCAATGACCTTTAGTAATCCGAGGTGGCCCAAAGTGACAATGAATTTCTGTGTGTCCTAGAGGTCTTCTAGCCAGAGGTTAAAGTCACCCAAAATGTTGCTTTTATTTGACTAGGGAAAGATCTGATCGATAAATGCCGTCAACTCATTGATAAATGTGGCGGAGCAGACAGGCGGTCTACTAATGATGAAGATGTGACGGCTTGATTATTGTCCAGCACATATTTTACTTTTTCTGTGCTCAATAGAGCCTGATAATGTGGAGTTGATATTTTAGCAGCAGTGAATGCTCTGTAGGTTAAGGTGGCTCATGATTCTATATGCTCCCATCAATGAAGGTAGATAGTATTGTCGTTAGGTGGTAAAAGTAAGACCTTCCTCAAATGCCGGCCAGGTCTTATTGATTTTTGGGAAATTAATTACTGATCAAGAATGGAGGGTGTATAACTCCAGGGGATGCTTCTGAACTAATCATGCACTAGAACATCCACCTTGAATGGCTGAACGAGAAGGTGAGGTTAGTCTGGATAGCTTATATTAGCTTTCACTAGTGAGATATGATACAGTTTTGAGTGAGAGAAAGGGAATCTCCTGTTTAGTTTATTCAGGGGAGAGGGAGATTAAGGTGAGATCTTAGAAGTCAGTCTATAAAATGAGAATAGTGGTTTTAATCAAGAGTGTGATGGGGAAGCTTTAAGGTTCAGTGTGATTCTGATGAATTAGAGCACATCCTTGCTGGAATGAAGTTACCTTCTTTTCCTGACTTTTGAAGAGTGTTGGCCATTTTGCATGCTGGTGGCCTTGTGGTCCTGAAGCTGGAGAATTGATTGGCTGTCTTTTATTGAAGGGGTTTTTGTCTTCGTGGCTCATGTGCGTTACTCTCTGGCACTGCACAAACACTACACTGCCCATCATAGATGGTTGGTATGTTGGATGCCATTAACCGAACGGCCATGCACTATCTACTTGGGCTCAGAAACCAGGCTCTTGGGAGCATTTACCACATACAGAATAATCTCTGAAGTCTCTGCCACCTAGGGGAATTGAATCGCAATTACATTTTGTAATGTTCATGTTTTCAATTATGTTTTCTGAACATTCCTTTCTCTTATGCTGTACTTGCAAGTCAAATAGAGATATTCATTTCACTCAAGAACATTTCACGGGAGTAGAAGCTTTGTGCTTAAAGTTTTGCTTGTTCAAGTTTTTTAAAAAGTATTTTACAATGATTCTGCTGCAAAACATCGACGGTATGACAAGTGTGTTGTGATGTACCTAATACAAAGGCAGGATACAACAAAGTGGCCCACAAACTTTTGACAAAACTGGACCATTTTCTGTACATTGGGGCGTGTTTGTAAACTTCGCTGCAATTAGAGAATATTATCCAGGCACCACTTTTATTTGCCATCATTTGAAGAATAATTTCTATGTATCACTTAATAGAGTTTTGCCTGGAACCCAATTTAGCGTTTCTCAATTTATTTAGCCAGGAAAGGTTAAAGTCTGAGTTGGCCCTGCTATGGTTCAAACTGTAGGTCAGATGTCAGTAGCAAGCTCTGCATTCCATATTGGGGATTGCTGATTTAAACCTGCGAACATGTCACAAAATGCCATTGAATAAGACACAAGTAATGAATTTTCTGTTTTTATTTAGCACATCAAGAGCATCTTCAGCTCTTATATTGCAGTGTGGGGGTTTGGGGGGGTCTGGGTTGCACTGTGACTTTGTGGAGTATGGTATTTATTTTAACTAATTTTGAGTGCTCTTTCATGAGTCGTACAGGCCACGTGGGCATGGTTGGCTAATTAATTAATGCTCTTTGCTACTTCTTTGTGATTTTATTTTTCTTCGTGGAGTCATTGTGGTCAGTAATAGTCTTCCCTATCAAAGCAAACCTTTTCTTTGGATGAAAACATTGCCACTCAAAGGCCAGTGAAGCTCAATATTGTATGATAAGATTTTTAAAATCCCCTTGGCTGAGGAGCGAACATCTCCATAATCGTAGTTTTTTTCCTCCTTTTCTTCCGGATGAGATTTGGTAACTTTATCATCATTTTTCTTTTGTCAGGACCATTTTACCAACAATGCTTAAATAATAATAACAAAAAAATCTGCTTCTTAAACACAGAAGTCGCATGCGTTGTTTTGTAACTTGGCCCTAAAAGTGGCTGTACTTTGACGAAATTAATATTTAGTAGTTTGCTGTGCATACTCTAAATTTCATCTAATGTTGGGTCTACATAATTTTATGAACCTTATTCAAGTGTCACCCATTTTGCAAAAAAGAAAAAATCTACTACCGAAAGGTAGATTGAATAAATACTGTCTGCTGTTGCCTCCCCCTTCCCCAAAAATAAACCTGCGCGTTATTGCAAGGGATGCAGGCCTGTCTCCCCATCTGTAAAGATTTGCTCTCCATTGACGTACAGCGTGCTCGTGCGTATCCATCTTGCAGTGCAGGGGCTCCGAGGATACGTACCTCCGCTGAACCACAACAGGTATGCCCTTGTGGGGCCATTAGAGGCAGCCGGCTGACAGGCTGCGCTCTGGTGTTTCATCAGTCATGCCGGGCCACAGCTCTCCCCGCCATTGATTCCAGCCGTTCACCCATAAAATCAGCATAAAATTGACCTAACACTGCAAGATCAGATGGGGGGTATCTGGAAATTAATCCTCCAGGAAAAGAAAATTCAGGCTTTGTAAACCTCACGATAAAAGTGCATAAAATCGCAGAATGGGATTATACTGCCAGGGGCGAGGTGGGGAGCGCAGGGGATTCAGGGTCCTTTTGTTATGCTTGTGAGGACCCGGGCGTGCGTGAGGTTGGCAGAAAAAATACGGCAGATGCCTTGAAAATGTGTTTCAAAAACTTCGAAAACAATGTTGTTGAAACAGAATGAGGCTCGCAAGGATTTTTCTATTTACAAAAAGAAGACGCGAAATTGAGGAAAGGGCAGAATGACTAAACACGTACAATGCATGCCAACATGTACAGTTTGTATTTTTTTACACTTTTTTAAATATGCGTTTTGATTCCAAAAACAGACTGTAATCTGTTTTACAAAGCTAACGTTAACCACTGTGTATTTTGAAACACACAGCTAAAAGAAAAGCTGAGAATTATTTAAATTCGAAACGCAGTTTTGATATGTGCATAATCTTTTCGCACGTTATCGAAGTTTTTTTTCTCCAAACGATCTGTGCTAACAACATCTGAGCCTGGTTATGTTCGCGCTGAAAAGAAAGGTTCGTTTATCTGTCGAGCGCGTGCGCATCGCCTTCCTGTTTAACAACTTCCCTTCCACTTAAGAAACTCTCTCTTTAAAGTGACACACATATTTTAAGCGACAGCACCACAGTTTGTACTAAGTGCGTCGACTTCCTTGTCTTAAAAAGAATCGTAATTAAAGCTTTAATTTACAATGTGATAGACAGAAATAACCTCTGTTGACAGATTAGCCTCTCTGCTTTGATGTAGCGTCTGCTTTACATATATACATCTATCATACACTCAACTTTTGCTCTTCTGGAACTTAACATATGTAGTCATTGTCTGTGGAGGGTCTGGGGGAATGACTACAGGACTACAGGTAGCAGGTCTCTTCACGCTCATGGGTCCACCCTCTGGCGCACCTTTCCGTTCTGCTAGGGGCTTCAACCATGCTTCCTGCGGTTTAGAAGATGCATAACAACTCACCTGTTAGGCTCAGAGCACACTCCTAATCATCCTATTTCAGACCAGGCCTAAAACCACACTGCTTTTATGGCACACAGCTAATTGGATTTTAAACGGCTCTACCGAACATATATGTAACCCCAATCTAGGCATCACCACCCCTTCACCTTAAGACTTTTGCATCATCAGAGACCTTACAGTGTGGCCACTCCTGTGAAGCATCACACCACCAACTACACCTGTTGACATCCAAAAGGATGGTTGCTGAGAAACTGATTGACTCCTGTCTCCTTACTGCTCTTACCATTCCCACATGCTTTGAGGTAAAATATTGTGATTCCCTGCATTTCATAAAAACTATTAAAATAAATTAGTACAAGTATTACCTAATAATAGTTAAAAGGTTACATGATGGGTTTCATAACTCAACAAAATGGAGTGGTGCTCTAAGCTATACTTAAGGAATGTGTTTTTAAATTGCCTTTGTCCACTACTTTGCAACAGCGATTAAGAGTGTTGATCTTCTTACCCTGCCGCTAATGTGTGATGAAATAGGTGCAAGAGCTGGTCATGTAGGTCCCCTTAAATATCACTGGAAGACTTTCTACATTACATTTTAGTTGGTATCTGGCCATTCTTGGTCATTGTGCAGGAAAGGAAAATGAATTAAACACATAGGGCATCATTACGATGTCAGACGGACTCACGTCCACCCAACACCGTTGCGGTCCTGGGACTGACTGACCTCAGGTAGATGGTCCCGACACTGCAATTACAATGCGACCGCACATGGTGCAGTCGCAAGCTCCAATTTCTCTGTGGGAGCTTGTGCTGCGGTCGGAAACCAGCTGCAGCACAAACTCCCATGGAGAAATGGGAGTTTTTGTTAATCCCTGTACCTCGTGGCAGGCACCTTGGTGCAGGGATTAACGGGTGCCCCCTCGGCCCCCAACCGGAGGCCTCTGAGGGATGGGGGCCCTGCTAGGGGCCTCCAAAGTCGCTTTCTGACATGCTTTTCATGTCGGAAAGCCCGATATGAAAAGCCTGTCGGAAACAGACATCATAATCCCGACGGCGGAAACACTGTCCATAGGGGATTATGAAAGGTTTCCGACTGGCTGATGGGCTCCTTGAGCCCGTCTGAAGCCAGTCTGAAAGACCGGCCGCTTTACACTCCAACCGCCTACATCATAATTGGGCGGCCGGACTGTAAACCTACCATGTCGGTCGGTAAGCCTCCAACGAGCGGTACGAGGCTTACCGACCAACATCGTAATCGGCCCCATAGTGGACATCATACACTAGGGCTTGTTACAGAGTAAACCAAATGTTGGGTTGATGACTGTTGGATCAACAAAGGAAACCAAGCAAGGGAGAAATTTAGGGAAATAAATTAGCTAAAATATGATCTAATCAGGTGAAATGCTCGTTAGGTTTATGTGAAGTCACGTTCATGTGTGGATATCATATCTCTCCTTTATAACTCTTGGAGATCACATAGCGTAACTTTCAATTTTCTTGTTTCTTCTCAGCCACTAACCTTACAGTAGAGGCTGAGAAGCTCTATCTGACTAATCCTGGCCAGGTGGTGGACTTTCCTAGGAGTGTTCACAAGTGGATGAATGGACTACTCCTTCTTAGACATCGAACCAACATTGAAAGGATTATATATGTGGGACTGAGAGGCCATTCAAGCTTACGTATAAATAAGGAAGTTAGGCCATATGTAGCCCACTGAAGGTGTGTGAAAGGTGTGATTTTAATAAACAATATTTCTGGAAAATATCAGCAAACCGTCAAGTTTTAGAGTTGTGAGCAGGGAACATCAGCAGGGTGAACATTGGCCATGTAGTGGTCTGCTTCTGAAACATTTGTATCTGGTGGGATCACTATGCATCAAAAGGTAGACTCGTAACTGGTAATTGGATTTCATTGCTTTTTTTTGGTCACTGAAGTTTTAGGAAGGTGACCTCTTTATATGTTGCTGTGAAGATGAAGTCCACTAACTGTTAGATGGCCATTTGTTTAAATTTTGGTTGACAGATTCTTATATAGGGGTCTCCAATCTTTCTTGTAACAAGAGCTACTTATGTTCAATAAAAATTATTCTAAGCTACTAGTTACTAGTATTATTAGTGTTGTTATAGTGACCACATCAGCAAGATTACATTAGTGGCCACCCTATGAAACATTACCCGCAATGATCAACTCTGTGCATCAAGAAGGCTTGCCAGTAGTAATGTAAAAAAGCCTTTGGAAATCTTGAAAGCCTTTATGTAGGTAATACAGAGGCAATTCTCATAGCACCAAGGTAATACAATTAGTAATAAGTTTCTCCAGCGCCACATGATTCATCATTCAGATATTCGCTTTAAAAACATTTTGAAAATACAAGCATTTTTCTCCAAAAATACTCTTATGAGTTCTGACAATACTCCCATTTTTGTCTCAAATACATACTTTCCAATTTTGTTATAAATATATTCAGCTAAGTAAAAGCATCTAATTTAGTAGGATGGGCTACACACAGGTGAGCTACTTACTGGTATCCGGAGAGCTACCAGTAGCTCACGAGCTACTGGTAGGAGAAGCTAGATATATACGCTGATTTTTCCATGGCTAGGGTCGCATGATGTAACTTCCAAATGTGGAGCATAAGATCTAGATTAATATTTTCTTTTCTATCACACTCACATCATGGGACTCCTTTCCCTTGCGTTTGGTTGCCTTTCCTAAGAAATGTATCTTTGTTTGCCTCCCACCAAGTTTTTTCCTAAATGAAATGTTTCATGAACAAGATTGGTCTTGAAATGCCATTAGTGACTTCTTTCTACTGATAGAATGCCTTCAACATCGATATACCTTTTGTCTTTTAGACATTTATTAGCTGTCCATTTCAAAAGAAAAACTAATTAATTGTCTTTTTTCAGTAGCATCTGAACTTTTATTTTAAAAATGCTTTGGTGCATCCATCACCTGTCCCACTGTTAATGCGGCGAGGTCAACCACCCAAATAAGTTCGATCATATGAGTAATGCTCCTGCTGCAGAAACCCATGTATAACCCTTTGGACATATATATATAGACTTCGACAAAGCCACCAACAGCTTCATATATCGAAGTTCAATAAATCTTTATTAGTGTGTATAATATTGATAAAATCACTTATCAGAGCTTTAAGACTTTGTTGAATTTACATGGTTCTCAATCCATTCGTTTGGTGGATAGCTCCTTGGATTTTTATAAGGACTCACTATTTTACTTTTGAAGACTATTTAAAAACATCAGTCAGCAGGTATGGATTGTGTGCTTTGATGTTTTTTTTGGCTCACATTACAGTGCATCCCTGTGCATTGGAGATATTGTACCACTGTGCATTTATACATTGCTCCATTATGCGGCTTTGATCTTTCTTTGGGTCCCATTGTGCTGCTGCACTCAGCTGACTGTTGTGTGCTCATTTAACAGAGTGCACCACTTTGTGTTTTACCACTAAAGCCACAATGTTTGGAAAACACTACTTTAAAGTACACCATTCTTCTCAGGGTGACATGACCATCCTCTTCAGACAAATCCTGTCTCAGACCATGCGGGAGCCCAGAATGAGTGATGCATTTGGTGCTAAATGACCTCAGAAAGGTCATGGATGGATGGGTGTAGCAACATTTACTCTGCTCCTTCAAGATCTGTTGGCCACTTCTAACACCATTTTAACTCCCTCTCCTCTGCCTGGCCAACGTTGACATTAAGGAATCTGCCCTAAAATGGGTAGCATACGTCTTGGATGGCCATTCACAGTGCATCACGATTACCCATTTTGAAACCTCTCAAAAGTGGTTGTTTTTGGCCATCCTATTAGAGTTGTTTGTAATTAGATTCTTCATGTAATCTGATGACACACAACTGGTAATAAGTCTAAAGGGCTATTTGGATGCTCCCAATGGAGGAAACCGTGTTTCTGGCCAGGTATCAGGTGGTGGTTGCCTCCCAGTCAAGTGAATCTAAATCCTTCTAAGTCACTTTGTGGAATCTTGTTGTTTGTGCCTACTGTATGGTCCAGTGACCTGATCCGGTCAATGTTGTGAGAAATGTGGGAATCCCCTATTGAAGTTGGCTGAATTTTGGATGCCCAATATTTGGCTGTTGCTAAATCTTGTTTGTGCCATCTCAAACCGCTGCTCTGGAATCTGTTTGTAATGTCCCCAGTCTTGATGATGTGGTAAATGATTTTGTTTAAGCCAACACTGATGAAGGCATTATGGTTTACTTATTTCTTCCAGGTAAAGCCTTGAATTGACAACGGTACATTCTGAACCCAATTATTGGTTACTGTTGAAGTAAAAAACAAAAAGAAAAATGTTCACATCTCTCCCGGTTTCCAATCCCTGCATTCACTTTTGCTTTAGAAGCACATTTACTTTGAGGCCTTCGGTAATGTGCACAGAACATTACTTTGACACTGGACCCAGCTTGTTTAGGAAGAATGTCCTTCAATGGCTGACTTTGATCTGTGAATTAAACACGCTATGTTTCTTTCTTTCCCGCATCCCAGTGTTTGTGGATTTAGGGCACCTGGCTTCAAGTTAATGGAACATTGGTGTGATTTGTAGAAATAATAGGAATTTGTCAACTTCTTTCCGTTAAGGCCATTGTGGAAAATCTTATTTTGCATCCTCCTCTGTGATGGCCGTGTTCTTTCCACCCATCGTGTTTGTAGAGCCTTTGGAATTGTAAAGGTAGTTCAACACAAATCCCCACTTGATTGACCTGCAGTGGATACTAAGCACAATCAAAAGGATGCATTTATTTTTGTTTTCAAATGTCTCTGCTGTAGAGAGCCACCCGGGCTCTCCACTACATTGTAACACACTAACACGCACACATACAACCCTCGGGGCGGGCTCGACCCGAGGGGATAAACAAACGGCGGAAGACCGCTCGGGGTCCGGCCATCACACAACTAATTAGTGTTTGAGTACCTTCAATCCAGCGCCGCTGCCACGCTCTGCCTGTAGGCCCCACCGCGCTACACTGGCGACGAGGCCGGTCACCACCCTCGCGTGCACCGCCTCACGAAGGTCACCCGGCGCGAGGCACACGGAGCCCACCCGCGGCACTCTACTATCGTGGGATGCGAGTGTGCTCCGGCCCGCACACACCGTCGTCTGCAGCCCGGGCTTGCCTGTGACCCCTGCGTGGCTGCTGATGCTGTGCCCGCTCATCACCGGGCCTCCGGATCCGGCCTGCCACTCCCTGCGCCGGCGCGCGCATCCCTGAAGCAGCGGGAGCGCGTGTGTGCTGGCGTTGCTCCCAGGCAGCTGATCAAGTCACCCAATGAGTGCACGGCCCGGGTGGGCGCGCCGCGGTGGCAGAAAGTGGTACTGCAGGCCTCCAGTGCTCTCCTCATCTGCAGGCTCTCAAGCATTTGACAAGGCCCCATAGACTCTGAAGGGGAGACCTAGACCACCGCCAGGCCAGCAGGCCCTTGACAGCTGTAGGCAGGCCTACCACCCCATCCACACGTTGGGGAGGGTAGTCAGTTGGGCCCAACGTCCTGCAGAGGCCGAACAACACCTGGACCCCCCCCCCCCCCGGCTGGTCAAAAAGGCTGAAAAGCAGGAGAGGCGAAGGAACACCTCACTCAAGAGGCCAGGCCCAGGCGCCCGGACGGTCGCACGTGGCCCCGCGCCGGCGCTCAAGCTGCACATTCAACCTTAGCGCTAGGACAGCGCCACTGCACCCGTGCACGTCCACACCGACAGCATGAGAAATCCAGCCCCAGCAGGCGCTGCTGGTCAGCAAGCGGCAGTGAACAATCCTAACGCGGGTGCCAATGCGCCTCACCCAGGACACAGCCATACAAGCGTCGCACAACTACCGCCCTTCAGCGAAACGGCGGACCCTGCCACGGCGGCCCCGAGGTGGAAGGCGTGGGTTGGACGGCTAAACCACTACTTCACGGGCACGAGAGAGACCGACGGCACAGTGAAGAGGTCGCTGCTCATCTATTATGGAGGCTCGGAGATCTACGATCTGTTCGAAACGCTCCCCAACACAGGCAATGATGACGACTATGAGGCGGCGGTCGCCGCGCTCAACAGGCATTTCGACCCTCTACTTAACCCCGACTTCGGGAGGTTCGAGTTCAGACGGGCGTCGCAGTCGGACACAGAGTCCGTTGACATGTTTTACGCGCGGCTGCGCCGGCTGGCCGGCACGTGCGCCTTCCCGGATCAGAGGGAGGAGATACCCGGCCAAATCATCCTGGGATGCCGCTCCAAACTGCTGCGGAAGCTGATCCTTCGACAGCCCGGGATCTCTCTGGACGAGATCCTAGTCTTGGCCCGGTCGCATGAGCTGTCGGACGTCCGAGCTGAAGAAATGGAGGCTGCTCTACACACGCCTGTCGCGGCGCCGCATGCATCTAGATATGTACCCGTCAAAGAAGAGAGGGTTGAGGCAATCCAACGGCGCCCCAACATGGCTCGCCAGGCACCGAGGACGACGACGGGAAGGCCATGTGGCTACTGTGGAGAAGATCACTCAGCGACGGCCGTGTGCGGGGCGAGAGGGAAGACGTGCTCCCGCTGTGGGAAGATCAACCACTTTGCCAAGGTGTGTCGCAGCGGTCGGTCCAGCCAGGCTCCTCCGAGGACGCGGGGTATGTCACAACGCCTGCGCCAAGTCTCAATCGATGATCCACCGTCGACAAGGGAAGACCTGCAGCAGGAACGCTGCCTTGCCCTCGAGGATGATGACGACGTAGTGTTCGTCGTGTCGTTTGTCAGCAGGTCCGACAATCGCCGGAGGCCGCCACCAATGTGCTCCGTCTTGGTAGAAGGAACGGCTGTCCGGGCACTCATTGACACGGGTGCCTCCGTCAACGTGATGGACTCGGAGCAGTATGATCGTCTGTCACCACGGCCCCAGCTCGCACCAACCAAGGCTCGGATATACACGTATGGAGGGACGGATCCACTCCCCCTCCGAGGGGTCATCCATGCCAAAGTTGCCAGCGGAAAGCATGCCACGGTAACCAGGTTCCACATCACGGAAGGAAGGAAAGGCACGCTGCTCAGCTGCCATACCGCCGAGGACCTGGGGTTAGTCTTCTTTGCCCACCAGATCCATGAATCCCACGCTGAAGCTATTCTGAGGGAGTTCCCAACGCTGTTCACTGGATTAGGCAAACTCAAAGGAAAGAAATTCAAACTCCACATCGACACCACTGTGAGGCCGGTCTCCCTGAGGCATCGGAGGGTGCCGTTCAATCTCTGCCCGCAAGTGGAAGAAGAGCTGAAGAAGCTAGGGGATCTCGATGTGATCGAGAAGGTGTCTGGCCCCACCCCATTGGTGTCCCCGCTGGTCGTGGCTCCCAAACCGCCCGGAGCTATCCGGCTCTGCGTGGACATGAGATTACCGAATATGGCGGTCAAGAGGGAACGCCATATCATGCCCACTATGGACGACATAGTGGCAGATTTAAACGGAGCCAAGTGGTTCTCAAAGCTGGACTTGAACGCAGGGTATCACCAGCTAGAGCTCGAACCCGAGAGCAGGGACATCACCACGTTCTCGACGCATGTTGGCCTCCGAAGGTACAAGAGACTTAGTTTCGGGGTGTCGTCGGCAGCCGAGGTCTTCCAGAACGCCATCAGGGAAGCACTGTCGGGTCTGCAGGGTGTGATCAAACTAAGTGACAACATCCTGGTGTTCTCGAACACCCTAGAAGAACACACTCCCCTCCGGGCCCCCCTACAGAGACTCGAAGACTGCGGGCTGACCCTTCATAAAGCAAAGTGTTCCTTCTACCAGGAGTCTGTTGATTTCTTCGGGTACACCTTCACCAGAGAAGGACTACAAGTGGACCCCAAGAAGGCCGCAGCCATCCGAGCAGCCAGCACCCCGAAGAACCCCACGGAGGTGCGAAGTTTTCTTGGCATGGCCACATACTGTGGGAGATTCATTCCAAACCTCGCTGCCCTGTCGGAACCGCTCTGGACTCTCACACGCAATGACCACAAGTGGGAATGGACCGTGGCCGCCAACACAGCTTTCAACAGCATCAAGACAGCGCTACTGGACAAGATGGTGATGGCCTATTTTCATCCAGGGCGGCGCGCTGAACTGATCGTCGATGCCAGCCCAGTTGGCCTTGGAGCGGTCCTTCTTCAGGAACATAGTAAGGAAGCCTGGAGACCTGTAGCGTACGCCAGCAGGTCCCTCACGGACACAGAAACAAGGTATGCCCAAATTGAGAGGGAGGCCCTGGCAATAAAATGGGCGTGCCAGCATTTTCATTTGTACCTGTGTGGCCAGGAGTTCCAGGTAGTCACCGACCACAAACCCTTACTCCCGCTCTTTGCAGGATCGTCCAGACTGGCGCCCCCGAGGATAGAGAGATGGGCTGTGCAGCTGCAGTCCTACAATTTCAAAGTCATCTTTCGCCCTGGGGCACACAACCCGGCAGACTACCTATTGCGCCACCTCGAAGCCCACCAGCAGACGTATCGTACTCCGAGGCGTTCGTGAAGATGGTCTCACAGGAGGCGTGCCCCATAGCCATGACGCTTGAGGAGATCGGCCGTGCCACGGACGAAGATGAGACACTATCCCGGGTGAAAACCACCTTGATGAGTAACAGCTGGGTGCATTTCATGGACGGGACTCGAGAGCTCAGAACAGAAGACAGCAACGCTCTGCAACAAATCTGGCAGGTACGCCACGAACTAAGTGTGGGAGAGCAGGGAGTCATCCTGAGAGGACATGTGATTGTGATCCCGAAGAGGCTGCAGAGGCGGATCCTTCAGCTGGCGCATGTCGGACACCAGGGGATGGCGAAGACAAAAGCCAGGCTAAGAAACAAAGTCTGGTTCCCAGCGATGGATTCCATGGTGGAGGAAATGGTGAGGCAGTGCCATGCCTGCACCATCACAGGAGGAGACCTGGCGCCGGCGCCAGTGATCACCGAAGAACCCAGCGAAACCCCCTGGGCCAAGATCAGCCTTGATTTCGGAAGTTTCCCCGATGGACGCACCATGCTGGTAATGGTCGACTCCTTCTCAAAGTTCCCTATCGTGGAGGTGGTGGCGTCGACGGCGTTCACACACGTTCAGAGGGACCTGAACAAGAAATTCGCACTGATGGGTCTGCCGGAGGAAATTAGATCAGACAATGGGCCCCCGTTCCAGGGCCGGGAGTTCCAAGAGTACTTGGAGAGGAAAGCGATCCACCACCGGAAGATCACCCCTCTGTGGCCCCAAGCCAATGGGGAGGTGGAGCGTCTGATGCGAACACTCAACCGAGCACTGCGCATTGCCGTGGACTAAGGGGAAGATGCAGAAGCGGCACTCGACCAATTCCTTGACGCCTACCGGCAGACGCCGCACAGCACTACCAAATGTGCCCCGTCCCATTTATTCTTCAAGAGGCCCCCGCGGGACAGCATCCCGACAGACCCAACTTGGAAGCCCCCAGAACGAGACAATGAAGCCGTCCAGGCGAAAAGGACCATGACCAACCTGAAGGCGAGTGAAGCCCGCAGGGCAAGAGAGCCACAACTGAAGGTGGGGGATCGCATGGTGGTCAAGGACAGGCATCCTGGCTGGAAGTTCAGGACACCCTATGAACCAGAAGAGTGGATCGTGGCGGACATACAAGGAACCATGGTTACTGCTCAACGTGGGCAGCAGGTCGTCACCAGGAACTTGTCCAGCTTTAAGAAGATCTATGGCCATGTCGCTGGTCAGGAAGAGTCAGAGACTCCTGGCGATGGCCCAAGTGTCACCCGGCCTAGCTCGCCAGGGCTGCAGGTTCTGGAGCATGTGTCTTTCTTCTAAATAACTTGATCCTTAAGAATAGTATTTTACAATAATCACTTTTGGGTACATTTCTAATCACCAATGCGATGTTGCTTTATCCTCCTCATTGAACTTTTGATCTTGCCTTCAAATGTTACAGTCTCAAGACAGTACTTTGCCATACAATTTGTCCAATTTTTCTATAGTAAGATTGATTGAAAATAGCTCCTTTCCTTTTTGGTTAATGTAGCAATGTCATCGGAGACTTAGCTACTTATGAAGATGTAAAAAGGCATTAGTTTACTGATCAAGTGGATTGCTATGATTAAAGTTATCCTAATTTAACCTCCTTAGAAAGGGGAGCAAGTTGGATCTATGCATTAAATAATGAACTAAAAAGGCCCTTTTAGTGTTCACCGGTCAGCCTCATGTTCTACAGAGATGACACAGCATAAAACTCTGTTTTCTGCCTGGGTTTGAAACCTTTGCAGAAATTATGAATTTAAGAAGTGATACTAGAGGTATTTCCTGCAGCGTTCCACTGCTGTTTATGATGCCGTAATGATGTCTATACAGACCTGAGAATTCTGACTTAAACTGAATGGAGCAACCCATCATAGTTGGAGGTATGTGATGTGTGCACTGCTTGCTTTATTCATGCCTGTCGATACTTTTATAGTGTGCTTTTACACAGATGCTTGCTGCTACTTCCCTATATCCAACACATATAATGTAATTGGACGAATGCTTGCAATTTGTCTGGAAACTGGCAATAGCTATGGGTAGCATTCTAACCCATCGTTCTTTAGCCCACCATGCCACCTCAGTTTGCACCCAGCTATATGCAAATCAGCCTTGACCCTGCTCCAATAGGAACAGTCCAGCTCAAACTGCCAGGCCATGTCCTCCCTGAACCAGAAGACAAGCAACGTAAGACCAGTTTTGCCCTGATTGGGGCTCATCAATAAGGTGTAGCTTAGTTTCAGTGGCACAGTGTGCACTGGACCCACGCCCTTTCCACTTAGGGTGATACTTCAAACACTATTTCCATCAAACCTTCTGCAACCCACCCTTCTCTTATACAATAGAATCTTAGAATAATATTCTCCATAAAGGCAGAAGGTTTCCAGATGATTTATAAGTTGTGACATGGGTATCTGTCTCAATAACTTGCCAATGTAAGGTCTATTTGAAATTGTGTGGACATTTTGTGAGTTTGATGCAGCAATATCTTTCAGTTGTATTTTCCATGACCACTTCATGCAGTTGAGAAAATTATCTTGCTGGAAAAATCAAGTGACCACAAAATATATCAGTGTGGCAATTTTGTTTTCTGTAGAAACTATGGTTAATATATCTTCTTGGCTAAGTGTAAACCTCTGAGCTTAATTGGCTTCATGGTATGACATGGCCGAGGTATAAGGTACAGACATAAAAGGCAGGTCAAGCAAGAATGTGCTTGGTGGTATAGAATAGGGTATCCTTGGCAAGTTTGTAGACACTGGACAAATCCACTGGTAATGGAGATGTGTGTGTCCTCAGAAAATAGATTTCTGCATAATACTGTAAATACAGAGGACGCTAATGGCAAATGGACTGATGTCAGTGGGAAAAGCACTACTCTGCCCAACAGTATTGTAGCTATGTTCATAAAGTTAGGCAGTAGATGTGTACTTGGCCTAGCAGTTACCTGTTTGTAAAGCGTTAGTGTCTTTGTAGAAAAGCATAAGACTTCAGCATAAAGATCTCATCTGTTCAGGAAATGCAGTACCCCACATGACTGTGCAGGGGTTCAGAAAGATTAATGCATGACAGGAACCGGTGCTTCCTTGCAACTTTACAGCTTGAGACCTGGTCTTACAGAGAGATTCTTGGTGAACCGATTGGTTGAAGTTTGAGAGCATTGTAGAATACTTATGAGAATGAGTGACTGATGCTTCTAGTGCAGATGAACTGGAGTCAAGAAGAGAGGTCCTGTTAGACTGGAGGAGCATTATTTGGGAGATTCTGCAGGAGAGAAAACCAAACAGAATTGCACAATCTGAGTGTCTCTTGGTGATGCCTTCGATCCTGTCATGGCCAACGAGCAGTGCTTAAAGGAGTGTTGTGTGGCAGGAGTTTGGAAAGGCGCTGCTAAGACCTACCCAAACACGGGTGTTATGGTTCTGCTGCCCCATGCCAAACTAGTAATGAATATCCTCAGCACCTTTTAGTTTTAGATCTATGTATGTCACAGGGGTCATTCCAAATGGGGCATGCCCTGCAGTGGGAAAAAAACGAGAGGATGATAGAGTGAGCCTGCCATGAGTTCCTGATTAGTATGAGGCAGTGCAGACTTGATAAAAGTTTGAGATGATGGACTGTGAATTATCATTTAGAAAAGTGCCTGAGTGCACTGGAAGATGATGAGTGCTGTATGTAGAGCACATGTTTGTGAGGTCATGTGTTCACCACCCCATAAAGGCGGTTAGACCATCATTGTAACTTAGGTTCTGATAAAGGACTTTTGATCCACCACCTAGAGGCAGGCTACCCCAGATCTTGCAATGTAGTGTAAAACTCTGTAGTAAAAACATATATTCTGTACTGTTTCCATGCCTTATTGACAGGATCTTTATCTTTTCTTGGTTGTGTGTTTTCTATTTTCTTGCTAGTTTTAAAAATGTGATTTTCAGATGTTTCAGCTTGGCATGCACCACACTCAGGGAGCCAGGCAATTTTATGGTTGCTATGATATTCGGAACCAGTAATAAATGGGCAGCTCTGGAAAATGTTTTAATACCAGTCCAATATTGGACCAGGAAAACACATGTAGCAAGCATGCATTTCAGGAGTTCTTCACCCCCAGTAAATAAAAAAAAAAACACTTCACAGGACAGTACAACAAAAATAAAAATCCATTGTTTCCATAGGCTGCTCTCAATGGAAGCTCCTACAATATTTCAGTATTTATGCTTCTGGCGCAGTACACTGGCAATCCAAGCTTTAACACAGCCCATAGTCCCCCCCCAGTTTACCAAGGTAGTTTGTGTCCTACCTGGCCAGCCCAGCAAATTCTGCTACCATGCTGATGTGTCAATCTAGACATTGTTTAGTGTTTTTGTGGGTGGAATTTTGTCTTTTTTGGGGGTTAGTATTTTGATTGGTCTGGTGTGTGAAAGTTGTGAATCTTTGGCATAAGCAAGGTCTTAAGCTATAGAAGAATCAAATCAATAAGTGATTTGCAGAGTGGTTTTTACCCCAAAAGGTTCATTGAAAGAATCCAGTGCAGTAGATGCTCACCAAACAGGCGTAGTTTCCAGAGCTGGATCCTAAAGACATAGCACACCTAGGTGTTTCATAAATTACCTTAATTTGGTGGTTAGCGCAAGCAGGCGTCCATTTATGCAAAGCACCCAATTTGGATGAGAAGTGGAAGTGGTCTTGCATTGTTGCTGCTTGGTGATTTGACGCTGGAAGACTAGCTCAGCTAATTGAACTCTCACTGCTGAGATCTGTGTTTAATCTGTAGACCTCATGCTCGAATCCCAGCAACGTTGACTCAATCTATCATCCCCTCAAGGTGGATCGAACAAGTACCTTGATTGGGAATTAATAATTGAATCCAAAATGTTCTCTCTAAAGTCCATTAGATAAAAGCGATATATTAGCAACATGTTATTAAATCCTGACCTCAACAATATGCTCTATCATATAAAACTAATGTAAAAGCTGCTGTGTATCATCGCCGTTACCTCACCACAATCCAAAAAGTGATAGAAAAAAATCACATGCACGTGTTGCATTCTTTGCTTAGATCTTCTAATAAATATTTTGGTCAGATATGCCAAAAAGTTATAGTTCACTGCATAAAGCCTGAGAGTACAATTAACATATGCAGTGCACATATGGTTCAAAAGCATTTGCAAGTTTGGTTTGCCTGACGGTAGAATTGTCCATATTTTAATTTTTTTTCTTTTATTTTGTGAAATGGTTCCAGTGAAAAACTGTGTGCGCTAATATCAAGATAGTGACCTGATTTATTAATGAGTTCTATACATGTATTTCATCGCTATTTGACGTCCATAAACATTTGTAAGACAGTTAAAATACATATTTCAGGTTGAGAATGTTTCTAATTTTCTAGTATTTTAAACAGATTGCATCAAATGAGAGCCCATCTGGTGTAAGAAAACATGTATTTCTTAATTTCCATACTTGGGTTGAAAGTTTATTAATCAATTTAGTTTTCTAGTCAGCGCTTTCTTCAAAGCAGTCTGTTCTAACTTTTTGTTAAATATCTTTGGCTGTATGAGCGTTTGTCATGGAACGCTTACCACTTTGAACCCTAGGCTGACCGTTTTAAAGTAATGTAATTGTTGAATTTTTGAAAACCATTTGCCACGTTACTTTTATCGCATTCTTTTTCACTCTGAAAATATTTTCTAAGTATTGGGATAGAATAAGACTTCATCTTAATTGATGGCTCTTTTGAAACTTCGGCTTTGCTGACAGTCCTGGCAAAAGTTCTGTAGAGAAGCGGTTCTTTACCTTTTGACCCGAATGAATCACTTCTGGAAGCTGAGGAAACCCGCCTAAGTAATTTTAATGATTTGATCCTCATAACAATACACAAAAACAGAAACAAGTCTGCATCAAACATATAAATAGATTATGGAAGATTTTATTTACTTCACAAATAAAAAATATTCTAAGATTGAAATTTTAATTGGAAGTTTCGACCTTTTCCAAATTTAGTTTATTATTCCTAAAAGTCAAAGCAATAGGCTAGACTCTGGAATATACCTGTGTTTTTTGCTCCTAATGCGTGCTCTCCTTTTTTCGGTGCATTCAATTGAGGTGAGCGATTGTCTGTACTAGATTCCGTTTGCTGTACTTGCACTGCACCCATGAATCAAGATAAGGATGCCAACTTAATTTTTAGCTTCCAGTTTCAAATTACTTCAACTTTCAATCTTCAACTTTATTTAATATTTAATTTTATAAACAGTGGTGTCCCCCTTGAGTAGGCATCACAGACCCCAAGGGGTCTGTAAACCATAGGTTGAGAACCACTGCCCTAGTGCTCTGCTGGTGTACAATGCCATCCATCAACCACAAAATCCCATAGATGAAGACCTCTGAGTTGTTTTTAGTACTTGTCTATTACGAATACATATGGCACTAAATGCAGTTTCTACACATAAGAGGTACGCTGAAGTTTTGATTGGCATCTTTTGAAGGTCCCCTTTCCTGTTTAGTATTTATCTTGATGACATTAGCTTGCTGTGTCACGCATCAGTGTCATCTCTGTGCATACAACAGCCTGTTCCTCTGTAAATTTCATTGGGTGTTCAACTCTGAACTTGTTGAGGTTGCATGCCTATCTAGATTGATTATTATAGTTAGGTCTCGGCTGCGAAGGTTAGCCTTTCTGGAGATAGGGGAATTAAATGGTGATCATTATGTAGCACCTACAGCTCAGCATTGGTCAATGTACAGCTAGGAGAATTGGATCTAGGCCATATTTTTAGGATAGAAAAATACATTTACATACAATGAATCTAAATGAATTTTTTTGACATATTCTGTGGTTGTCCACAAAATCTGGTAAGGATCTGGCTTTTCTAGTCCTCAGCTGGACAGCCATCTGTAGCTGATTTTCATTAGCTGGACATTTACTATAGGTAATCGAGCAGTGATGCTGCTAGTGGTCCTTGACTAAATGCTGTTGATGGTTCACAGATAGCTGTGATGGATGGTGACATTTTCAGTATCTTTATTTTATTCATAAGGCACAATTGTGTTTTTGTTTTCTCTATGGTGCATATTTTAATGTTGAATATAATGTGCTAAGTAATTATATATATTTGCATATATCTATGCATAAAGTTATTTCTTTATGAATATACCACCTTCTTTTTACTATTACAGCCACCTTCTGAAGTTAGATTAAACATGTAATAAGAAAATAACATGAACAGCTTCTCAGGCGACCTCTGATGTCATAGAGCAACTACTCTTAACAGCCTCCAAACAGTGACCATGTACATTCCCTCTGATATTGTGAGGAATGATGGCATAGAAGTGCCCAGACAATTGTTAATGGGCCATCTTCACTCAAAATTTCTCATACGCAGTAGGCATAAAAATCATAGTGTGCGGGAGGAAGGGTGAAGTGGGCAGTAGAGATGTAGTGGGTAGGGTAGGGCAGGGTTCAAATAGTGAAGAAAGACTTTAAAAGCAATTGGAAGGGTCCTTGAAAGAAAGCAATTGAGAACGTTCGTAAAGTGTAATGTAAACATAGGGAAAAGTACTGACAATGAAAGGTGGGGAGTGGGTAAATGCAGTGTTTTGTTAAATATGATTGAAGAAAAGAATATAAAATGTCATCAAGCTGCTTTTAAAGGAGTTTCAGCTGTGATATACTTTATGTATTCTCCATGGAACCACAATGTTGGCACCACTATTTTTAATCAGTTTCATTTCAGAATACAGGCTGAAATTGCAAAGCCTAGAGGCTATCCTGCTAATGCATGCAAACACAAGCTTGCACAAATGCTGCTTTAGAGTCACCTACTCCTAATAACATATCAGAAGTCTGTTGGAGCCCAGTGAGAGAAGGGAGCAGCGGATAATCATTCAACTTAAGATATCTTTCCAGGGAACTTGGTCTACTGGAGTATCTTTGAAAGAATCAAAATCCAGGCACCTGGACGTCATTTAGGGGTCGCCAGGAGTTGCAGCTGCAACCCCTGTCTTGCCTCTTGCTACCACTGGCACTGCTTTTGCCTCAGGTGGCAAACTCAGTGCCAGGAACACAGGGGCTGCTCTTCCTAATGGACGCTGGTTGGAGCTCCACTTGCCTGGTTTTCTGTCAATTTTTTTTATTACACAAATAGTGAAGAATAATATCACTATAAGTGTAATGGAAAAAGGAGTACAACAAGCTGGAATGTGACCCTATCTGGAAGCTAAGGTAAGTAAAAAATGCTGTTAAATGCATGTTGTATGCATGCTTGCAGCTGAGAGTCTGTTTATGTGCGCAAGAGTGTGTGAATGTGTTAGTATGTGTAAGCAGGTGTATGTGTGAGTCAAAGTAAAGGTCAAATGGCATGCAATGTCACTTCCGCTACACCAGGCATTTTGGTGAATTGGCGTCCATGTCCAAGCAATGATATTAGGTATAGCTCATCATCCATGTGGCTACTTAATGTCAGAAATACTAATACTGCTGAAGGATGTTTTGTGATCATTTTGTCTCTTGTAGAATGAACCAGTGAATGCATCCGGAGATAGTGTTTTGACAAATGGTTGATTATGTAAGATAGTCCCCACCTGGAGTAACCTTATTTAGATTGAGATTTTCATTAGCAGCAGTTTCATATAGCACAGAAAGCTGCCTATGGATATGAAGTAACACTGTGAATGTTTTTTTGTCTCAAATATGACTGGGGTATTCCATGCATCCTGTTATATTGGGGATCATGCTAAAAAAGAGAGCTGTTGTTAGCCAAGATGAGTACTGAGAAAAGTTTACTCCCTATAAAAAAAACTGTAAACAGTAACTACATGGAAAAAGCATGAATTAAAAATAATTCCTGCACAAATAATTATACCTATAAAGTGATTCATATGTTCCCTTATTTGAAGCCAGAAGTTAAGATGGCCATTGTTAGTGTATTGTACAGTTAAGACCACTCCTGTTCATGCTATTATTATTTTTTAACAGAGCCTGTGGTACTGTGGAAGTTTCCAGAGGAGTTTAAAGACCAGGTAAACATATGATATTTCTTTCATAATATAATAAGAACTTTAATATATAGAATTATGTGAACAAATAAGTGATATTATGGACACCTAAGGCCTGCCGCTGACCCCATTTTTCTACAAAACTTCGATTTCAGTACTTAGTTTTCTCATATGTCAGTAATTGTGCATCAATCTACTCTGGCTTACCACCTTTGCTTTTTTATGGTTTTAATATATTCTAAATGTTTGTATTCATATCATCTTTGGAGAAACTTGTTTGTAATCTTGCGTTACCTTGCCCCATTTCAATCTCTTCCTATCACCCTCGAGTTTCTTCTGCTCTTCATCTCTTGCTCATCTAATGGTTATATGGGTAACTAGCAATCTGCCTGAATTTTGTTGTCTTTTCTTCCTTGTTGATTTAAATCTCATACAGAAAACATTTTTAAATAGTTACAAAGCACTTGGCTTAAATACAAAGCATTCCACTTACCTAGATTGTTACTGTCCGTTACTATGTATTTCGAATGGAGCCGCATGCTACAAAAGGCTATCCTTGGGTGACAGGACTCGGACCACTTTTTAAAAATGTTCTAATCGCTTAGCTGCTGAGGCTTTAACTGCCCCTGTGCTGAGCCTATTTTTTGATGTTTAGGATGCTTAAGCATTCTCAACCTTTTTTCCATAAAAGGTATCCCAGGCAAATTTGCATCCTTTTTTCTCCCCACATATTGGGAATTTTAACTTTACCCAGTGTTTGTGGATTCCACTGGAGAGAACAGAGAAAATAGCCAACAAATTTCATTTTTGATTTCTTTTGGAACAAGCATTGGCATAGCCAATAGGTCTCGCTTTTGGGACCTTATAAGTGTTTAGCCATGCAACAGTTGATGTTGTTGCACCAAGGATATTGTGCTGGATAACTAAACACTTATAAGGTCCCAAAGGCGAGACCTATTGGCTATGCCAATGCTTGGAGAGGAGTATAAACACTATATGTACTATGGAGTAGCCTGGAAGCAAATGTCAGCTGCAGGGCCCTCCAAAAATGAAACTGAAGGAATATTCTTAAGGACTGCAAGGGGTAGTGGAGCAATGGAGGAGGAAGTGGTGGCAATTGAAGGGGAAGCAACAGGGGAACGGATATTAGAGGCCATGGGAACCAACAAAAACACATGCACTCTTATTGAGCACTTAATGAATAAGAAAAAAGTAGCTCCTTAAATGGGGCCAGTGAAAGAATACAATTCAGCCGATCAAAAGGTTGATAAAGAGGCTATGCTCCTGGGTAGGGGCAAACACAAGAGGATTGCAGGCAATCTAATATGAAGCAGGCAAATGTTAGAGCCTATAAATCAAAACAATGGTAAGCAATGGAAAGGCCCTAGGCCCACTGCAAGTTGACTTGCATGTTTACAATGCTTTTGGTCACAGGCTAGGACCTCGTAGTACTATAAATACACATCACTATTCCCCCACTGCACCAACCAGGATTTCGTTCTGCAGCTGTTTGGTTACACAGGCTGGCAGGACCTTAAAACCATTTATTTTGAATGTATTTTTATTTGCGCCCATGCCAATCATTTTGTGTGAATGGTTTTCAGAAGCGTGCATAAGACCATCTCACTTTAACCCATAACACATGCGTCTGGCGAAGCTTGGCAGGCATGTTTAACTCTAGTAGGCACTGGCATAGAAGCGATGAACAATGTTGTGGGCTACTTCAAGGCACATGTGCGCACGCTCGTGACAACAGGGGTCTGTCTGTTTTGGGCCAGTTGGGTGCACGCGCCCCTGTCCCCAGAGCGCTTCCATGTCCTCGCGGTTGTGCTCACCCGCTAGAGCCCTGCCATCCTGCGAGCGCGGTCTCGTGACACTTGTAACAAGTAGTACTGCCAGCATTCGCAACGATGCTCGTTATATCGACCTCGAAGGATGAAGGGCCGTAGCAGCAACTATGTGCATTTGTCCTCTGAGCAATCCCTATCATAAGTGTTCGGGCGCTTACTGGATCGAGTCTGTGGGTTCAACGGAAGCTTCTGGAATCATTGGCGAATAAATCCTTTGAAACGTATTCTTTGTAAAAGCATCCAGCCTGGTATGTGTGCCCACGAGGTTGTATTAATCACACCCATCAAATGACGCCTTCGCCCTAATACAGCGTCTTTAACACTGCACGTCGATTATCCTCTGCTGTTTACTCCCAGCCGATACAATTGTAAGAAAAGGACTCGTGTGTATATGGCTGCACAAGATGTCTGTGTGATTCGGTTGACACCTGTAATTCTGTATAGTATACGTCTTTGTGCATGGACATGCTTCATGTTCACGTGTCTGTTTGCAATTATTGGTGTCGCTATTGGCTTACAAGTGGTTTCGTGTGCGTGTTCTTGCGTTGGCGACGCATGTGCATCTTTTTCAAGAGTGTTTACATGCACGCCGGTACCTGTTAGTAATGCTGTCGACGCCTCGGTGAATAAGAGCGTCTTGATATTCATGTTTCACGTGTCTGTGGTTTGTGTACATCTGCGCCGGGCAGGCAGTATGTGTGCGCGCGCCTCTGTTTCTGTGGACACAATATGGATGAACGAGTGCGTGCATCTGTGGAAGAGGGGCGTGTCGACCACATGTATCAATGGCTTCTTTTGGATATGTGCTCTTGAAGTCTGCGTGTGATGTGTGACACGGACAACATCTCTTGGGGGGCAGTGTATAGCACACTGGAAGTGCAGAAGTGATGACGCGTGCTCCACAATCAGCCCTTTCTTCGCGATTCATAAAAAAGCGATCGCTACTGTAAAAAAAAACACGCCCGCGAGTGGTGCGCGCACCACAGAGGAGCGGCAGCCTGCTCAGCTGACGAGACGCTCAGCTGACCAGACGCTCGTGCGTCGTGGCTGGCCTTTGGATGTGTGCGCGCGGCAGACATGTGTTTCCACTTATCGCGCCCGCGTCTGGGCACGATAATTGGAAACACATGTTTGCCGCGCGTACCCATCCCAAAAGGCCAGCCACGGCGCACGAGCGTTCCTAGGACTGCTTTTAAACCCGCTTACATTAAGTCTTCGCCTCTAAGCAGCGCTTGCGCGCTACTCGAGGCTCGACCTAAAAATGGGAAAAAGAGTTGTGCATGAAAGCAGAAGGTTTTTTTCTTGTAAGAATGGGATCAATAAAATGTTTACTTTGCTAAAATCCCCATCTCACAGCTTTCAGGAACAAGTAGATTTTTAAAACCAATAGTTTTTGCCACAGATTTTTAATTTTTCTAAATGGTAGTCCATTTTTCCTACTTTTGTGTTTTTCACCTACTTGCAGTTTGTAGTGGAAACGTGAGTAACAGCCACGGGTGAACCCAGACAACTATTGGAAGTAGAAAAGAAAATCTGAATGCAGCAATGGTTTATTTATATATATAATTTTCCCAAAGAAACTAACCTTTGAAAAAAATGAAAATAAAAGGGAAAAATAGCAATTGTTTTTTTTTATTTTTTATTTTTGTTTTTATCTTGGTTTCTTACAGGGTCACGGAATTTCCAAGATTCATCTTACTACATACATTCCAAACAAATAATATCCAGTTCACTAGCAATACAATCTTCAGAATATAAAGGTGCATAGTGTAGCCAGGGAAAAGTGTAAATAGTCACAGGTACATTTTAAAATGGCAGAATGACAAATCAATTCCAACATTATCATTATTTCATCAAGAAAACTAATATACAATTTGTAAGTGTCAAGTGCAAGAAAATTCCTTCTCTAAAGTGCCAAATATAGAGATCCAAAGTGATAAGTGCAAAACTAATAGTTTACATATACTTCTCAAAGTGCTAGATTTTGCTAAGCCTCATTAGGGGTCAACTAAATCCACTCCTCTCCCAAATCCCAAACACTTATTACCATCTTTATTCAAACCTGTATGAATGGGACAGACTATTTCCATATTCTTGCGAAGCTTCTGCCTTTCCCAACTTGCTTTGCATAGAGCTGCTTCCTTTAAATGCACCTTATTAACCTTTTCTAGCCACATTTGCAGCCTAGATGGTTTGGCAGATTTCCACAGTGTTGTAGTAATCGACCTTGACAACAACATTGCAATATACCACCAATGCTGGGCTGAAACTGGGCTTATACCGAATTGCTTTGAGCAGCCCAGCAAAACAGCATTCACATCCACTGAATAAGCTTTCCCCAGAGCAACCTAGAGCCCTCTCAACACATCTGCCCAAAAGGTTTGAAGATTATTACACTCAAAAATAATATGAATCCAAGTGCCCGAATCTGGGCATCTTGAACATTGATCTGATAATTAACTTTCTATTTATGTAACAAAGCTCGAGTGTAATATACCATCCATTGAGCATATAATTGCATTTTACAAAAATAAGGGCAACGCAAAACTTTGGAGTTAAGAGCCAAAGCTTCCAACCACTGGGCCTGATTTAAATTCACCCCATTCTCTTGTGACCATTTTGTATGCATAATTCGAAACTGGGCATGAAAGAAGGCTCCCTCTGCAGTCAGCCATTTCACCCATTGGGTCTGCATTGTATAGACCTGTACATAATAAAAAAGAGACCCAACTTCCTCCTGAGTTGTTTCAGTTTGCAGTGGTTGTAGTTTCCTTAATATGGACGTGATCTGATATTATACTGGATATTCTGCCTCCAAAACATCAGAATAAAGAGCTGAGCATTTCCTCCATGGAATCAGCCCCCCATTCACCATTCAGTCACCAACTTTCCTGAGACTACATTTCTCCACTATCAACTCCCATCAACTCCCTAGAGTAGAAGTGCTTAACAGAACTCTCAGCATGAATCTTTGGAATGTGTAAACACTAAAAAAAAGTTCCTTCTGCTTAGCTGTACAAGCCAAAGGTGTACGGTACCTAACTTTTTGGGAGATATTTCCAAGGGAATATTGGGGTTGAGACAGAATGAAATTCCTTTGACAATGACACATAAAGAGTTATCAAAGGTTTTGCACTTGTTCAAATAGGTATACCTAGCCCAACTCAACAGATGTGCCACTTTATAACACACTCTAAAATCTGACAGGGCTAACCCACCTTGATTCCTCAACAGGTACAGCCTCCCCATAATAATTTTTGGGCTCCTCCTATCCCATATAAAGGCACTAATCAATTCATTCAGCCTTTGAAAAAAATATTATGATACACACACAGAATTGATGTAAACAAAAAAATTCAACTGAGGCAAAATATGCATTTTGACTAATGCCACCCTGCCTGTAATTGAGATTGGCATCTTCCCCACCATTCCAACATAACCCCAGACTTACCGAGCAAGACGGGGTAATTTAAATCATACAGATACTCGTTCCTTTCAGAGATCCTTATACCCAGATACCAGACAGGTTTTTTCTGATGCACCTTCTGAAGAACCAAGGGCAAGGTGGAAACATCAGTGTTAAAAAACAGGATCTTGCTCGTAGAGATGTTTACACAATATCTTGAAAAATTTGTGCATCAATGCCGAACAATTCTTGTATCACACCTCTCTTGGTGCAAGATATGCCACTAAGCCATCCGCTTATAATTTAAGCTTCAAAATCCTTGGGGCTGCCGCCTTAACTCTTTGCTTTGACGAATGCGGCAAGCGTGCCGTTCAATAAAAAGAGGAAAAAGGGTTGGAGACAGAGGGTAACTCTGTCTATTGCCCCTGCAGAACCTGAAGGGATCACCATTAAATGATATTGCTATGGGTGCTCCCTGATACAGCACCCCGGTTGACCTCATGAGCTGGGATGGGAACCCTATAACTTCCATTACCAGAAGCAAGTAATGCCAGCTCACAAGATCAAAAGCCTTCTCTGTGGCAATAAACAAAACCACCGCAGGGGTTTTAGTAAGGTTGAAATAATCAATTGCTTCTCTCAAATAATGTGTATTGTAGTAAAGTTGATGACCAGGAATAAACCCGGATTGGTCTTTCCCAATTAGAAAGGGCATAACTTCCGCCAGCCTTGCTGTTAGAATTTTCCTCAGATTGTTATAGTCTTGAGTTCAGCAACGTAATTAGTCGGAACAAATTTACATCCTCCGGGCCTTTAACCTTCTTGAGAAAGAATGTAAGCAAGCTTTTTCTAAAGGAGAGTGGGAAAGAGCCACCCGTCAATATGCTATTAAATAAGGCAGTCAATGTAGCTTTCACCTCTAAAATCAAGGCTTGGTTCTACTCTGTGGGGAACCCATCTTCTCTTGGTGCCTTCCCTCTTGACAAGTATCTAACAGCTCCCTCCACTTCTAATGATATAGGGTAAACAAGGCTTAGAGCCTTATGACTCAACAACTTTGGGAGGGAAATACCATCCAAAGAGCCAAGCATATCTCTCCTATCAGATGATGGACTAGCTGCATATATAGCCGTAAAATGATGACAAAATACGCTCTCAATTAACAAGGCTTCCCTCACCAAGGAACCCATTAATGGATCCCGAATTTTATCTACCACATTTTTAACTTGTCGAGCTCAGACCGGCCAGGCTAGCAACTTCTCACTCACTTCTCCTTCCTCATATAATTGATACACGTAAGTTCTAGCATTAATTATTTGCTTCTCCAAAAGATACTGCTGCAGCTTATTCTTTGCCTGTTCTTTCCTTTTAAAATGTATTGTTTGGGGGTCGGAAGAGTTAATCCTCCGCTAGTTGGAAATCCGAACACAATTCCTTAAACTGCCATTTTGCTAACTTATTGGAGAAAATGTTACAAATATAAAGACAGTGACCCACCCATATTAACTTTAAAAGCTTGCTAGATATTACCTAATGAGGAAGTAAGTTAATTTTCCTAAAAAAAAACAGATGCCTGCGCCTCATTTGTGCAAGGAAGGATTCATCTGCAAGTAATGTTCTTTTGAAAACCCACTGCTTAGCCAAGGGAGTCTTGTTACAGGCACCCAGACCTAAACTTAGAGCTGCGTGGTCAGATAGAGAGTTTGATATAATTAAGGGAAAGGAGACCTGAATATCTTTAGAAATAAGAAAAAAAAATCTATTTTTGAAGCGGAGCAGTGCAGAGAAGAAAAGAAGTATAGCGTCTTATTCTTGAATAAAGAACTTGCCAAGAATATACCAGCCCAAACTCCTCTTTAATCCTATGAACTGCCTTCGCCATCTTAGGTTTGCACTGGAGCTCTCCTACTAATATCTACCTTTATATTCTAGGGTAAACTAAAATCACCACCTATTATGCTTTTTGCACAATAAGGCAGTTAAAGAGACAATTAACATAATGGTTGGGGATAATTTGAAGTTGCCCCATAAAAGGAAGCCAAGGAGTACATCTCATCATTTAATGCAAATTTCAGCCACCACCCATCTTCCTGACCGGTCTGATGTCACCCGATCCAGTCAGACCTTAAAGCTCTTACTGGTCAATATCGCAACCCCTCTATGTGATGCAGAGGCTGAAGAGTAAAAGAACAACTGAAAAGTAAACCAATTAACTGAAGGCATTTTACATCTCCTAATAAGTGTCTCTTGCAAGAACACCAAGGAAGCCTTTTACTCTGCCACAGCAGCAGCAAATCCCTGCCATACATCATTTTGCACCCCCCCCTCAGATTTACACTTCCTTGCCAAAAAACATTTTTTCCCCTATAAACACACTTGACCCAATCCCCCTTCAAGGTTTTTAGGCCTACCCAAACCCCTTTGCCCACACCCCAGTGCCCCTCATAAATTCCAACCAGCATCCTCACTCCAAATCCATTCCTCACCCAAACATCCCCCTTCCCCTCGTTGTGACCTTGTTGCCCTGTCACAAGCTCACCTCCTCCCATCTGGTGCGCTGCTTGCACCATACTCGAGGCCCTGGTGACTGGACCACCCCCTTTAAACTCTCCCGAAACCTTAAACCAGTTTACAACAAATATGTATCATATACCAGTAATTCTGAGCTGCCAGAACATCATTAGACACTCTAAATTATCCTTTAACCAAAGTTCTGAGTCTAGACAGTTTTAACATTTTTCCTTGGCCGCTTGGAATAAAGATATTTGTCAAAACTCCCGCCGTCGTTTTGAAGTCTTGTGTGACATATCGGGAAACATTTGGATAACCGGTCCGTCCCTGATTATTATGACTCTGTTTGATAGCGCAATGAAATGCCTTCTCTCGAACCCTGTAATCCGCTAAATTAAGCATGGTATGGCGTCTTGGTACATTGGGATATTCCTGAAATGGGACACAGTGTGCCTGTTCTATCATCAGATCCTACGTATTTCCTGGTAGAAGATGAGTGTGAATCAAGTCATCCATAAACTCAATTGCTGAGGCAGCCTTCCCCTCCCCCCTTTCTGATATCCCAACAAACCTAAGATTACACCTTCTTGAATGATTTTCTTGGTCCTTGAGCTGTTGATTTACCAATGTGAGTTCTTCTTGGAAAGTAGAATTTGTTTTAGCAGGCGCATTTTGGGTATCTTTGAGCTCTGAAATTCTAGCAGTCATTCCTTCCATTAATGTCCCCAGGGACTCAAATTAATTTTACTTCTCCGCTATCCGGGGCCCAAAAGTGTGTGCCAAAAAATTTAGAGTAATGTTTACTTCCTTCACCTCTATCAGAATTTTCGAAAATAATGATTCAATCTTAGTTCTCAGTATCCTCAGTCACCAGCTACAATAGAAGAGAGAGACTTTAGAGGAGGGTCGGCTACCCCAGTCATTTCCACATCCAAGGAGCTTCTTACATTCTCAAGATTTAGGAGGGAGGTTTGGAGGATGTCCAACTGATTTAACTGGATAATCTGTGTATCCCCCAGACACTTTGATACTACCTTCTTTAGTCACTGAAGTTAGCTCAATATTAGATGCTGAGGCAGAAGCAGGGGAGAGCTTGCATGCCTTACTAAAAACTGGGAAACATTTTTTGCCTCCAACAGAAGTTTGCTTTGATGGAGAAAGAGCAGGACATGGCATCGGTGCCCCTGATTAAATTGGACCCTCCATCAATCCCTGCCATGTCTGGCAGATCTGTCGAACCCTTACTTTGTCTGTTTACTTGGATTGCCTCCAAAATCCTACCCTTCACATCTACCAAAGTGGGTCCCTTTGGGGAAGGACCTCCCAATTGATTTTACAGACCCAGGGTGAGGAATTTCTGCCCAAGGCCCCCCTCTTGGCTGTCCCCCACACCCAGCTGTCGAGCATGATTAAATAACGAGGAAGCCGAAAGCTCAGTGGTAAAAGAAGGACTATCTGGTATCGCAACCGCTTCCTTTTCCTTTTCTATCCTACTTTAACCCTTATTAGAAAGGTTTAACATACCTGATGATACTAAAAAGGGTGTACTTCTTCCCTATAAGAGGTCAGTGCTCCTCCTTAACATGAGAATCCAAACATTTGCATGCAATGGCCCCGGAGTTAAACACAGACATGAGTCTCAGCATGCTCAAAGGGCTTATAAACCAGAATGCTGACACATAAAGCTAATGTCCAGTTTAGAAGACGACAATAGCCTGACACACATCTTTATGTGAGCACTCCAACAGCATTTCCTAGCTCCCCAGGGGACTGCAGCTGTTTCCCCCAAGCAGATTAATTAAAGTCAGGAAGTATCTCCTCAGCTCAAGTCCTCCCGAGACTACTTGCCCACTGGAACCCAAGCTCACTTCGGTCCTTCTACACAGATCCAAGCAGGTGTTTCCCAGGCGTCTGTCAAGGACTGAGTTCCAAATGCAAAAAACGTGAGACAGCACTTCCCATCTTAGGGCCCAACTAGGATGTCGGGCTTACCGCCACCAACAGCCCATCGGTGGTGGTCCATCCGACATCCAGAGTATTGTTCAGACTGCCGGATTACCATGCCACCAGTCAGAGCGATTTGGGCTCGGGGAAAGACCGTTGCCTCCAACAGGCTCAAGAAGCTCTTTGAGGCAGCGGTCAGAGCCTAATCCCTACTATGGGGGCAATGCCTGCAGAGGCACCCTTGTAGTGATTAGGATGTCCCTTTCCCTCTGCATTTACATAGCGGTCCGACCGCTATGTACAGGTAAATGGAAAGGTACTTTGGTGGCCTTTAGCAGGTCACCTGTGGGCCTCCGCTATAGGGCCAGGGGGACACATGTGGTGCCCCCACAAAGATCCATGCACCGTGTGCCAGGCACCACATGGTGCCTGGCACACGGTGCATGGATGTTTGAAAACATGCCTTTTTCTATTGCGGCTTGTGCTGCGGTCCTTTTCCAGGCCGCAGCACAAGCCCAATAGGAAAAAAAGGCATGTTTATGACCGCTTGCACGGCGTTTGTATTATAATTGGGCTGTCGGTACCACTGACTCCTTGTCCTGTGCCTGAAACGATGTTGGCCGCCATCATTTTGAGGCCCTTAAGGAGAAAGCTTCATATGGCCTATAGGCCACTCCACTCCGCTCACTGGGAAGAGTTCTGACGTGCTCTGGACGGCCGCCGAATACCGAGCATGGAGCGCCATGTTGGAAGTGGGCTGGTCCGGCAAGTCGCATGTCATGCGACAAGACCGTCCATGCCCCCGCCAGCGATTGGTGACAAAGTTTTCATCCGAGATTCTTTTCCCTGATTTCTGATTTACAAAAGTGAAAAAACATAACATACGTCAGACCCTTCTGGTTGCAGGGATATATAGCGTTTGTTAGTTGTTTAAAAAAAAAAAAAAAAAAAAAAACAGGATACCCGGACCCAACAAATGTAGTGCAGCTTAAATGATTTTTCATTGTGCACTGACCATGCATCAATTCATTTAGCAAGATCTAATGAATGAGAAATGGGTATTACGGGAACCTATGTCTTTTTTAAATGTGCCCAAGATACTAATTGTAGAAATAGTGGTTATTTGTGCTACTCTGAATTTGGGTCATATACTATCATATTATTAAGGACATTTCTCAACATGTGTTGTATTTTGCACCCTGGCTTACATTTGGAAGCCAAAACCTGAGAGAAATTCAATCAACAACAATAAATGTTTGTGTTTCTACTCTTCTCCCAATAAAAATGGTACCTCACTTGTGTGGGCAGTCCTATCACCCTTGACAAGAAAGGCCCCAAAATGCAATGTGGAGACATCAACTTTTCATCATGAAAAATTACCCATTTTGGCAGTGGGTATCTGAAGAATTTGGGCCTAGGCTCTGCCGCTTCTCAGGGTAACCTATGAAATGAATGAAATTTGTACTTGTAAAGCGCACCCATACCCCCAAAGGGGTGTCCAGGCGCTGTACGCATACCGCTGTGGAACCCTTCCTGGCTTTTCCCTGTGAAATGTCCACTCCTGGGCACCCCCAGGGTGAAGCCAGGCATCCCAGCGCTGTTGGGGCCGTTGTGGAGATTAAGCAAGCTATTGCCCAGAGTTGCAGAGTGGGACCCATGATTAGAATAGGCACCGAGGTGAGAATTATCAGGTCCGAGGAAAGTGGGCCCAAGACCCGCCGAGGCGGGAATTGAACCCTGGTCCCGGGCCAGATCTCTGCATCAGGGTCTGCCGCTCTAACCATTGAGCCACACTTCTCCACCGTTCCAACCTACCAACATTTCTGAAAACTAGATACCCCAGACACTGCCGGGTGGTGTGATTTGCATGGATTCCACTAACCTTTCTTATCCAGAATGCCGTGCAAACCTCAAACATTCGGTATAATCGCGCAACTCTGCAAGGATCCTCAAAATTCCTATCACCCAGCATTGCCACCCTTCTCCTGATAAAAAACAGTACTCCACTTATCTTGACTGCAGGGAAAGTGGTTGGAGGAGTGAGCGATAGTGGGACGAGCCACAAGGAGGCTAAAAGAATGAAGCTGAGAAGGCAAATTAGGCAATGAATGAGCTCAATAGATTACTGTCTTTGCTATTACGATTTTTTGCAATATTTGGACCACCAGTTTGTGTCTGGACAATGGTGAATCAGAATTTCATCTTTTCCAAGTGAGCCCATTTGTCTTGCCAACTACCTCTGCCTCCAAAGATGCAGATGGGAATGCAGGCATCATCCTTTTCGTTCAGTTGCCTAAGCCACAACCCTTCCCCATTACCATTAAACCACAACTCATGATACAGAACTTCTATACTCCTTTTGCTTTGATCCTCTGCCTTCATATACAGGCACAGGCCCTGTATGTCACCCCTGGTGCTCCTCTGGTGAGAGTGGAAGTGAGCCATGAACTGCCTCCACCCAGTATATACAATCCTAATGAGATTGTTAGACTCCAGTCCGGGGGCTACAGGGCAGGCAGTCTACTGAGCCACAACCATTGGGACTAGGGTCATTTGCCTATTGTGTCCTGGGGTCTATCCTTCTATGGTTTTAACAACTAGACCAAGTACATCCTTTCCACACTTGACTCTCAGGGTAGCAAGTGCAAGCAGTCAAAAGCCTCTAGAGAGTTTATTTACCCAAAATGAATAATGAGTCCGAATCAGCAGAGTTTGGTATAGATTTCATGTTTAGTATATCATTCAATGAAAAAGGACATTAAGTGAGACAGCGTACAATCCTAACTTTAAATTAATAATGATTTTAATAAAGCAATATTTAACTTCGTAAGATCCAAAAAGGACAAGAATTTAACTTCCTCATCCGAGGGAGTTTTAGGCATTTATAGCACATAGATTAATAAGAAAAATCAGGTGAGCCTCATACAAACCCCTAGGGAAGTTCAGAAAGTTCCAAATGTCTAGTTTGTTAAAGACCGCAATCTCTCTCAGTCCGTAGCTGTAACACCAAAGTCACAGCAATATGACGCGAACCCTTCAGCTGAAAGGTTCCACTACGCTAGCATACCAGCCGGGAGGAAATCACAGTATATTGTCACAGTTCGTGTTAGTCCTCAGATGTCCAAGTCGTCGGCCTCACCGCTGTAAAGCTGATCACACACTCTCTCTCTTACAGTTCCAAGATCTGATCAATTATACTCCAATGATTTCCGAAATAACACCCCTTGACATCACCAGGAATATCAGACCACTCTGTCCCATTGGTCGACTTCGATAGGGTGAGAATGATGTAGTAGGTAGAAAGTATACAATCCGGAAGAATCGCAAAGTTTAAGTTACGTAGTTCCTTAAATCATTGTAATTTAGTCATACGAACAACAAGATATTCAGAGAGTAAGTGAAAATATGCGTTGTCATTTCAGTATTCCGTTCCCAAGCATCTGTTCTAGCATGTATCTTTTTTGTTGCAGACACACTTAGCAGTACTGTATTGTCAAAGGAAACGATTGAGAGTTAGTACACAAGTGGCAACTTCACTAAAAGTTCCCATAGACTTTAGACTGTTCAGTTCATGAATTCACGGTTTTAGAGAAAAGCAAGATTTGAGGCCTACATGAAATACAGCTCTTCTTCGATGAATTATGCTAAAATATGAATCTCACATTGAATAGTATATAATAATTTCACAAATGAATGCGTTAATAAACATTTCAATTGAATCATAATGATTTCATGTAAGTATAGGGTACTCATAAAATTTTAATGATGGTACTGTTACACATATATATGAAAGGCACACAATAATCTTTGCGTATATGTTAATTAAAACACACATAATCTTAAAGGCATCATTTGAGGAAAGATTCACATCAGACTCGTGTAACACTTTTCTTTTGTCATTTTCAGTGTACATGTTACAGCTAGAAATAATGATTCACTTCTAACACAGGAAATGTTAACTTTGCATGTAGAAATATTTGTTATTAATATTCACATTATCTACCCATCAAGATCTGTATCAGGGCCGGACTGGGAACGCAAACCGGCAGAGGGGCACACGTGGAAGACACTGCAGCTGCTTTTGTTACAGGGGACCGATATTGCAGCTATGCTGCAAAACCGGCCCCTGGTAACCAAAACGGACCCCCAGGGGTCCAAAACCACCCCCCACCCTGGCGACCGACCGGGTAAAAAAAACCTGGTGCCCGCTGCAGCCGGTCCGGCCGTGATCTGTATCATTAAAGGTGTTCATAGTGCACATCTATTTATTAAACACAAATTATGATATAAGCTCATGCTAACATTCAGCATGCTTTTATGATTCCGTATCTAAATCAGAGTTTCATTTGCCATTTTTTAGAAGCGTGAGGCTTGACACACGTTTATTGTTATTCAGGAAAGATTGCAAACACAAGGAGATGATGGACGGAGCGCTGAAACTTTTCAGACACTCACCCCCAGTCACAGATCTGGGTTGAATCCATCATCGTTCTTTAGCTCACTTTGCCACCCCAGTTCAGACACAGCTATATGCAAATCAGTCTGACCCTGTGCCTCATGGGAACAGTCCAGCCCGAACTGCCAAGCCATGTCTTCCCTGGACCGGAAACAAGCATCCTGGGACCAGTTTCGGGCTAACAGCCCTTATCAGCCAGGCTAGCTTGAATCCAGTGGCAAAGTGAGCAAGGGACCCACGTTTGGGCATACCCTGCCAACTTAGGGCGAACAAAGCAAACGCAAGGAGATGATGGACGGAGCGCTGAAACTTTTCAGACACCCCCAGTCACAGATCTGGGTTGAATCCATCATCGTTCTTTAGCTCACTTTGCCACCCCAGTTCAGACACAGCTATATGCAAATCAGTCTTGACCCTGTGCCTCATGGGAACAGTCCAGCCCGAACTGCCAAGCCATGTCTTCCCTGGACCGGAAACCAGCATCCTGGGACCAGTTTCGGGCTAACAGCCCTCATCAGCCAGGCTAGCTTGAATCCAGTGGCAAAGTGAGCAAGGGACCCACGTCTGGGCATACCCTGCCAACTTAGGGCGAACAAAGCAAACACAAGGAGATGATGGACGGAGCGCTGAAACTTTTCAGACACTCACCCCCAGTCACAGATCTGGGTTGAATCCATCATCGTTCTTTAGCTCACTTTGCCACCCCAGTTCAGACACAGCTATATGCAAATCAGTCTTGACCCTGTGCCTCATGGGAACAGTCCAGCCCGAACTGCCAAGCCATGTCTTCCATGGACCGGAAACAAGCATCCTGGGACCAGTTTCGGGCTAACAGCCCTCATCAGCCAGGCTAGCTTGAATCCATTGGCAAAGTGAGCAAGGGACCCACATCTAGGCATACCATGCCAACTTAGGGCGAACAAAGCAAACACAAGGAGATGATGGATGGAGCGCTGAAAGATTGTCACAATTATTTTTTTCTCTTATTTGTCATTATTTTTTCAGGAGAAACCTCTGCACTATCAACAATCTCTTCTCCTGCAGGTCCAGGCACTCTCCTGCTTGTCTCAGCAGGGAAGCAGGCTTCTTGGCAATAGGCAGACCCTCAGTTCTCCAGCAAATGGGACATACTTCAGATGATGTCCCCTCATCTCTGGGAGACTGGCTGTCCAAGAGAAGACAGCAATGGATCACGGCAGCATTTTAACTGCTCTGCAGAGCACTCCCTCCGTTGGTCAAGAAGAACCTGGAACAAAGTTGGGACTGTTTTGGTCCAACACTTTGGATCTTATTCAAATTTCAAATTGTATTTTCTGCTTGCGGTACAGATACAGCTTTTGTGCTTGGTAATTGCCCTCAAAGCAGGTAGTAGTACTACTCCATTCAAAACGTGTGCAATGAAATGTGGAGACTCTGCACCTGTCTTCAGTATTTCTGAAGTATCAACAAAGGAAAGACCAAACTGCAAGCCATTCCTAGCAACGTTCTTACTCTTAACAATAAAATGTGCTTACTCACTCCCACAACCCCTTCATCAAACGAATGGCTGTGCTCAGGAAGCACTAACCAACAATTCCCTGCTGAAGATTCCTCATACAATTTCTGGGTCTACACTCTCCTGCTCCAGCAATGCAGGCAATTCACTTCCACAGTCTGAGAAAGCTGTATTCCATCCTTTTTCATCTAGCGCCATGTCAAATTAGGGGCAATACAAAATGGTTCCCAATGGTCACAGCAGGTCTCCTCTCAGCACAACAGAGTCTTCCTGCCATCTGTACCTTACATACAGCACTTGACGTGCCCACTAGATGTCAGTGCATGAGTCTCAGTGTCGCATCTAAGCAGAGCCCTCAATTAGTGGGGCCAGTAGGCACCGCACTCGTCCATGAAAATGTTTGTTCATTGCTATTACTCGACAGAAATCCGTACGCTATCACCATCACTTCATGTCATCGATCCAGGACAGGGACATTAGTTCTATGTCAATATAGAGGGCACACTTGCTGCGCCCCTCCCAGTCACAGGACATGAACTTGGAATCACCATGGACATATCTAGGCCTCAGCGAGTACGCTAGATTAGTATGTCAACTGGGCCAACAAAATGCCAGTACGCCAGTTGTACTTGTAGTCAGGTCATTCAGGGCATTGGTACACTTTAGTTTACCATGCAGGGGACAGTCCCGTCCAAACTGATTTCATAGTCGTCCACAGGCCCAATATGGGTTCCAGAAGCATCCATACCAGCCAAAGAATCTCCCACCAGAGCACCTATACAGGGCACTAGAAGGCAGACCACTATGCAGAACGCATCGGTAGCTGCATCACCCCCAATGATTATGCATATTTTTAAACACTTTTGTGAAAGGGAATTTAAGTTGAACACGTTACCTCCGCTAATGAACTGGGTGATATATGTATCAATTCTATTTGGATTTTATGTTTTAGGTGTCTGCTGGATGTGTAGCGCTACATAGTGCTCTTTGTATGAGGTAGTACTGAGGGCGTAGTTCTACTCCATGTACAGAACGGCAGCCAGTTGAAACCTCTGAAGAAGGTAATAGCCAGTTACTTTTTTCACTGTTGTGGAATGATTGCTTGGCAGGCTATGAGGCACAGAGATCAAAGACTTGATGTGAACTGTAACTGAACTCTCACTACTCGCCAGATTAGCCCACAGACGTAAACACGGAATCTGGGGTGCAGGAATATCCCCCAACGCACAGTACTTAAAGCCCCAAAACATTGTAATTGATCAACACTGCTATGCTATTTTGCATCTTACGTGTTCTGGGCCTTACTCATAGATAGTCCAACATTCATTATATATCTAGATAACTCTTCCAAATTCTTGAACACCTTCTAGAAATGCTGTGTAGATCTTTACACTGGTGAATAGATTATATTTGTGCATTCATTCACCTTTTTGGTATTTTGTTTGTATTGTGACCCCAGTTATTATACATGTTGGCACAATATTTCTGTGAAAGCTTATTAGGTCTTGTGGCACTGACCCCTGCTCAAAAGCATCACTTCTCCCGGAAATGGGCAGTGTGCTAAACATTGTTGCAGAGATTTCGCTATCAGCTGAAGTACTTCACCAAATTCTATTCCTCTTTTCAGCTGCGAGTAAAAAGCATTCTCCTACCCTAGATTTATGCTTTATAAAAAACTTATTTTAAAATAAACAGAGTAAAATCATGAGTCGGAGTTAGCATCAGTATAATTGATGACATCACTAACCCATAGGAAAAGCAATTTTTATTGCTAACAGCTTTGGGCTTCTCTAATGAACCTGCACGAATTCACGATTGACATACAAAAAGTTCATGGAAACGTATTAAAGACGTGAAAACTATAGGCTTAGTGGATTACATTTCTCTCTCCATTCAAAGTCCACAGAAACCTTTATAGTATAACTTTATATAAAAAAAATTATGGAATTCCACCGAGCATAGCATGATTGGAGTTTTTCCAAATAAAGTGTTTTTGGTTTTGGTGTAAATCTATCAAGTGTTTTTTTTGTTTTTTTTAATATGCACTAAAGACTTTTTAAGGCATATGAACCAGTGGGGTTTGTGAGAATGAGGTTAAAAAAAGAAAATCTTTTTATTTTGAGCAAAAACTAAGAAAATTAATTAAACAACAGGAACGTGCTGTTTTCCTTATTGACGATTTCAGAATTTTATAGTTAAAAGTTGGAGTTCAGGATTCAAGTTGTTCGAAGGATTACATTTCTATTTTTTCTGTCGAAATGTAGGATTGAAAATTAGGTTAGAGAAGGGATTAGCTCTAGCACTCTCGTTAATGATTGTTTTAGGTCAAGGGAAGTGGACAAACGCATGTTTAGAGTGAAGGCCAGTGTAATGTTTACATTTAGGTTTAGATGAATATTGAGATAGAGTTACGTTTAGGATTTAGCACTAGGGTAGGTTATTATGGTTGTTAGGGATTTTCTTCACTCTGGCATTCTTCATAATTATCAAATTCAATGAAAAATGCGTATTCCTAATATATTCTTTTTTTCCTGATCACGTCTTCATAATTTTTGAATCTATGCTTAAAACTGATTTGCGTAGGCATTTTTCTCATAATTGTGATGTTATGAATTAGTGAACAGGTTCTCCTAGCCAACTGAAATAAACCTTATGGTGCAAGTTTTCTCAGTTAAAAAAAGGTGACATTCATTTTGAAAAGCCTTTCTACACTTACTTATAAAACACTTTACGCTTCTAGTAGAGTGGGCATGGGGACTGCAGGTATGGCGTGGGCAGATGTCACAGTCTGCACCTGGAGGAATTGGACATGGCCAAAGGCTGTGCCTGGTTTAATCTGGGGGTTATGGGAGAGTGGGCCCAGTAGGTACCAGTGGCAGTGGTATTGAGCACAGGACTGGGCCAAAGGCTCTGTATGTACTGAGACCTAGCCGCAGGTTGTCACCGTAGATACTGGAGCCAGCGGAATTTGACATAAAGCATGGCTAAATGCTACCGACATCCTGTTCTGCAAAATAGTGCTATCACCCTTGTTCAGTGGTATGGAGACCGCAGCAGTGTTACAGGTCATAATAGAAGTCTGCACGTAGTAATCGGTGCCTGTCGGGCATGAGAGCAAGGGTACAGACACATTTTAGGCAGTTGTTATTGTAAAGCATTATAAAAACTCAAAACCCCAAAGAGAAACACAGGCATTCCCCGGGTATTGTTAGCTCCACAAATGTTTAACACTCCGATGCATAACTCGCGATCTCACTCAGGACGTGTCGGGTGGCATTGTAAATTCATTTGAATTGTATTGTAAATAAAATAATCAGTGACATTGCATATTACTTCGTCACTGTGGTATCATCTTTGTCATCACAAAAGTGTCGCAAACATTTTAAAATATGGTTGTTAGTATGAGAAATGTAGCTTTTTTATTGGATGTAATCTCACAAAACAGCTGAATTATCTCTTTTGCTCATGAGCGTAACTACAGTAGACTTTAATATCAATATTATTTCTACGAGGAGATCTATGTGATGCTGACACTGGTACTGCAGCAGCCTTTCTTCTCCATATATTTAAAGAGCATGCACATCTGAAATGTTCACAGTGGTCCTTTAATCTGTAAAATAGTATGTAGTGCTTCACCAACCTTCAAAACTTCTCCTTATGGCTGCTTTTGGCCTCTCTGCCACCGCCCGGGTGAATTTTGCCCTGTGTCCGTGCCGTCAATCATGCATTACCTTTGCCAGAGTAGGGAACACCCAAGCCGGCTCGTTAGCTGGCCGCCATGTTCCCCCAACTTCGGTTTTGATGGTTGGTGAGGACTTTGGTGAGAGCAGGCAGCATTGTTCTGACTCTGGAAACCTTGGTGGGAGCGTCACGCTGTGGAGGTAGGCAGCGTAAGGCCTCTGCGTAGACCGACGAGCCTTGGCGCGGATTCCCCTTCGGGACTGCTAGACAGCATCGGCACAGGCTGGTGGCTGCCCGCGGGCTCACCGAGGCAGTCGGAGCTGGCACCCACAACCGCGAGGGATTCAGCAAATCATTCTAATCACCATATGAGCGTGCCAAGCTGCAACTATGGCCGAACAGGACAGCATGTTAAGCTGAAAAAAAAACAGATGTAAAAGGTGAGTGCACTGCGGGCTAACAGGTGTGGGGGCAGGAGGGGGCAGATACTGTCTGAGACACAGCAAAATGAATTTAAAGCCATTGACTAGCATGGATAGTGGCTCAAGGAAACAGGGCACACAAAGAGGTATGGTCTTGTCCCCTTCTCCTCCAAATACAATCAGGGAACTCTTGCTGGTAAAAATACGGGTACACTGAACTCTGTGTTTGGCTCTGGCCTCATCAGGGCCTCCCTCCCTCGAAAGTAGAGAAAAGCTCAGGAGAATAACTTGGGGCGTGGGCATTAAAACTTCTGTATAACACTAAAATTACACCTTTTCTGTAGTCGTTATTCAAGGTTCAGACAGCAGAAGAGGCAGATAAACCCCCTCCCTCCTCATAAAAGCCTCTTTAACACCACGCAAAAGGGCAGAGTCGTCATGGCAACAGGGGAAGAAGAATCACCCGACATCGCCAGCACAGAGGGTCCCATAGAAGGGGTGCCTACAAAAAAGAGATTCCAGGCACTAGCGGCAAAATGCCCCGAACAGGACATGAGAGCACAATTACAATCTCACGATACACAGGGGGATATACATAGCCCTACAGGACAGGCAAGGCTTGGGAGACTCCTAGTAGGGCTAATGGTAAGTTCCAAATTTGCAATTTGTGAGAGAAACCAGTTTAATATACAAGGTGCTTGTGAGGTGTTGGAGGGTAAGATGGATATATTGATCGAAATAAAGAATATGATGGAAGCCTCATTGGAGGAGCAAAAGGGAGAAGTGGAGGTCAATTGTGAGGAAATCGAAGCACTGAGATCAGTCGAGAAAGAACTTCGTGATAAACTAGAGACTTTAGAGAATAACGCTAGACATAACCTGAGAATATAAACATTCTCGAAGGAGTCGAAGGTGAGGACCTGAAAGTGTTCATGGTAAAGCTAATCAATGAATAAATTCCATCGAAAGATCCCTCTGAGCATTCCTCAGATATACAGAGAGTTCATTGTGATCCTTTCAGAAAAAAATCCCAACAGGAAGAAGGCAAGGAAGATTCTTATTAACTTTAAGAATTGTACCCTTAAAGAGCAGATTCTCATGGAGGCCCGGAAAGCAGGTAGTTATAAAAAAGCTGATTGGTCCTTTCATATGAGATCAGATATAGCTAAGCTCACACAGGACCGACAATGAGAACTAAAAAAGCATATTCAAGAATTTAAGGGGCTGGGAGTCACCGCCCACTTAAGGTTTTTTTGCAACCCTCAAAGTCACGTGGAACAATAATATGCTTAACTTGAAAGACCCAGGGGAGGTAGAAAACCTAATTAAACACATTAGAGGGCAAAAGAAGTAACTTTGATACCAGACGAGGGGCTCAAATGGGTATAAAGAGTATACGGAGAAGGATGGTAGGGAGGGTTCCCCAGGGGGATGGGAAGGAGGGGGGCACATGTGGATGGTGTTAGCGGAAGGAAGTACTTGGTGGGGAGCTTATGGGAGAACAATAAAACATTTCCTCATTGGCAGCAAGAGGTGAAGCAGAGTGCAAGAACAAAGATAGATGATGGCAGTTGGCCCATAAATCAAGTAGTTATAAGAACAGTATAGAACCCCAGGTAAAATGACAAGTGGTAATAGAGAGCACCCTTTAAGTGTCCTATCCTGGAATGTGAATGGACTTAGGGTTAAAAGTAGAAGGAGGAAGATCTTGGAATGTTTAAAGCAATCAGAGGCTCGGGTAGTGATACTTCAAGAGTCTCACTTAATGAAGGAGTGTGTAGAAGCCCTAAATGGGCAAAGATGGATCAGGGATTTTGTTTGTACAGAGCAGCTGTGTTGTTTAAAGGGGGTGGCAATCTTGATAAAGACTTCTGCACATGCTACCCTTGGTGATCATATATCAGATTTGGGGGGGCATTGGTTAATAGCGAAGATTCAGATATATAGCATATTGTATGCAATAGTAGGTTTTTATGACCCTATTATTGATGACCCTGGCCCTCTTCCAGCTCTATATTGTCAGCTGTTGGAGTTAACAGGGTGATTGTAATGTGCTACTGGACCCCTCCCTTGATAAATCTACTATGAGAAGTATGGCCAACTCCCCAAAGATGTTAGTGCAGGTGCCACAGCTGATGAAGGACCTGGGATTATGCGACATGTGGAGACAAAGGGCCGGTAACTCAAAAGCTTCATGTTTCATAATAAGACGTATGGTCAACTTTCTAGAATAGATTTCTTCCTTCTGGATGTTAGATTGACCAGTAGAGTGAAAGGGGTGAGTCACCTTCCTGAGCATTTTTCTGACCACTCTGCAGTTAAATTAGATCTGCTCCTGGCAATGGACGCTTTTAAGGCATTTATAAGGGGAAGAATTTAAGTTTAGCGGCGTATAAGTACAAACTTATGATCAAGCTTAGTGATCAAGAGGGAAATATAGAAAGAGCACATAGGGATTGGAATGCCCAGTGTAGAGTATAGGAAGCATTTGTTTTATCAAATAAATTTAGAAAGGCTAGGGAATCGCTTGCTGATTATTTAGAAGATATTTTGTGTAAAAAATGGGAAGCAAGTAAGCTAGCTCATCATGAGTATGGGCAAGGATGTGAAAAGCTACTAGTCTGGAAAATAAAGACAGACCATGTTAGGAAATCCATCTGGGGGATTGTAGATATGGAAATAGGAAAATGGTGTGCAGGTGATAAGAGATATAGAACAGGCCATTACCAAGTTCTTTCAAGATTTATACATTGACAATTTGGAGGTGATGGAAGACCAAATAGAATGTGGGCTTCAGAAACTCACACTTCAGAAGCTCCCGCTGAGTTGAAATTTGGGCTAAACCAGTAGGTAAGTCAGGAGAAAGTAAGGGGGGCTATGAGTGTGCTAAAAAAGTGGAAAGCGTCAGGTCCCGATGGTTTACCAAATGAGCTATATATAATGTTGGTGGAAGAGCTAACCCCTTTCTTAGGCAGACTGCTGGCACATATGTTTTGCCAAGTGAAGCCCTTTGCTATGGAATTGGGATGAGGCCATAATTAGCCTGATATTAAAACCCAACAAACATCCGAAATTCTGCGACTCTTATAGGCCAATCTCTTTACTGAACTGCAATTATAAGATCTACATGCATATTTTGGCCAAAAGATTGGATAGGGTAATTGGGGATCAGAAGGGCTTCCTTTGGGGGCAGCAGCTGTATGAGCTCACACATGATCTAATTGGAGTAGTAGACCTGGCAACAGAAGGAAAAGATTCTGCTAGCAATTCTAACATTTGATGCTGCCAAGGCATTTGATAGAGTGAGTTGGCCTTTCCTAAATAGGGCGATTGTACAATATGACTTGGGGGAGGAATTCTCTGGGGCAATCCAGCTAATCTACAAAGAGCCGACTGTGAGAATTGCGGTGAATGGGATACTGACTGAAGAGGGCCCTGGCAAGGATGTCCGTTGTCTCCTTTGCTCTTTAATCTGTATATTGAACCTATAGCTATAATGATGAGGGGGAACTCCGATATTATCCCGTTTGAATATAACAAATGGAAGAGGGAAGTTGCATTTTACGCAGATGACTTTTGGTTTTTACTTCGGACTTGGCAGGTTAATACTCTGCTATTTTACAAACCTTGGAGGAGTTTGAGTAAGTCTCAGGTTATCTGGTTAACATGCACAAAACAGAGTTAATGGCGTGGAAAACGCCAATTAGCAGTCACCTTGTAAAGAAGGAAATTGGGTATCTTGGGGTTACTGTAGTACAAAATTTGGAGAAGATGGCCCAAGTTAACTTCAATAAGGTGATGACTGACACTAAAAGACTGCTAATGTGATGGATGGGTCTTCCGCTTACATTCTTTAGCGGAACACACATTATAAAGAGGTCAATACTTCCAAAGTCAATTTACATCTTTAATGCAATTCCACAGTCTTTTAGATGAGAATGGTTTATGAACTTTCAGGGGGAACTAACCAGCTTTATCTGGGTCTCGGGGCTGAGAAGTGGTTTGAAAAAACTCTGCAAGAAAATAACTGAAGGCGGCATAGCAGTCCTGGACTTTCAATTTTATTGTTGGGCCTTTCAGCTGAAAATTTTTAGGGTACTGCTAAGGGGGAGGAGCGCCTCTAGATATGTTGCATGTTTCAGGGCATTGCCACAAGGAGGTAGGCAGTTCCTGTTTAAGTTCAGAAATCCCAAATTCTTCAAACAATTTGGATTAAAGATTTTGAATGCGGCCTCTAGGTCATGGGTACAGGTTGGACAAGTTTTGGGGATACCCTACTATAGTGAATTTGCCCCAATCTGGAACTCGCCTGGAACCCTGGAATGTTCGCAAGACAGCTGAGCTAGACCTCTGAAAGAAGCAGAACTAAATATTTGGGGTCAGATCATTAAGGATGGTAGTTTTATAACCTGGGAGTTATATCTTGGATTACGGGTGTCAGGGCATTCAAATTTAAGTATTGCCAACTAGTTAGCTGGGCACGTGGGTTGCCACATGAAGAAAGCAGGAACACTGAATGGGAGTAACTTTGCAAGAAGGTGCCCCTATAAAAAAAAAGGTGATGAAGTTGTATTGGATGATAGTGCAAGGCATCAGTGGAGCCTTTACCTTGCCAGAGAAGATATGGAGAAGGGACCTGCCAATGCTGGAGTTGACGCATTTCTGGCAAATACCTATGTCTATGGTTTGTTAGTCAGTGAAGCCTGCATCTCTTAGGAAAAATCATTTATTTACACTACACCAGACTTACTGGAACCTGAAAAAGCTGTCAAATCTGGAAAATCGAGTAGTGAAGACCTGCCTCAAATGCGGTGGTGAGTTGGCTGATGATGTGCATATGTTCAGGTAGTGTCCCGCTTTTCTGGCAAGAAGTGGGTAAGGCCATATCTGAGATTCTGGTAAAGAAACAACGGTAACCTGGCACTGGTGATTTATGGTGTTTTAGAGGATGAAAGGGCTATCACTAAACCACTTAAGAAACAGAGATCTTTCCTTTTTGTCTTGGCAAGAAGGAAGATTTGCACGAAATGGGTATCCTCTTTCCCTCCAGCTTTCACTGAGTGTGCACTTTCGGTCCAGCCTAATAACACTCACTCTTGGAAAAAGGTGTCGATGTGGAAGCCATTAGATAGGTGGTGGAAGGAACTGCAAGCAATCAAAATGGTGGTCATACCAAGACGTATGTCTGTCTTCAGGATGCTACTCATAGTGGTTCTTAAGTCGATCAAATTCAGTATTGATTCGGATATTAAGCCTTAGCCTTATGGCTAGAGTGGTCGACCTCGAAGCTGGGGAACCGGGTTCGAGTCTCGGCAGGGACGCTCAACAACCTGTGATTCTGGGCAAATCACTTAATCTCCCCATGCCTAACAAAAATGAATGTGTCCATCTGTAACGAAACTGGTGCTCATGTAAAGCGCTCTGATACCCTATGTCTCGGGTCTAGTTCGCGCTATATAAAACAAAAAAACAAAAAACCTTTGATGTTTGGATAAATTCAAATCCTCACCAACAAAGACTGATAATACGATTATAAACATCATGATGCTGACTTGGAGATTGGCACATAGACTTTTAAAGGTAGATCCATGGTTGCATGAGTCGGCTCCTCTGTGGTGTAATGCGGGCCTGACTTAGGGGTACCTCTATGTTGAGGGGTGCATGGAATTTAGCGGGCCACCTTACCTTGGCTGTTAATTTAAAGTGGAGGTGCGTCCAAATTGTCCATTGTCTGAGGTTTGCTTGTTAGGGACCCAATCCCTATCCTCTCCCGTTTGGGCATACCTTGGGAAATATGGAGGTTTTAGCGGGGTGGCATCGGGGCTATTCTGATCACTCATAGATCACATATACTCTGTACTCATGAAAGCCAGGGCCCTCTGGCAAACAACACTATAACATGAATACACACATAACGAGTGGTCATCCTTGCTCACTTGCCATGATTACCTTCTTAGAAAGGCCAGGCAGAAAGATATATATATATATATATATATATATATATCTATATCTATCTATCTATCTCTCTGGCACTGTTGCACAACATGACTGGTGACGTACCTTCCTAAAAACATAGGTGCCGATGGTTGCCATCTTCACTGGTGGTGCAAAGACTTGTATTCTATGACCATGTGGAAACCCATGATACAGGCAGTTAATAAATGGTTGGCTGAACTGCAAAGTGGCAGGATAGTCACCTAAGCACATGTAATTTACTGGATTAGTGATCAGATGGATATCTTTGACCAGGTGTGGGGAGCCAGTTCTTAGAACCCCCAGTAACATGATCTCATGTTGATCGTCTAGTTAATAGCATGTTTGATTTTAATGTCTGCCCCTACACTGTCTCACCCATGATCCTTTTGCAGGCCAAGTTGGTACATGTACATTGTCATCCTAGACCGGTTTTATTATAATATATCCTATTGGAGCATTTTGTGACCACTATTGGTGGTGTTGCCTGGAAAAAAATTACATTATCACCATTCTCAAACTCGAGCCCTTATGTTTCCTACAACTCAGTTGCCCCTCCACTGGAAGAAGACAGTCTATTGGCCCACACAGCCTGCTGGCTCTACTAGCTGACCTTACACTATGTGCTTCTATCTAAAGCTACCAGCACATGAGCATCACACTTAGTGGATATTTTCGGATTGCACTAAACAACTCCTAAATTAAAAAGGTACAACACTTGTAGACATACCCACCTATTTGTCTGTCAACAAATTCAACAAGTACATCTCACTCACGCTCTGTTTTTACAATATTTTTATAGACATATTTTCATTCATACCATGGCTTGTATGCATTTCTAAATCTAGTATAGCACGGCCAACAGTATGGCCTTTGCTAGTGCTTGTGCTCTACTGAATTGGACTTAAAGAGGAAATATTCCTCTTCAAGCCCTCGGCAGAGCTGCTAACCTTGGGATTATGCTCATTGTGTAAACAGTTGGGAACGAGGAAGATGAACAATGGAGTCAGTGGAGCAGTGGCAATGTTTAAGCAACCAGCTTGAATAGGCTAATGTTTTTTATGCTGCATATAGCCATGACCATCTTTCACATCACGACAAACCAAGACATCTGGAGCCCTCGCTCATGTCCTGGAAGTATTGAATTCCTGGCTTGGATTTTGTGAATGTAGAACGTCCGCACTTGAGCTGGAAACCTGCCCTAAGAGTTTCAAGCCCACCTTATTGTTTAGCATTTGATGGGTGACTGTATGAAGAGGGCCGGCATGATGTGATCAAAAGCGCCATTGCGTAAATTTACATGCATGCCCCTGTGTTAATGAGCATGTTGCTCCCTTTCAGCACTAATTGGTACACATCATATTTGTAACTAAGTCTAAAATGTTCCCAGGATATCGCTTTCCCTCATTTTTACTAATCATCATATATCCCCTGATTGAAGGAAGCATCGTGTTCTGGGAACTTTAAATTGTATTAACAGCAAAGTATGACTTTTTAGAAAGGTGACCAGTTAATTTATATACTTAAATTTATTAGTAATTTTCAGATTTTTTATGACTGTTTTATTTCCCAACCCAAAGTTGTTTGCTATAAAAGTAAATGGTGACTTAAAATATTTTAGAAAAGTCTTAATTCTCTTACACTACCATTTCTACCCATTTTCAGCTGCTGAGTGACAAACTAAAACACTTTGCATTCACCCTGGAGCGTAGGGCATGCCTTCTGGATGTTGCCAAGACCTCCTTGAATTCCTGCTGTCTTTTGTATTTGTCATATTCGACAACAACCAGCAATAGTCTGATGCACAGGGAACAAGAAGAAAGTATTCACATATATCCTGGGAGTAATAGTAAACTGGCTTTGAATGTTGGCTCACGTTCCCACCTCCGGTCCGTCCAGGGAGGACCCAGCTTGGCAGTTCGGGCTGGACTTTTCCCTTGAGGAACAGGGTCAAGACTGATTTGCATATCGCTGGGTCCAAACTGGGGTGGCGTAGTGAGCAAAAGAACGATGGATTTAACCCAGATCTCTTGACTGGGGGTGAATGTTGGATTCATTTAGCATTCTGTCCATCATTTGTTGCTGAAGCACTTTACACCCTAAGTGGGATGGGTATGCGCAGACGTGAGTCCTTTGCTAGCTCTGCCACTAGAATCAAGCTAGCCTGGCTGATGAGGGGTGTTACCCCGAAACCGGTCCCAGGATGCTTGTTTCTGGTCCAGGTAGGACCCAGCTTTGCAGTTCGGGCTGGACTGTTCCCATGAGGAACCGGGTCAAGACTGATTTGCATATGGCTTGGTCCCAACTCAGGTGGCGTAGTAAGCAAAAGAACGATGGATTTAACCCAGATCTCTTGACTAGGGGTGAATGTTTGATTCATTCAGCATTCCATCCATCATTTGTTGCCACAGCACTTTTCACCCTAAGTTGGATGGGTATGCCCAGACGTTGGTCCCTTGCTTGCTGTGCCACTGGAATCAAGCCAGCCTAGCTGATGAGGGATGTTACCCCGAAACCGGTCCCAGGATGCTTGTTTCTGGTCCAGGGAGCCAGCTTGGCAGTTCGGGCTGGACTGTTCACCTGAGGAACATGGTCGAGAGTGATTTGCATATGGCTGGGTCCAAACTGGGGTGGCGTAGTGAGCAAAAGAACCATGGATTAAACCCAGATCTCTTGACTGGGGGTGAATATTTGATTCATTCAGCATCTCGTCCATCATTTGTTGCCGCAGCACGTTCCCAACTCACCTTTATGCCAAAGTGGTTTAATCTAGTCCGGGTCGGTAGAGCATCGGTCAACAGCCAGGTTCTAAAACCAGAGCAGGTTAGCTTCAAACTTGTATATTTAGTCAGGAACAGGCAATACTTGGGTATTTAGGACTCGCTCGATTTAGGTTAGACCAGTACCCCGCAATTTCTGACAGAAATTTCTGCTCCTGTCAGAGTGGTGGTCCATTGAGATTAGAGTGAAAATTATCTTGCAGCACTTTGAAAATTATTGTGCATTGTGTAGTAAAATCTTTGCATCGATGATGGACATTCTTAAATTGGGCAAATGTTCAAATTTCGTGAATAACAAAGAAAATTGCAAACTTTAAAAAAACATTTTGTGCATCCCTACTAAATGATTGGTGTGCAAGCATGGCAGCCTTTTGTATACACTTTCCATTAGTGTAACTGGTTGAATTCTGTTCCTGGCATTTATTCCTATGCAGGGTTGTGTGCCGGCCATTGCAATTGCTCTCACCTGTATTCTGGTGTACTGTGCCTGACGGGGACATATTCAGCCGCACCCATGCACATTGAGTTTGTTTGCTGTGCGGTGCAGGAGGCTGCATGGAACATAGGTTTGATCTCTAGTGTGGGCCGGGTGCAAATGCTTTACTTAATAATATTCTCAATAATGTATTTTATTCGAGCTGAGATGGACATTGACACCTTGCCTCCAGACTTTCTAAAGTTTCACCTATTTACTATATAAAGGTCTGCGTTTTAAATGGCAATAATGTGTGTCCCATCTTAAGGAAACTCGGGTGTTTCTTTCTGTGCATGAATTACGCCACTAGTAAGCTTTTATGTAGCACACAATATAAATTATTTGTTTTTAACCCTTACTAATATGTAAAGTGGCCCATAGTGACATAGACTATCAATCTTTGCAGCAGGCACATTAATCCATTAATCTATTTTTGTGATAATTTAAACTTGTGACCAGAGATGGCTTGCTGATATCACCAGTGTGTTAACCACTTGAGCTATCCAACCAATGTGATACGTCAACATTTGCTAGTAGCCCATATATCTTGATAGCAGGAGTCTTAACTCCGTAAGGTATCTTAAATCATGGTCCGTTTGCAACCAACAAAGTATGCCACAACAGCTTTATTATCACATATTTACTTGTTGGCAATTATTTGGGACAGGGTGTTAGAAATAATACATATACACCTATAGCAAATGCATATAAACCTATAGAATAAGGCCATAGACCTGCTTTGATTGACTCTGCTGTATATGAATCAGTGCCTACTCCTGATTTGTGGTTTCCGAAAGTATTTTTTCCATTTCCAGCACTGTATTTTGGCCTGACAGTAATCATAATCTCCAAGCAGGACCACTGTTGGGGGCAAAACCATTCGTTCTTTTGGTATTAGCCGCCATGATAAATCGAAATGACTGCTAATTCACTCACAGCTCCGGATCCTATAAATAGGAGAAGCAGGCATATCTTGTTACTGCTGCAGATTAAAACTATCTTTACATCGGAGCTCTACAAATTCACCTTTAACTCAAAACTTAGGTCCAGTCTTGATTTTTGCCCGAATGAAATGTATAGAAAGGAGGTAAGGATGGGCTTCCACATTCTGCCTTTGTCTTCTATATTTGCTGCTCAGGTCGTGACAAAAAAGCAATACAAATAATCTACTGTGATCGGAACGTCTTGTGCTTTGTTGGAAGCTTGGATTCTGTTTTGCTGCTAAAAAACAGATTGTCACTGTTAGCACATGTCACAGTGACTCAGAATGTCATGGGCCTGTTCAATCAGTTCTGAAATAAGCTTTGGGGCTCCTGACTATTGGGTTACTTACCTGTTTAAATGATACGCTTTAGTGTATTTCCCATTTGGCCCATGAAAGCACGCCGGCTGCTAAAGCCGCTAATACTTAGTCTGACCTCCTTGCTTTTGCACGGCACGAGCGTCCTGGTCAGAGTGACTACTTGAGCAGTGAATTTGGAATAATGAGATTTAGCCAGTGCCAAGACACCCTTTACAAATATAGCGTGGCATCCTCGAGGTGCATGTTTACTTTCTTCTTCCTCTGGATAAGTTAAATGCTTCTGCAAGTATCCTCATTGGTATAAACAAGGTTTGATGTACTTTGCAAATGTGACAATTTATAAACAGACTAATGTTTTGCAGTGGCGGCTGGTGACATTTGATAGTTGTGGGGGCGTAAACGTTCTGTCTTGAGTGCCCTGTGGTGAGCAAGTGTAGAGCGAGCCCGACTGTCATAAGGAGGGTTCTGCCCCGGGAACATTTTGAAAAAAGAATGGGCAAATGGTGCATTTTCATGCAAATTTGAGAAAGCGAGAAGGTTAATAAAGCAATTGTGAAATTGTAGTTACGACATCATTAAAGAGATTTCATATGATAATGACGTAGGTAGCTGACAAGAACTACTCAGTGGGCTGACAAAGAACTGCCCACCCCACAACATATTATTCACTATACAGCATCCTGAGAGGGACCGTAGATTTGAAGATAGATACCCCAGCAGCAGGACTTTCTTCTGTAAGGGCGCTCTCACAAAACCTGTCCTGGCAGAAGACTCTGGAGCCAGATCATGTAAACTGCACTGGCAACAGTCGATTTTTGCAGTAACAATTGAAATAAACAGTCCAAAAATAATATTTGCTCCAGGTAATCAGAACAAAACGCACACGTTGATTGGTACTGACTGGTTGGTGCAAAATTAACTGGCAACAGTGCCAAATTGTCATTCAAAAAAGTGACTCGCATGATCTGGCCTAGACAATTAACCGCCCATTTTTGGTGTAAATTGCTTTTGATTTTCACTGTACACTAAGGAGAAACTGGTCTGAGATTGCTTGAGCTCCTAAAATCATTAGAAGCATATTATTTCAGGCTAGACTGTTACTGTTGGGGCCGGATCAAAAGTAGTTTTTTTGCATATGATCGTTCTTTAGCCCCATCTGTAATGGCACAAGCAAGCCAAAACACGATGGCAATGAATGTGTGCTAATTACCCGTGTTTCAGATTAGTTAAAGAATTTCCACCCACCTCTTTTTTGCTAAGTATACACAATGTTCCAATATACGCTTTTCCCTAAAGCGTTTGAAACGTTACTTCATACTTACCACTCAAATGCATAACGATCGCGTGGCTAGGTTCCACTTGCCCCTTTGTCGCACTTTCCTACACAAAGAACAGTAAAGTTGTTTTTGCAGGCCCTTTTTAAAAGCCACCACCAGTTTGTCACTTTGTTGCATCTTCTCCCCACCTTCTCTGATTTTCAAAAGTCTTCACAGGTTGACAGTTAAAGCGATTGGGAGAGGAAAACTGAGCAGCCCCGGTCCTGCAGGCAGCAACTTTCCACATTTCTCATTTCACCTTTTATTTATTTAAAAAGTTTTGTATAGCGCGAGCAAGACCCCGAGAGGTATCAGAGCGCTTCACAGTAATAGGAGAGGAGAACATGGTAAAAGGGAGCATTGTAAGGCGGTAGTAGAGGGTAACCAAACTGGCCTTTGTCCTGCCCTCCCCTGATGTCGCCTTTATTACTTGAAGATATCACTCTGGGTCACAGGGTTAAAAGGGGGCTTGAAGTGAGATCACATTGGGCTTGCTTAACACAGGCACCTAGCATTAGACACAAGGCTCAATAAAGATATACTACTCCTGTTTGATGAGCACCGGGGCAATACATTCATTATTTTGGGGGAGAGGGCAGCGAGAAGGTCAGCATGTGAGGTAAGTGGATTGTCTAGGGCGCAGTGGTGGGTGAGGGGAAGATAGAGTCCGATGGGTCGGTATGTGGCAAAATGGACGATTAAATGTTACACAGGCAGACCTTAACTCCCATAGGGCAAGAGCAGGGCATTTTTTTTTTTTATTTCAAATCGTTTTTATTGAGTTTTAAGAAATGAACATGTAACTAATAAAAATACAATACAATACAGTAATGTAAACATAAGAGCGAAAATGAGAATTACTGACAAAACATAGTAATATGAATGATGATGATGATAAATAAATAAATAAATGAATGGATGGAAAACTACAAGTTACTCAAGTGCCTAGCCATGGTGTTCGCAGTGAGCCCGCAGCGACGTATAGGTGGACAAACAAGCACGGTTTCACCTACGAGAGTTCAGAAACAGATGCAGTACGTATATATAGTACAGGTGTGTCAGGCAGGTATATTTTCACAGTTGCGAAGGCAGGAAATACAAATCGATACAGGAGTGTCCCCACAAATGTAGCATACAATACTCTTACAGTCTATGTATTAGGACGATTTTCACGGGGGGTCATATGAGAAGGATGAGGCATCAAGGGACTTCCACAATTTCCTGTGTGATTTACGCCATGGAGAGGTATGAAGTGCGACATTATCTGCTCCTCTAAGGAAAGAAAGCCATTCCTGCCACAATCTAAAAGAAACTTCTTTTGAGTTTTTCCACTTACACAGTATAACCTTACAGGCTAAAGTGAGCATGAGATCTAGCAAGTATCGGTCATTCACATCTTCGATCTTGGGGTCCAGAACACCTAGTATAATATAGGAAAATTCCTTTGGAGGGGCTATTTTGAAAGTATTGTTTATACATTCGTAAACCTTATCCCAGTATGTTTGTAAGGTAGGGCAATAACTTGTGCTGGACTCATCCGGAAATGTAGCCTTATTGATAATTCAAGCATCCTTTTGGGGATATGTTCAACACGTGGATTTCAAGGTAGGTAACAAAGAAAAAGGCACGTGCGCAAAACCTCCAGGCACAGAGATACTCACAAACACACAAACGTTCACATGCGGATGCACGCGCAGATATGCACAGACATACACACGCACACAAATAAACACATCAGCACATGAGAACAAAGTCCAGCAAGCGTATCTATACGTACTCAAAGAAGTAGAAAATAGCACACAATTACTCAGGCAGTTACACTGGAATACACACATAAATTAGTAATTTACAAACGTGTGAACACAGCGTGCACATAGATTCATGGGTATGCTACAGCTGAGAGATGCAAACCTACGCACGCATATAAACTTTCACACATCCAAACACATTTGTGGCAAATGCGAAAATACACAAGTAAACCGAGATGCACACAATCACACACATACACATATTCTCACACTATCATCCTTTTCTGCTGGGCCGTAAATCATTGGCGTAACCAGGCGTCAGCAGGCAGCCAGCGCACATTGGCACCAAGCCGGGGAATTTGTCTTTCTCGCAGCCTATAGCAGGACACGCAGATTAGAAGGTGGGAAGGGGGTTGTTTGTATCAATAACCGTCTGTTAACCCCTTCGCTGCTAGGCCTTTTCCCCCCCCCTGTGCTAAGCCTTTTTTTGGCTATTTGGGGTAGTGCGCGCTTAGGCCCCTGTAACTTTTTGACCACATAAGGTATCCACGCCAAATTTGCGTCCTTTTTTTCTAACATCATGGGGATTGTAAATGTACCCAGGGTTTGTGGATTCTCCTGAGGGGACCCAGAAATTAGCCAAAATACTGCAAAATTTAGTTTTTTGGGGAAAAATGCGAAAAAGGGCTACAGATGAAAGCGTCTTGTTTTTTCCCTGCAAATGGCATCAAAAAGGGGTTGTGGTGCTGAAATCACCATCTTCCCAGCTTTCAGGGACAAGCAGACTTTTGTCAGAAAACCAACTTTTTTACACAGTTTTGGCATTTTTCTGGGACATAGCCTTTTTGCTATTTTTGTGCTTTCAACCTCCTTCCAGTTAATGGTAGAAATGGGTATGAAACCAATAATGGATCCTAGAAAGCCATACATTTCTGAAAAGTAGACAAAATTCTGAATTCAGCAAGGGGTCATTTGTGTAGATCCTTAAAGTTTTCCTTATAGAAACTAACAGTTAAATGAAGGAAAAATTGAAAATTAGTTGAAAAAATCAGCCATTTGTGTCAACGTTTTCACCTGTAACTTCTTCTAATTATGACAGCTATTTGAAAGCAATATACCGTTATATCCGCTGGACCTTTCTGGTTGTGGGGCTATATAGGACTTGTAGGTTCACCAAGAACCCGACGAACCCAGAGCCAATAACTGAGCATCATCTTGCAATGGTTTTTTATTATGTACCGGGTATATAGCAATTATTTTGGGAAAATGTATACATGGAAAAATAGTTATGAAAGACACCTATGTATTTCTGAAATGGGAACAAAATGTAGATTTTAGAAACAGTAGATATTTGCACATTTCGAAATTGGGAGTACCCATACTAGCATGAGAATTATAGGTCATTTTTTAAAATGACTTATTTTTTACACATTGTCTTTCATTTGGAAGGCAGAAATGCATCGAAAGTCAATAGGTAATAACAGTTGCTCTACAATTCTGTGTTACCCTAAGTCTCCCGATAAAAATGGTACCTCACTTGTGTGGGTAGCCCTTGTGCCCACAACAGGAAATGGCTCAAAATGCAACGTGGACGTACCACATTTTCACAATGAAAAATTACCCTTTTTTTGCAAAGTGCCTAGCTGTAGTTTTTGAACCCTAGCTCTGCGGGCACTTAGGGAAACCTAGCAAACCTATACATTTTTGAAAACTAGATACCCAGGGGAATTCAGGATGGGGTGACTTGACTGGCTCTCACCAGGTTCTGTTACCCAGAATCCCTTGCAAACCTAAACCATTGGCAAAAAAACACATTTTCCTCACTTTTCTGTGGTGGAAAGTTCTGGAATCTGCGTGGATCCACAAAATTCCACCCACCCCGCGTTCCCCAAGGTCTTCCCAAAAAATGGTGCCTCACTTGTGTGGGTAGGCCTAGTGCCCGCAACAGGAAGCAGCGCAAACGCAACGTGGACACACCACATTTTCACAGTGAAAAATGACCCTTTTTTGCAAAGTGCCTAGCTGTCGTTTTTGAACCCTAGCTCTGCCGGCACTTTGGGAAACCTAGCAAACCTATGCTTTTTTAAAAGTAGACACCCAGGGGAATCCAGGATGGGGTGACTTGACTGGCTCTCACCAGGTTCTGTTACCCAGAATCCCTTGCAAACCTAAAAATTGGCAAAAAAACAAATTTTCCTCACTTTTGTGTGGTAGAAAGTTCTGGAATCTGTGTGGATCCACAAAATTCCACCCAACCCGCGTTCCCCAACGTCTTCCGAAAAAAATGGTACCTCACTTGTGTGGGTAGGCCGAGTGCCCGCGACAGGAAGCAGCGCAAAACGCAACGTGGACGCACCACATTTTCACAGTGAAAAATGACCCTTTTTTTGCAAAGTACCTAGCTGTCGTTTTTGAACCCTAGCTCTGCCGGCACTTAGGGAAACCTACCAAACCCACACTGTTCTGAAAAGTAGACACCTGGGATTCAGAGGATGGCTGCGTGGATCCCCCAACGTTTCATCCAGAATCCCTGCAAACCTGACACTTTGCTGAAAAAATCCCTTTTCACACATTTTGTGTGGTAAAGTTGTGGCATCACCGGCTGACACAAATTTCCTACCACCCAGCGTCCCAGGTCTCCCGATAAAATGGTGCCTCACTCGGGTGGGAGGCCCAAGTACTCGCGACAGGCAAGGGCCCACAGCGTATTGAGGCGACTCAAATGGCCTATCACAAAACGACCTGGTTTTGCAGGGGTCCATGACGCTTTGGCCCGGGCTCGCGTGCCACCTAGGAAACCTACCAAACCACACTTTCTGAAAAGTAGACACTGGGGATTCCAGGACGATGTTGCGTGGATCCCCCAACGCTTTCTTGCCCAGAATCCCCTGCAAACCTGACATTTTGCTGAAAAAATCCCTTTTCACACATTTTTGTGTGGTAGTTGTGGCATCACTGGGCTGACACAATTTCCTACCACCCAGCGTTCCCCAGGTCTCCCGATAAAAATGGTGCCTCACTGGTGGGAGGCCCAAGTACGCGACAGGCAAGGTCCCACAACATTTTGTGATAGGCAATTTTAATGTCGCCTCAATACGTTGTGGGCCCTTGCCTGTCGCGGGTACCTTGGGCCTCCCACCCGAGTGAGGCACCATTTTTATCGGGAGACCTGGGGGACGCTGGGTGGTAGGAAATTTGTGTCAGCCCGGTGATGCCACAACTTACCACACAAAAATGTGTGAAAAAGGGATTTTTTCAGCAACATGTCAGGTTTGCAGGGATTCTGGAAGAAAACGTTGGGGATCCACGCAAGCCATACGTCCCTGGAATCTCCCGGGTGTCTACTTTTCAGAAATGTGTGGGCTTGGTAGGTTTCCCTAGGTGGCCGCCGAGCCCCGGGCCAAAACGTCATGGGACCCCCCTGCAAACCAGGTCGTTGTGATGATAGGCCATTTTGAGGTCGCCTCAATACGTTGTGGGCCCTTGCCTGTCGCGGGTACTTGGGCCTCCCACCCGAGTGAGGCACCATTTTTATCGGGAGACCTGGGGAACGCTGGGTGGTAGGAAATTTGTGTCAGCAAGGTGATGCCACAACTTTACCACACAAAAATGTGTGAAAAAGGGATTTTTTCAGCAAAATGTCAGGTTTGCAGGGGATTCTGGGTAAGAAAACGTTGGGGGATCCACGCAAGCCATACCTCCCTGGAATCCCTCGGGTGTCTACTTTTCAGAAATGTGTGGGTTTGGTAGGTTTCCTAGGTGGCCGCCGAGCCCCGGGCCAAAACGTCATGGGACCCCCTTGCAAAACCAGGTCGCTTTGTGGTAGGCCATTTTGAGGTTGCCTCAATACGTTGTGGGCCCTTGCCTGTCGCGGGTACTTGGGCCTCCCACCCGAGTGAGGCACCATTTTTATCGGGAGACCTGGGGAACGCTGGGTGGTAGGCAATTTGTGTCAGCCCGGTGATGCCACAACTTTACCACACAAAAATGTGTGAAAAAAGGGATTTTTTCAGCAAAATGTCAGGTTTGCAGGGATTCTGGGTAAGAAAACGTTGGGGGATCCTCGCAAGCCATACCTCCCTGGAATCCCCGGGTGTCTACTTTTCAGAAATGTGTGGGTTTGGTAGGTTTCCCTAGGTGGCCGCTGAGCCCCGGGCCAAAACCCAGGTGACCCCCTTGCAAAACCAGGTCATTTTGAGATAATGTGTTTATTTCTGCAGCGTGAAAATTTTGGCACAATATTGCAAGGAAAATGTGACAGACATTTTGAGGTTTGCAGGACATTGTGGGTACCATAACTTGTTGGGATCCACAAGAGAGATATCACCATGTACTCCCATGGGTGTTTCGCTTTACGACAATATTACAGTTTGTAGGTTATTCTTAGACGGAATGTACACCTTGGCAGACAGACTAAAAAGACAAAGATTACTGCACAGCCATCTATTCCTCAAGCACACACACATACTGGTTGGATTTGGCACAAGGGTGAGTGATGGTTCAGTATATACAATTGTATTAACAAGTGATTTCACAAAAATGAAATGCACTGTTAATAATTGAAAGAGACGAGAAACTGAACCATTGACTCACAGCTCGTGAGCTGTAAAGCCACGACAAGGCACCAACCTCTTTACAGGCCATTCATACACCTTTCATATGTGTGACAAATACAAAACCATTCACACCACCAGCCGCGGGCCCATCACATTACAACACTCACACCAGCAGACAGCGCCATTCAAGGGCCCATCACTTTCACACGCCCACATTCCTAACACAGCAACCACACAAGCTGATGGATTGCGTGGAGTGTTGCTCGGCTAGCAGTGTGTGTAGTGACCAGCAGCAAGTCACTACTCACACACTGCCAGCCGAGCGCCAGTCCACGCACACCGCCAGCCAAGCGCCACTCCATGCACACCGCCAGCCAAGCGCCACTCCACGCACACCGCCAGCCAAGCGCCACTCCACGCACACCGCCAGCCTAGTGCCACTCCACGCACACCGCCAGCCAAGCGCCATTCCACGCACACCGCCAGCCAAGAGCCACTCCACGCACACCGCCAGCCAAGCGCCACTCCACGCACACCGCCAGCCAAGCGCCACTCCACGCACACCGCCAGCCAAGCGCCACTCCACGCACACCGCCAGCCAAGCGCCACTCCACGCACACCGCCAGCCAAGCACCAGCCTACACACACCACCATCACATTTAGGATTTTTTTATACAAAAAAGAAACACAAACAAATTGCAAATAGATACAAATCTACTAACACAAAATCAGAAACTAAATACATTGCACTAATGCCAACCTTGAAACAGAACAACAATTCTTAAACATTACAGACCAGGCAGTTCACTTTACCACTCATGGTTGCTCCCAATAATTCTTTTTGCTTGTGGTACGCTCTATAACAAGCAGGCACACACAGCCCAGGGTTAGAAGGACACTCAGGGCAGTACATACGAGTCTCCTTCCGCATACCTCTTCGCCAACAGACTCTACATCTCCTAGTGGGAAAGTCTTTTGAGGGTGTAGGAGGAATGTGATCAGGAAAGTGGCGATCTTTCAATCGAGCCACATCCTCCACCACTCCAACTCTAGGAACACTTGCCTGTTCCACAACAACAAGGCTGCCTATGACAGACTTCTGAAACTGAACAAAAGTCAACTTTGACGCAGGAGAACACTCCTTGAACACAACAAAAGCATTGAAAGTTGCTAAATTGAAGAGATGGATGGCCAACTTCTTATACCAAATGTAAGCCTTACGAATAGCAGTGTAAGGTTCCAACCTCTGATCTACTCTATCAACACCACCCATGTGCTTATTGTAGTCTAAAATGCACACAGGTTTGCGCACTTCAGCAATCTGACCCCAAACAGCCACAGGTGAAGTACTCTCATCATGGATGGTAGTCAGCATGTACACATCCCTCCTGTCCACAAATTTCACAGCTAGCAGTTCCTCACTACGCAAGGCACTGCACTGTCCCCTCTGAAGTTTTTTGCAAACAAGCTCTTTTGGATAACCTTACGGTTAGAGCGGATTGTGCCACAAGCAAAAGTGTCCACTTTGAACAATTCCTTAAACAATTGCACAGCAGTGTAGAAGTTATCAAGGTACAAATGGTGGCCTCTGTTAAACAGTCCTCTAGCAAGATCCCACACAATTTTCTCTGAAACTCCAAAAGTGGACGGACAACCAGGGGGTCAATATTGGAATCCCTACCAGTGTACACACGCAAATTAAAAACATATCCTGTCCTACTCTCAGACAACATATACAGCTTAATTCCATAGCGTGCCCTCTTGCTAGGAATGTACTGCCTAAAACCAAACGGCCCTTGAACAGGACCAAAGACTCATCAATAGATATTTCTTTCCCTGGAGTATAGATCTCTGAAAATCGATCTACAAAGTGATCAAGAACAGGCCGAATCTTAAAAAGACGGTCACATTCAGGGTGATCTCGTGGCAACGCCAAACCATTATCAACAAAATGCAGCATCCGAAGCAAAAGTAAATACCGATCACGAGTCATAACTGCAGGAAATATGGCCGTTGCCATCAAGGGACTGGTAGACCAATATGAACCCATGGACGGCTTCCTTATCAAACCCATCAAAAAAGTCAAACCCAAAAACTTCTTCATCTCTTCCAGATTTGTGGGACTCCACCGGGTAGCTCTCGAATGGGGCCTAAGTCTGGCACTGTTGTCCCTCAAAAACTGTTCAGCATACAAATTAGTCTGCTCAACAATCTCACCCAAAAATACATCATCCATAAACAACTGAAAATACTGTATAGGCAAATAATGTTCACAATCCACTCTACACCCTGCATAACCACTAAAGGCAGGCAACACCGGCTGCACCATGTTTGGATCAACCCAGAGTCCAGCACTTCCAGTAGGAAGCCCAGCAGCCCCAGGCTGCAATCCAGATGCCTCTTGCACCATCGGCACAGTAGTATCCTCCTCTAAAACAGGCACTTCATCTGCACTGAGAGTACCTTCATCATCCGATGATTCCATGTGGAGAGAAAACTCACTGCCTGAATCTTCCCCTCCCTCCTCTCCCTCAGACGCACTGTCAGTCTTATAATCCTGCTCAGAGGAAGATTCAAGAAGCAAACCAACCACCTGCTGAGCAGTCATTCTACGGCTAGCCATAATGCTTACTAATAAAGGTTACTTGTCAAACAAGTCAACAACAACAAACCCTTTGTAAAAAAAAAAAAAGAAATAAACAAAATGTAGCTTTATCACAAAGACCTATAGACTCCAACACTATACCACTCCACGTGACAGAAGCAGCTAGACTCACCACCACCTACTCTGCACAGGCACAGTAAGGATCAACAATATCCCACTAAAAAGAAGAAAAAAATTACACACAAGACAATGCAAAACATCGCAAAGAATTTCATGCTCTGAACACTAACAAATATGCTGCCATTATGACACCACTTACAAAAAATTCATTCATGCATGACAATAATACTCATTTGGAGTACACACAACAAAAATATTTTTCTTACCAAATAAATGCAATTACGCAAAACTGCAGAACAACCACTGCCGAAACCGCAAACAGGAATAAAAAGCTTTACACTAGAATAAAAAGGAGAAAAAAACATTACAATCACATATGCAAATAATGCACCAGTCCACACACAATCCACCAGCCAAGCTAAGGGGTAGGTGGGCCAAAGAGTATAAATAAAATTTTCACCCCCGTAAAAGGGGAGCAACCCTTGCCCTTTTGGCCACTCCCCAACACAAAAATTAAAAAAACCCTGGTGTCTAGTGGCTTCTGCCCTCCTTGGGGGCAGATGGGCCTAAAAACATACTGCTATTCTGCCACCCAAGAGGTCACTCTCCACAAATAAATGCCTGGTGGACTAGTGGGAAGATACCTTTATCTTCCGCACACGATCTCTCACTGCTCAACTCTATTCACAACTGGATGTTAGCTCACCAACTCATTCTGAATCCCGCCAAAACTGAATTCCTCCTCCTCTCTACCTCTCTCTCACCTCCTCCTGTTCAATCTTGGATGGATCAGCTGAACCTACTCAACAACAAACCCATCATTGTCGACAGCGCTAAATCCCTAGGTGTCATTCTTGACAAAAGACTCAACCTAATCTCCCACATCAACTCTATTGCTAAGAACGCACGTTACCAGTTGCGCCTTCTATGGGGGATCCGTCGGTTCTTCCCGGAGAAAGACTTAAAAACCTTGGTACAATCTCTGGTTCTCTCAAGACTGGATTATTGCAATTCTCTTCTGACGGGCCTACCCAAATCCCACCTCTCCCCTCTCAAATCCATCCTCCATTCAGCAGCTCGCTTCATTTCAGGGTCTAAACGAAGCGACCACGTCACTCCTATCCTGTCCTCTCTTCGATGGCTTCCGATCGAGGAAAGATCTATTTACAAAACTGCCTGCATCACACACAAAGCCTTACACACGTCCTCCCCTCGTTACCTGGCGAATAAATTGAAATTGTCCGGTGGCTCTCGCCCTTCTCGCAATGCGGAAAAGCTTCTGCTTGAGCCCCCCCGTCTTCAAAAGGGAAAGATCGATGGCGCAATCCTTCTCAGGCAATGCAGTGAGAATCTGGAACTCGCTTCCCCCATTGCTCCGTGCCACCTCCTCTACCCGGATCTTCAAAGCTGACCTCAAATCTCTTCTCTTCCAAAGACACTTTCAGAACTAATACTTTCACTCTCAGCCCCCTCTAGGAAGTTTGCTCTTCATTGTAAATTTGTACTTTTTCCTGTACATTCCTCACCCTTGCGTGCTGTGCTGGATTTGTGTACCCTTCATTTAATTCACGCCCTCTCTACTCCCTCAAGGAAGTTCTTCCACTATAGGAAATTCTGTACTCCATGCCTATAGAAGTGCCTTCCCAGTGTGTTCTGAGTGACTGCCACTTATTGCAGTATTATACCTCTATTTGTATTTTGTATCTCATGTATCATGCACAATTGTCACTTTTTCCTCATGTAATGTAACGCTTGCTTTTGTATTATACTCACTTGTAACCTTCTCCTCATGTAATGTTACTGTTCCTATTGTGAAGCGCTCTGACACCTTCGGGTAAAGCCCCACGCTATATAAAAAAACTGCTCACCCCAGGGGGCAGAGCACCAAAACATAAGGCCTCTAAAGGGGAGCGACCCTTGCCCAAGGGGCCGCTCCCAAAACGGTATTTTCCGTTTTTTAAAAAATTCCCTGGTGTCTAGTGGGCATTCCTGCTGCACGATCGCATGATCGTGCAGCAGGAATGCATAAAGAGGCATCGAGGGAAAGGAAAGGTTTTCCTTTCCTCGATGCCTCTTCTGTTTGAAATCCCCTCCCCGGAGCCAAAATCCAACCTTATTCTGCGACGCGCTGGAAGCAAATGGCTTCCAGCGCGTCGCGGGAACAAAGGGAAATCCCCAATGACGTCATCGCGACTCGCGCTGACGCTCATTGAGGGGGGCGGGGGAGGCAGGGGAAGCCCTTCCCCCAAAAACGACAACCGGATTCCCACGGGGAGCGCCAGCGCTCCCCGTGGGTGGTCTTATGACGAGCTGGACTCGTCATGAGCACACGACCACTGTGTGCCATGACGAGTCCAGCTCGTCATGAGCATCGAAGGGGTTAACGTTTCAATGAGCTAGGGTGTAAAAGAGAATGGAGCAAGCGAAGAGATGAGTGAAAACCGACGCGACCTGTTCAACCATGGTTCTACCTCCTCCAAGGCAGCTGCTGTCTGGTCGAAGTCAGGCGAAGAAACTTTTAGTTCATGCCAGTGGACCTAACCAATCCTGTAGCTGCTCTCAGCATGAGAGAAGCGGCCGGATTGGATGAAGCAGTCTAACCCAGCGCTCCGTTTGAGACTGAGGGCCTGTGCAATCCCACAGCTGTTTAACACAGCTGCTGGATTTGGTGCAGGCAGAAGTGTGCATGTCGGGTTGGCCATCGAAAGACTGTCGGCCAATCAGACATGCGCACTTCACACTTTATGGTGTAATTCCTACCCTATTCAAACAGTAAGCAACCCTGCCCCCACCCTTGCACTCCCACATCATGGCAATTTTGAGACCATTATATTTATGTTCGTTTACGCTGCACTTGCAGCAGACGGGGTGACGTTCCTCCGCCCAAAAGGAGGAACCGCCCCAGTATTGTTGGCTATACTTTTGTTAATAAAATGTTGTTTGCCTCAATTGTGAATATTTTAAGACCAGGGGTGTGTGAAATTCTCGTATTTTTCATTTTGCATAACTATGCAAAATTATAGAAAAATTACGTAAATAGAAAACCAGCATTTGGTGCTATATTTAATTGTGAATGCATCCTCGCATCCATTTTAGACTCTAAATTACTTATTTTGTCTTCTCTCGCCTTTTTAGTTTCCCTTTGTTTTTTTTTTTTACTTGTCTGCCTCTCTATTGAGGATGGAGTTTGTATAGTTTACATTTTGTTGTTTAATACTATGTTTTTCGATTTTTGAAATTATATTTTCTGTAAAAGAATGTGTAGTGTACGGTCTCGAAAATGACACATCGGTGAGAATCCTGGCATTCAATTTCAACTAAAATAACTGCTCTGAGAAGGAAATAAAGAAAGAAAAGGAAAGAGCAGAAAATAACATGTCTAGAATTTTTAAACTAGTACAAATATGGTTTCCACCAGTCCTTACTGCAAACATTCCCCTGCACCAAAAAGGCTGCCGCAGACACTGAAAAAAGTTCCCAATAACAAGTAATGTGCCTGTGCGGTATAAAAAAACGATGGATATAACCCAGATCTCTTGACTGGGAGTGAATGTTTGATTGGTTCCGCATCGTTCCTTCATTTGTGTGTCCTTTGCTTGGGCGGTATTTCCGGCACACAGCCACGTCATTTCAAGAATTGTTTGTATTGCTATTGAGAGGTAATTTTGCGGGTAGCTGATTACCAGATATTCATGACTTTCTGGAGCAATACCTGTAGATTGAAAATGAGATGCTAAAATCTGGCTACTTTAGGGGAGGTAGGATTTAAATCCATTTAGCAAGCACAGAACATGCGTTCCGCATAAACACGGAATTATTTCAATTATGATGTTATCAGAGCAGTTTTAAATGTACATTTATCTTCCTGATGTGTGTGCTTGTAATGCTTGTAGTTTTCATTACACGTGTTTTGCTGTTTAGCGTATGGAATTCAGTAAGCAAAACCAATGCCATCTAAATGCAGCTATTGGAAATAAACAAAAAGAAATGATAGAACAGAACAGGTTGCAAAAGATTGTTCTCTTGCAGGAATCTAAGATGTGTTTTCATTGACTCTGGTGTGTTTGCCAGTACAAACTAGAGTCCTGCTTCAGGAGATAATTCAGAACGAAATAGAAGCTCTATGGTTGTTTTATATTAATATATATTATATCATATATTAATACCCCAGCCACTGGAATTATTAAGTTCACCATATTTGGAGATAATAAACTCTTATGAATAAATACAAATGACAAAGAAGTGTGTTGAAAACAACAGATCAATGTTTTACATTAAATAACGGTACATGAATCGATAGAGAATGCATGCTGCTTGGACGGCCATTGAAAGCAAAGTAAATAAGCATTGGCAAAACCAATAGATCTGAGTTTAATGTGCTAACATTAGAGGGAGATGCACAAGAGGGATCCAGAAGAATCTGGCACAGTGAGCTTTAGTTTTGAAGTAGTCCCTCCTGAAGTTTAATGCAAGCACTCAAGTGGAGGTGGAATTGGGATATCCAGCCGCAGACAAAAAAAAGGAGCTTCAGTCTAAAAACACCTAAAAAAACGTTCAAGACCAAAATGAACTGCAAAAGTACAAGATGGGGAGGAGTGGCCCGCCCCCTTCCACTCAGCACATTCCAACCAGTCGTCACTGTCACACATCAACACGATAAACACGCCAACCATGCCATCAACTTGCCACCCGGAGGCTACCAGGCCCCACAGTTCAACAGGCAACTGAATGTACACCCCTCTGAAGGGGTGACCACAGTCTAACATTTAAGTACATAGGCGCAGCCACAGCATCTGAGTCAGTCACCAGTTCAGCCCTCTCCCTGCTCTGGGGTCTCCTCCACCACATCTGCGGCACTCGCGTCATAGCCCGAGGCAGTCACCACCTCCACCAATGCCATCACTGCCTCTCACTCCGACCTTTGCTGCTCCAAGTCCAACATGCCATCCTGTCGTACCACCACACGAGAGGAGGATCTGGAGGCCCCACCACTTCGCCTCTGCCGTCCACCCAAGGGCCGTGAGCAACAGGAATTCCAAGTCCAGCCGCCGGAGTCTCTGGGGGCAGCGCCGGAATCCACCCATCTCCAAAGATCTCCAGCCAGTCCCACACTGCCTCAGGGCTGGTGAAGAAGTGTGTGTAGTCATTGTGGAGCACCGTCAGCTTCACTGGGTACGGACGCAGATAACTTAGTCCTATGGCTCTCAACCTCTGCTTGACCCCACCAAATATTTGGCGCAGCTGCTGCACCTGTCTTGTATAATCAGGGAAGATAGGAATCAAGGGATTTTCCAATTTGGGGTCCCCAACAATTCTGCTCTGTCCTTCCACACCTTCCAGAAAGCCAACAAAGCATAGGTTACAGTGGCGGGAGCTCTCCTCTGCATCCTCGGTCCTAGCCTCCAGAGTGATTGTTCTGGCCGACAGGGCTCTCAGCTCGGCTCGCAGAGAGGCAACCACCCCCTGTAGTTTGGAGACATCCTGCTCAGTGGCTAGTGAATGTTCCGCTACCTTTCGAAGATCCACCTGCAAAAGACCAATATCCTGAGAAACAGCCACCATTTTTGCCTGGACAGTCACACCCGAGGCCTCAATTGCAGCCAATATCTGTGCACCAGTAGGTCCCTGCGGCTCCAGCAGGCATTCCTATTTCTCCTGTGGTGGGGAGGTTCATCACTGCGCTCGACCACAGGGCAGTGAACTGATCGATCTTGGTCTGCTGTGCCCCTCTCCATGGCCTATCCTTCCCCATGACGGGCTCCTCCTGCCATACAGGCCAACCAGATCTGTCCCAAACGTCCTTCACAGTGTCAGCAGGCACCCGCAGCGCCAAAGGGCAGGTCACTATGCTGGGAGAGCAAAAGTGGAAGCCACCGGGGCCAGGTAACAGGATCCTCACAAGTGCCAATACCAGGTGGGAAAGAACACCGACAGCGAACAGGGCCTGCTTGCACCTCTGGTCGCCTGGAAATGTGCAGCATGAGCAGCCCCTTGTAGCAGGGGAAAGTCTCTTCAGAGCCCACTGCGTCAAGAACAAGGTTGAGAGGGGCCCGCTTGCTGCTCTGGTCCTCCGGAGGCGTGCAGCACGAGCAGCCCCACAACAGCAGAAGAAGGGACCCTCAGGAGTCCACAACGCCCAAACAAGGCAGGATAGAACTGCAACAGTGCACGGGACCCCCTGATGATGGCCAGCCCCAAGCAAAGGGACACCGATGAGTATGCAGGAGGGCCAGGGAGGTAGTCAAAAGTACATTGTTCCCGAATTCCGGTAGAGTGATAGAACCGGTGAGCGACACCTGTCCCAGGGTTCACAGGTGGCAGCAGTGCCCCCCCCCCCAATGAAAAAAAGCCTGCTCAAGCAAGAAGGGTGCAGCCCTACAGCGCCCAGTGGTCTGGCAGAATTGCAGCTAGAGAACGCAGTGGCGCAGGCCTCCAGTTCTGAGCACCCCCCAGCAAGGCAAACCTGGAGAGCTGGTGAAGGCGATCTCCAAATAGAAAAGAGGGGCAGGCATGCATGCAGTCTGGTAGCCCGCAACAGGCCAGGCGAAGAGGCGCGGCCGGGCCCGCAGCAAAAGGAAGTCAGTCGCAACAGTGGGCAAGCCAGGCATGCCAGGGGTGGGGCCTACACAGGGTGACTCAGGGAGGCACACCTAACGGATTCCTACCGGATCCGCCAGCAGCCCCGGGGAGGTGGGGGTGAAGAGCAAGCCTGTTACCGTACACCGGAGCCTCCCGGTCGTACACAGGCCAGGGTCCACGAGGTTAGCCATGCAATGCAACTGATTCCATCCTCAAGGTGAGCCCATATAACCAAGACGAACTGCTCTGTGTCGGCACCACAAAGAGCGGATCTGGCTGAGCAATGGCTCGTTGAGGTCGTTCCGATGTGGGCTGCTTTAGAGACAGGTTGGCTCCGCTGAATGGCACTCTGGCGGAAGGATCAATGCAGGATATTGGGGCATTCGGCATGGAGCCTACAAAAGTGCGACCGCCATCTTTGTCACGCTGGCCACGCCCCCAGCAAAATACTTTAACAAAGAAAGGCTTAAAAAGGGCTTGGTGCTCACCCATTACTTATTTTTACTTTCCATTGGTTGGCTTCAACGTCACTCTTGTTTCCTTGCCTCTTATTGGTCACCACAACTCCTGCACCTTGCTGGGTCTTTAAGCGTGTGTCCCTGCCAGGGCAGGAGCATGGACCAAGTACAGTTTCCTGTCTGCGGCCAGTGCCCTTCCACTGGCTATACACTCCTGCAGGTACTTTGATTTAATTATTTTACATTCTATACGTGTGCATGTGTCTCCAGTCCCTTCCTCCCTCCCATGGTCTGTTCTTTTGGCCACCACCCCCTTCCCAGCTCTCCATGTGATGCTGGTCTTTCCCTTCTCCTCCACAATTTCATCATGTTGCTTGCCCCCGCCCTCTGTGGTGTTGCTGCTTCCACCCTTCTACCCCACACCTCCCCCATGTTGTTTGATCCCCCACACAACCCCACTCTCCATTGTGTTGCTGCTCCCTCTCTCCTCCCCCAGACCTCATTTGTGTTGCTTGCCCCCATCTGCCCCCATCCGCCTCCTCATGTCTGTTGTGTTACTGGTCCCCACGGTTCCCTCTACCCTCTCTAACCCTCCCGTTCCCCCAATAAAAACATAAAAGAAGACCAAATATTTCTCACAAGTGCTATTTGGTTTTGTTTAATGTTTTTTATACATATTGCACAGCAACATGGGCTGCATTGCAACATGGCTTAAAGAAAATAAAAACTGATATGGCTCAGTCACTGCTGGTTGTGTCATATCGCCTTGTTTTTTTTAAATTTATTTATTTTAACTTCAAGCCATGTTGTTTAACAGCCCACGTTGCTGTGCAACATGTCTAAAAACATTTGCACAGCCAATAGATCTCACATAGGCTAACCTATTGGATTTGCCAATGTTTGTCCATTTATGAATTGAGACTATGGAGAGGTGGGTGGTAACAGTGTGAATTATATTGGCAAATTATAGGCACTGTTTTGATGTGCTCAATGGCTGCCACACATTCTCAGACACTGGAGGGAGTCTCGCTTTTTTATTAATTTCATCCTATTCATTTGATTTCAATTCCAATTAATTTAAAATAGAGCATCATATTGTTAACATAATGATGAATTGCATTATTTGAATTTTGTTTAAAGTTCCATTGGCTTCCATTTGGGCTTAACAAATCAATAGATATGGTTCCGGCATGTTTCACAGAAAAATGCATTGGCAGAGGTGAAGACTTTGAATCCTCAATTTTAATTACTTGTGTGCCTTGTTACAGGAATGATGAGAGCATGAGACGTCATAGAATAGGACTATTGGCCAAAGAGAAACATGATTAATCCCAAGCTCTGACCTGCTTTTCACAGATCATAGAGTTAGATGAAGTCCGACCTGTAAGTCTCCTCTCCACAAAACATTGCAGGAAGGCCCATTTTACAGCTAGCGACACATTTTACAATTTCCCTTGCTAACCATTTAATGAACTAAACCCTTCTTTTCTTCCAAACAAGGAGCATTTGATATAGAAAGTCCCTGTATTCTCGATACAGAACACACAACTGGGCAATTATTAAGCAGATAAACAAAAAATTGATGAATGCAAGTATGATTTCTACCCTCCTCCCCCAAAATCTGCATTGGTGGGTTGTGCAATTCACTAAAATAACATTTTAAGACCACAGAGCATGCAGTTCCTAGTAGAGTGTTCTGCAACCTGAAGAGGTCAGATCACATAGCACCGATTCTCAAATAACTTCACTGGCTCTCTGTAGCCCAGAGGATTACACTCATACTACTCCGCAAAGTTTACAAATAATAGGGGGGAGGAGCATGCAGTTCCTAGTAGAGTGTTCTGCAACCTGAAGAGGTCAGATCACATAGCACCGATTCTCAAATAACTTCACTGGCTCTCTGTAGCCCAGAGGATTACACTCATACTACTCCGCAAAGTTTACAAATAATAGGGGGGAGGAGCCGGGAGTTGGGTCAAAATTACTTGCAAAAGTTAAAACTGCTATTTACTTCCAGTGCCACCACTCAAAGCAAATCTGATTACTCAAATCAAACTTAGCTGAGGATTAAGAAGAACATGAACAGCTGTAGTCTTAGACACACATTTCTGAAACTAAGCCTGGATCTGAGATCCACACACATCCATTATTTTAAACAAATATGAAATATGAAAACAATCCTCTTTTGAGAAACCATTTTTAGGTCGAGCATTCGAGACCTCTTGTATATACTTTAGTATATACTTATTATATACTTCTATGTGTATGTACTTAGTGGGCTCTGGAGATCAGCCCTAGGACTTGTCTGCTTCCGCTTAGGGACCTTTTTCTGTTCAACTGCCTCTACTTAACTGTCTTGATAGAAAACGACCAGTAGAGGTCAGTAAAATACCAGAATTGCTTTCTGCTGCGGGACTTAATTTTTTTTAATTTTTCTGGCAACTGCCTCTATTTAACTTTCTTGATAGAAAACGACCAGCATAGGTCAGTAAAATACCAGAATCACTTTAGCATTCTCTAGATTCCAGTCCATAGAAATTGTCTTCCAAGAGCACCCGTAGACAATAATATTTTTTTCAAATCTTGTATTTTCATTGATATGACCACCGAAGGCCCTGATTTTCTATTAAAAACAGAGCTTTGGACTATACCATTTCCCGCTCAAAGGCAATATTTCTCTCCATGTGTTCCCATACCTGGCGTGTCACACAGTTTGGTGCTTACTTTCCCTCCATGTTAAAGAACAGTAGATGTTTCAGCACCCAGACTAATGTGCTGCATAGCTAAATACATATAAGGTCCCAAAGGCGAGACCGATTGCATTGCAAATGCTTGTTCGTTCTTGGATCTCACAGAGAACAGACACCACTTCAAAGAGACGACAATGCTAGACAAAAAAAAAAAAAATTCTCCTCTGCAGCCTGGCATTGAACACCCACGGTGGAGGAGCTCACTGAGTATGCAACGATCGATAACTGTGGACAGTGGAAGAGGTCCTGAAAATGGAAACCATTACATTTGAAATGTCTGGTGCTAGGAAGTGTCTTCTTGTCACCAGTAATCACTATATCAATGAATAAAATAAATACATCTTTTTTCTTTACTCATTCACATGGAACATGTTTCTATGTGACGTTATCCTTTGCCCAAATCTCCTGTAAATATGGAGGTGCACCAAGTACTTTATCACAATTCCTGCACCCCTTTCACGATAACCTATTTAGGTGCAAATTAAGACAGTGAAGCGTGGCAAAGACATTGCAAAGTATTGCAATTACCTACAAAGGTGCTACTTCTTGGAGTGTTCATATTATATACATGTACCATGTCCAAAATCCTTTCGTGGGAACACCCGCAAGCTGTCATTCATGACTGTGGAAAAATATATATAGTTAGTGCAACGTCAGCAGTCTTAAGTGACATTTCTGCACACAAAAATATGCTGATGTTGTCTATGTGAATCCAAACTGGATTTGGCTTGTAGATCTGCGTTATTCATCAGAACTGGGTCCTGCTTTGTTAAAATTTCAAGAGTACGTTGATTGCAAGTGCTTGCAAGGTGATTTGCCGTTGAAGCCACCATATGGTAAGTTGCACACTGCCTTACTTTGCGTGTTGGTCTAAATCCCTCTTGAAGAGCGGCGTATCATTTGAGTTGAGCGGGAATTGTAAGATCTGTTCTGAACAGGTCTTCAAGGATGTTCTTGTGCAGTTTGCCATTGGCTTGGATGAGGCTCAGGCTGGCGATATTGTTCAGATTTTTTTCTGCCTGCGCTCCAAGCGGTGAACTTGACCGGCATATGGTACCAGCTAGCCTCGTCTCCACTAGCAGCGCCTTTGTTACCCGTGCATTGTTGTAGGTTTTAATGACAGTTGTAGGCCATAGTTCTGGATGCAGGGGTTAGTCTACCCTGGGGAGAAAGGGGAGAGACAGAAGTGTGGATTATGGAAATATGAATTGATCTCAAAAGAGGGCTCTTGTAACAGAAAGGAGCTCCGAAGAAAGGCTGAGGAGGAGCTGGTGAAAAGGCGTCGGGATATGATGTGAAAATGATCATTTGAATGCCCTCTTTTTCATTCCCAGCTGCTAGTCTGCGGAAAAAAAGGCACGCATTTCTACATCATAATGATAGGAGATAAAGGATTAGATGAATGGGCTTCCTTGTTAGATATGTTTTAGGTTTGAGTCAAATAATAAATTATGTGCATTTTTAATGGACTGTATGCATATGCTTCCATCCCCTGTCAGAGCGACGGCTGTCTCCTCGGGTGGAAAACCAAATCTGTATTTATTTAATTAGCGAATCATTTAATCCAGGTTTATTTGTCGTTTTTGACCTGTGTTGTTATAAGATATTTTTAATAAAATTAGCAGATCTAAAGTAAACATCTTAGATTCAGCGCGTTTGGCTCTAAGATTGCTGCTAAGCCTCCTGCGATGTTTGTGAGGCTTTTTGCAAATTAGGTGAATATGTATATTTCAGTTTGGGTCTCCTGAGCGCAGGGATTGTTTCCCGTGCAGTTGTTGCTCTGTTTTGTGTAACGTCAGTTTTTTTTTATTTTTTTATGGATGAACATTATTCAAGGAATACATTTTCTTTCTCTTTGTTAGTAGGTTGCTGTCTCTGGGGTTTCACAGCATGACAAGTCTGTAAGCTGGGATGAGGAGCAGTGGAAGGGAGGGAGGGGGCCTGGGAGCACGAGGATGAGAAGGCAATGAAAGGTTGATTCTGAGTGCCAGTAAGTTAAGACTTTGGAAACATTAAAGTTCAGTAGGCCTTGGTCAGGGAATAACTGAAGTGTCAAGCCTGCTGCCCTCGTGCTTTCACCCATGCAGCCATACATATGATTCCACCTGCAACCAAGTGAAACCCTCCTTGCTGTGTCCCTTTTGCCAGAGTTCCAGAAAGAACCCACCTATAAGCCTCAGATGGTAGAACATGCTGGCTTTGAGCCCTTACCAAGCATCAGTAAATGACCTGATGGCTCTGAGACCAGAAAGGAAGGAACTTTACTGGCTGCTGCTGTCTGATAGAATTCACTTAAAAGTGGTGTACCTGATGTGCAAGATCCCTCATGAGCTCTGTCTCAGCCTGTTAAATGATAAAGATCATTTTGTACTCCTCTAATGTGCCTGTCTGTCCAAGGCTTGTCTTAACTAGTGTGTGCAAAGTTTGTGTAATTTGTTTTCTTGTCATTACGGCAACATTATACGCAATGCACGAAATGCAAAGTATTCATTTCACTCTATATTTTAGCGCAAAAGGCACCCTTGCATCAATTTTTGTCGCAAAGGTGCATTTATACATGAGCACCACAAACAGCCCCTCTTGTTCTGTTGTTCCTGTGCGTTCACGGTACAATTTGACAGTAAATTGCTGTTAATTACACCATTCGCTGTAAATCTTTACTGCACACTACGTATAATTGCGCAAAGTGGGGTTATGGCATAATTTTGAGGATTTTGTGTAACAAGCATTAGATGAAATTCCCAAAAGTTCACAAATTATGCCGGCATAATTTACATTTTGTGGGGGTCTAGGCTTCACTCACAAGGCTCATCGCAAGGCTAGGTCAGTATAGGTGTTTTTACTGGGCCCTGCAGTTCTGCAAGTAACTTGTAAACAAGAATAGCACTGGTCTCCTTCATTCTGAACTGCAAGATATTATAGCACTCTGTCAGAGAGAAATTTTGCTGGGAGGCCAGGGAGTTGCAAATCTGTTTTGCCCTAGGCACCCACAAACATATTAGCCACATTGCGGAAATGGGATGCAGAGTCCGTTCACCTTGGATCTGGATCCAGAACCTCCACAATTTGAAACTTGAAAGAGGACTGCATTATTTTCCAAAAAAAGTTAAACACCATTTTGATTCAATATAACTCTGTGGTGCTCCATACACTGATTCCCAGAGAATGGTGGTAGGACCATGGCTCATTTGCTTTACAAATGTTATTGTTTCCTCCTTTCTTGGAGTTGAATTGAGATGAACAGTAGACCAACCACCCCTACTTGTAAATTAGTTGCAAAAGAAGATTAGATGGTAGAAATGATAAATTAGGTTATTTGTCTGTGCGACACGTAATTCATTTAAATAATATGTGTATAATGAAGTAGTACTTAGTTAAAACATTCCTTGAGCACATAATTGACATGCTCTGCTTTTTACAGACTCCACTCGCAGTGAGGTCAGCTGCTCAAATACACTTCACCTAGGTAGAACAAATCGGTCTTAGAAAGCTGATCCTGATCAGACTAGGAGCAAAGGTGTGACTGACTCTTCATAACAAGTTAAGAAACTTAGTGGTCGCTGCCATTCAAAAAAATAAAATATAGACCTGCTCTTCAAAAATGTCTTGGCCAGTGGCCTCGTCAATCTCATAAGGGTAATGTTTTCTCCTTCTGTAGCATTATTTTAAAATTGAAGAACTAAATAGAAATTGTGGTATTTAGTTGCAAACAATGGTAATGCTTTCCACTGAGCTCTTCAAGTAAATTTAAGATTCTTTGTCTAGTACACTGGGCCTTGCATTGCCACAGAGAATGACATTCAGGCCTATTTCCAGACCATAACATTATGATGTGCGTCACTGAATTGGACCAAGTGTCATGGAGTAAAGTACAGTGCAGTGCAGTGTAGTGTTGTACAGTGGAATAGTGTTGAGTGGAGTGGTGTAGAATGGAGTGCCATAGAAGGCAGTGTTGTACAGTGCAGTGTGGTACACTTGAGTGGCTTACAGTAGAATAGCATAGAGCGCAGTGGCATAGATTGGAGCGGTGTACAGTGGAGTGGGGTGCAGTGTAGTGGCATACAATAGTATGTTATAGTGGAATAGCGTAGAGTGAAGTGTCATAGGTTATAGTGGTGTAAAGTGGAATAGCTTCTAGTGGAATAGCACAGAGTGGACTAGCATAGAGGGGGCTAGCGTAAAATGGAGTGGCATAGAGTGGGGTAGAGTGCTGTGGTGTACAGTGGATTACTGTATCTTAGAGTGATGTACAGTGAAGTGCCGTACAATTAACTGGCATAGAGTGGAATATCATAGAGTGGAGTGCCATACAGTGAAGTTGCATGCAGTGGAGTAGTGTAGAGTGTAATGGTGTGCAATGGCATAGAGTGGAGTGTTCTAGAGTTAACTGGCATAGAGTAGAGTAGAGTGAGGTACATTGTAGTGTAGTGGCATACAGTGGAATAGCGTACAGTGGAGTGGAGTACACGAGTGGCATACTGTGGAATATGTACACTGGGTTGGAGTGGTGTACGGTGCAGTGAGGTACAGTGTAGTGAGGTACAGTGGACTAGGGTAGACTGGAGTGTCATAGAGTGAAGAGGCTTACAGTGTAGTGGTGTAGAGTGGATTGTTGTAGAGTGGAAGTCAGTACAGTGGAGCAGGGTAAACTGTAGTGGCATACAGTGTAATAGCGTATTATTGAGTGGCACAAAGTGGAGTGTTCTAGTTGGCAGTAGGGTACAGTGGAATAGAGTGGAGTGGTGTAGCATGGCATACAGTGGGGTGGCATACAGTGAGGTGGCGTGATGTAGATTGGAATAACGTTGTGTTACTGGCGTACAGTGTAGTGACGTGGAGTGGCATATAGTGGAATACAGTACATAAGAGTGGCATAGAATGGAATGTTGTACAGTGGAATAGGGTAGAGTTTAGTAGGGTTGAGTGGCGTGGTGTACAGAGTGGCATAGAATCAGTGATGTACAGTGTAATAGCGTATGGTAGAGTGGAGTGGGGTAGAGTGGGGTATTTTGGAGTGGCGGAGAGTGGAGTGGCGTTCAGTGGAGAGGCATACATTAGAGTGGTATAGAATGGAGTAGCAAAGATTGGAGTGGCGGAGAGTGGAGTTGAAGACAGTGGAATAGTATAGAATGTATTGACGTAGAGTGTATTGGCGTAGAGTGGATTGGCACGGAGTGAAGTGGATTGTCGTGGGGTGGCGTGGAGTGACATGAAGTGCAGTGGCGTACAGAGGAATAGTGCGAAGGGGTGTACACTGAAGTAGTGTACAGCGGAGTGGCATATAGTGGAATAGTGTAGAGTGTAGTGTCGCAGAGTAGTGTAGTGTTCTGTGGAGTAGCATAGACTGGAAGGGCTTACAGTGTATTGGCGTACACTGGAGTGTCATAAAATGGATTGTCTACAGTGTAATAGCACACTATGTAGTGATGTGGAATGGGGTAGAGCAGAGTGGCTTACAGTTTATTAGCGTGGAGCGACGTGGAGTGGCGTACAGTGTAATAGCATAGAAAGGAGTGTCATAGAGAGGAGTGGTGTACAGTGGAGTGTAGTAATTGAAACAGATCTAGCCTGAAAGTGTGTTACGGATGTAGATGCAATGTGGGAGGAAAATATATTATTCAATGTAAATGATAATTTTTGTTGGTATGTGTGAATATTGTAAGTAGTTTTAAAGTTATAATTTTAAAAATAGTTATATATTGTGCCGCGGTGTACGGCAGTAAATGTGCATGATCATGCAGTATGTCTTTGACTGATGGCTGTGTTTACCAAATGTAAAATGCAGCCATGTCTTTTTTTAGCACATTTTGTCTCCGTTCTGGGTTAGGGTTTTAGATGTAGGTAAGTAAAAGGTTTTATTGTTGTTCCTTAGTTATTTATTAAAGTGTTAATAGGTAGGGAAAGGATTTATAATTTTCTATATATTTTTACAGCAGTTTAGGGAGAGCTGCCCATTTGAAAAAATAGTTTTTAAGTAGTGCGATATTTTGTAGGTATTACTTACGGCAGTAGTCTAAAGACTTTTACTGAAGATTTAATTATGTTAAAAATTTAAAATATGGTACGAGTCCATTTATAACTTCCTCACAATCATGAATGACTAGATGGATCTGTTGTCTTTGAATGTTCCCGCCCCCTTTTTTCCTTCACCCTGTCCTTGGCCCTCTGTCATCTCTTTGGGACCCCTGCTTTGGGGCCTACCACATCGATGGTGTGTAATTGCTGGCCAATACAATGCCGCACTGTTGATTTTTGTACTGACTTGAAAAATTGAATAAACAAATGTAAAAAGAAAATGGAAAATATACTGTAGTATACAATATTTGTAAAATATAGGGTACTACAGTGTATTTTAAATTTTCTAACATTTATTTTTGGTACCGCACAGTGATCAGAAGGATAGTTGTGTAGAAGCGTGCAAGTTGTCCCTAAACTGACCCCTGAAAAACAAGAAGAATGTAGAGAGATATTGGCATGATCTTCCCATTTCTTCTCAATGACACCAGGGTTAGCACCTATCTTGGTACATAACATAGACACAATAGATGGGTTGCAAATCAAGAGCCAGATTTCCCAGATTTTGGATTGAGTTCAGGAATGCATCAAGACCGATGTTGCCAAGATATTGGACTTGGGGGTGGTTGAGCATTTCCATAGTCCTTGGACCATTTCAGTGGTGTTAGTTACCAAGCAAAGGTCCACCGACCTACTCTTTTGTTTGGACTATCAGACCCTTGGAGGTGACCAAGATGGACGAACACCCAGGTCCTTGTGCTAATGCGACCATCTGGGTGTTGCTAACTTGTTGAGCACCCTCAATCTCACCAAAAGCTATTGACAGATGGCATCAATACCTAGTGCCTGGGGGAAGACTACATTTCCATACCAGAGGACTTGTGCCAGTTTAGGGTGATGCTATTTGAGCTCAATAATGCTACTACTACTTTTCAGCACTTGGTTAAATATTTTCTGTCAGGGCCTGAGGAGTACTTTTTGGGCTACCTTGACAACATATTCATCCATATCAAATCATTGAAGGGTCCGAGGCTCTTAGAACAGGTGTTAGTCAGGATACAGTGGTGAAGCTGATCATCAAGTCAACCAAGGTGGGGCAATCCTTCCCTGAGCAAGTAACAGTGATTCATAGCCTCTAGGGACTGAGAGATTCTAAATGCTAGCAAAGCGAAACTGTATAAGGATTCATCCTTATTAGAAAGACTTTTGAACTGATCCACCAATTTCCCAGTGGCAACTATTTAGTGGAATCTGCATCAATGCCTTATTTTGCCTAAGCTCGACTTATGGGAGAAGACCAGTCTAGAACTCGGTGGGGGACACTGTAGAGCGGTAAAGAGGGCACTGACGTGAGTGCAGTATTTCAATATAATCCTGAGAGTGAGATTGTTTAACCTTAAATCTGACACCTGTCTAGTTGTGTGGTTTTTCATGCAGCTTTGTTGTTAAAAGTAATTCACAGAAAAAAGGGTAAAGTTTAGGGGCTACGTCTCCCTCTAAAGGTTCTACTTGATGAACTGTCTAGACCTATCAGTGGGCAACACCCCTATACCCCACATAAATAATTCTACTATAATCAGTCAAGGTAGACAGTTTAGGTCATTATTAAGAGTTTTTTTGAAGAATCCCCATGTCACTAGTATATTAGTGCCGAGATTGACATTTATTTTGAAAGTACATTTGAGTAAATTGTAGATAATCCTTTAAAGTAAATGAACGAGCCAACAAGTGTTGCACCCCCTAGTTGGCGTGCATGCCTGGGGCTTTTTCAAGGTTATGTATAATCATATAAGTAATAATTGACAACATACAAATGCATTGCACTTTTAAATACGACATACAGTAACCAGCCAAGGAGTAAAATCATAATACTAGCCAATAAAAGAGAAGGAGAATACAGAGACACAAAAAGGAAACAGTCAGTCATGAATACATCATATGTATAAATCACATTAATAAGTCACCCTAAGTGAGCGTAGTATTTAAAGTTTCTGTGCTACTTGTGTATCTTAATGCCATGAATCCAACATAAGATAGACAGGTGAAAGTGGGAAGGATGGTAAAAAGGGTTTAGGCAACTTTTGTAGGCTGATCTGTCCAAGCGAAACACATGCTCTGTCCAAGTGAAACACCACTTTATTTTTCACAGGATTTCATGGTTTAATTTAAGGGAGAATCAGTTAATACTAAGCAAAAAAATAAGCAAACAGGAAAAACATGGCAAAAAAGATTTATAAATTCAAAATGTAAGTTTTCATATAAATACAATATTCAAACTTGGTCAGTTGAGTCCATTGAAAAGCATCTGTTAAAGAGAGAGCAAAAGAAAGAAAACGTGGAGAGAGAATTAAAAGGATTATGTAGTCGTTATGTGAATAAGAGTATTTCTCTTAGTGAGTTAACTGCATGCTCAATAGGTCCTACCGAAGAATTAAGGTAAGGCTATAGGCCTGTTCGTGTACAGTTGATCTGGAGAGAAGAGAGAGGAAAGACGAATGTTGCATGGAGTTAATGGCAGTCTGAGATTAGTAGATTAATGGTACTTATGCCGTAGGATGCATTCGGAGCCACAAGTAAAGTCGCTTACCTGTGGATCTCGGGTATAGTCAAACGCATGTCCCTGCAGTCGATGTTGAGGCACGGTCTTGCTATTGGGCTATGTAAGTCCAAGGAAGTGAACACAGTGTGTTATTTAAGACAACATGTCTGGTGAGCGTGAGAAGGTAAAGAAGTCATGCGACCAATCCGGATGAACAAAGCAGCCATATTGGAATGATAGAAATGATGTGTAGAAGGATTGATTCATCAGCGAGAGGAGAAAGAAAGGATAAAAGTTAATCATCCCTAATTGTTAAAGTTTAGACGTTAATGCATATTTTCATTTGAGACAAATGAAAATTGTGATTAGAAAACAACAAAAACGTTTTTAAAACTCAAAATGTATTTTCAAAAGTAGTGAAAAGTCATATGATGGATTAAAAAGTATAGGTGGCCATTTTGGAGCAGTGTCATTGTAAAGAATAGAAATGGATCATTTAAGTAAATTTGAAGAAGCAAAGACAATTACTGCTCCTCTTGTAACAGTATGTCATACAATTCACATTCTTCATAATTATTATGCAGAAAGCACATGGTTACTTTTCAATTCTACGTTTTTCAAGAGGTGAAACTGAATTGATAGACAATGGTGGGTGATTGGTCTTCTTACTTTAGTCGATTTCAATCCCTTGTCGGTTAGAATAATTATGTGAAAGACATTGTAAAACAAGTTGCATCCAGTTACAAGATTAATAATAATAAATCAAATGACAAAGATATTAAACACATCAAAAAAGTGTTCAAGTACTTTTGGAACATATTTTGTAATCAACACATATGAGTTTGAAGCATAAAACAACCTTGATCAAGTAGAAGTCCAATCGGAACTCGTTAGTATTATGCTTTAAATTATTTTGTATATTTGTCTGAAATGCCTATTTGTGTATCAGCACGGAATATCAACATTAATTGCTGGCACCACAGACCCAGATTTTGATTGTGTCTTGTAGCCAGTAGTGCATCTCAACGTCTTTGTTGAGACCCTTGTTGATTGTGTTTATTTTAAAAGTCAGTTCAATTTCTCGTTTCCTCATGAGTAAATCTTGGTAGCCACCTTGTGAGTGTAGTTTGAAATGTTTTAATCCAAAGAAATGGAATGTCTTGTGGTGAGGATGAGACTGATTGTAGTGTTCTGTTAATTGTTGGCCCAACTCCAGTTTGTTGGTGTTTCTGTAGTGTTCTTGAATACGCGTTTTTAATGTTCTGATCGTGTTTCCCACATATAGTTTGGAGCAGGGGAAAATGACGGTATATGTGACATATGTACTGTTGCTATTGATTCAGTTTTTCTCCACTAATTTAGTTCCTGGGAGCAGTTCATAGTATTTGATTTTATTTATGCCCAGTGTCCATACATTGCAATTGTGAAAAGTATAGAAACCCACTGGTTTGTCTAAGAAGGTCTCTTGTGTTTTCCTTTTATCTGTGCATTCTAATTTGCAAATGAATTGCCTTAAATGTTTTGCCCAACTAAAACTTATTTCTGGATAGTCGTTGCCATTGTTACGGATGGATGGATTATCGGTTAAAAAAGCCAATGATGTTTGAGGACTTTTCTGATTATGTGATGTCCATTGTGATAGTCTGTTGGGAAACTAATATTGTTCTGAATAGTGTCCATTGATTAATGGGATTTGGTTTGTAATAGTGATGTTTGATCAATTTCTCCTGCTGTGGTCAGCAGATGGGTTTTGTCATGTCCCCTGTCTTTTAATCTTTCGATCAAATCTTTTGGGGCTGTTTGTATGTTTCCTGGTCCCTACAGTTGCGTTTGATACGTTTTAATTCTCCTTTCGGGATATTACAAATGGTGCTGTGTGGATGACAGCTATCTGCTCATAGAGTTGAGCTAGCTGCTTTAGTTTTTTGTAAATATATAGCAAAAACAATGGTTCCTGTGGAATAATATAGCTAATATTTGGAATAAAAAAGCACAATCGCAATATAGAAGGTTTGGAAAATGTCAGAGGGCGAAGGAACCACAAACACAGATAATTCAAAACAAAACTTAATTTTATCTTTCAAAACAAAGTAATCCATAAATTGTTCCATTTACATTTGAGAATAACATTTGTGCATGATGTCCCAAGTGAGGTGGGAACCCAAACCTAAGTGAGAAAAGTGACATCTATATACATGGTTTCCACAGTATAAAAGAGTCGACCATTATTCTGTAACTCCAATGTAGACATCGGCTGTATACAATGACACGCGCTGGGTAATGGTTCGCTCTTTATGTGTGTCGACGACGTTTCAACCCTTCAGTTAATACAGGGTCTCTTTAGGACATTTGATGTAGGGACATCTATGAAAGATTAATGGAAAGCATCAGGCCCATGTACCGGCACAAATGCGCAATTTAAGAAGAAAGAGGTGGGAAGGAGTACCTGAGTACGCAATTGCACAGCCTTGTGAAGGATTGTGCCACACGTGAAAGAAGAGAATGAAGAAAGAAACTCACTTTAGGACCCGTCCGGGTACTGATGGGTTAAATTAAAACAAGGAGAAAGGACAAGGTTAAAACCAGTAAAAAAATGAGAAAGGGCATGGTTATGGAGAAGGAGTTTCTGAGACCCTTACCTCAATGTGAGTGAGGCTGGCAATCAATGGGTACAGTTCGGCCCAGACGGCTCTTGATAATGGACGCGCTACGGCCGTAGCGGTCTTACGATTCCCTTTGTTTGTACTGTATCAGTGAGGATGCACTGAATGTAATGGCTGCTGGAATAAGGGAAATGGGAGTTAAGTGAAGTGAGCGGCAGGTATGGGGCAGCTAAGTGGAGCGGCAGCAGTAGCCAGGACTTACCAGGAACGAAGATGGTTGAATCTGTGCGGGACAATGCTCCGTGTATGTGTGCCAAAATGGTTAGATGCCGCTCGGCGTCCGGGTACAATGACAAGGAGCCCTCGATTGTGTTCCAGTTAAATGTGATGTTTTCCCGCCTTCTACTGATTTGAACGGCAGGTCCGAGGGACGTGTGCCGTTAAACCGATGGATCCGGTTTTCGGTAACCCTCGGGATTAGGAAGTGAGAAAAGACCTCGACAGAGAGTGAAGACGTGTGGCACAGATGTGAAATAAGTGTAATAGGCCGGTGATGGTGATTATTCACATAAAAAAAGGGATGATGTATTTACAGGTGGAAGGGCACGAAGGTATGAACAGTATGTAAAAAAGGGAGTTAACGATGGGGGCGCTGTATTGTCCCTTATCAAAACATGGCAACCCATGTGTAACAGTGTGTACAATTTGCATATGGTGCACAAATAATTTCTGTTATGGCGGTATTAAAGGATACAGTTATTTAAAGCGCTCAAAGTCATATTAGCAATATTATCACGAGGGTGCAGTTATTTAAGGCGCTCCAAGTCATAGTATCACGAGGGTCTCTGTAATAACCATCCTCGCTTTTTACCTCTTCTTATTCATAGCACCATATACTATCAACCCTTCACAAGGTGAAGTTAATGATGGGGGCGCTGTATTGTCCCTCATCGAAACATGGCAACCCATGTGTAACAGTGTGTACAATTTACATATGGTGCACAAATACTTCTGTTATGGCGGTATGAAAGGATACAGTTATATAAAGCGCTCAAAATCATATATTAACAATACTATCACGAGGATACAGTCAATTAAAATCACGAGGATCTCTGTAATAACCATCCTTGCTTTTTTACCGCTTCTTATTCATAGCACCATATACTAGCAACCCTTCATACAGTGAACAGAGATTGCGTATATCGTTGCCGGGAGGCAGCCATCCTTGTTATAGCCATTCTTACAGCTTACCCCACATAGAGCACATTGACATATTGAATTGCGCATGATAACTTTACATTCGTGCAGCATAGTGGTTTACAGGGAGTGTTACTGAAGGGTGGTGACATACCCCCTCCATTCTTCGGCTGAGTTAAGTCCCTCTTCAATTGAGTTAACCTTATCTATCCAGCGGCATTCGATACGTTGTAGTATCTGTGCAATATCACCACCTCTTTCAGACAGGGTGGCAATGTCAATTACTTGCCACTTGATTTCATCTGCAGTGTGATTTTTGTCGCTGTAATGAGACACCAATGGGGCATTCGTAACCGATCTTCTTATGTGACTACGATGTTAGCCAATGCGGGCTTTAATGGGTTGCTGTGTTTGCCCAATATATGGAAGGCCACAGGGACACCATATGCAATATATAACATTCCTTGTATTGCAATTGGAGAAAAATTATAGATTCTGTTTGACATTGCCATGCTCAAATGAATTGGTGTTAAATGTGAGATCACAAGAGACACAGTTGCCACATTTATGATGCCCTTTTAATTTAGGCAATCCCCATGCAGTAATCAATGTGTTGGCTGTGTGTTTATTTATGTCTGTGGCTGATCTGACAAGGTGATCTTTGATGTTTTTCCCTCGCTTATATGCAAAAAGTGGTGCCTCTATTGTGGGATCAATGCTTTTAATTATGTCCCAGTTACTTGTAATCAAATCGCGCACCTGACTGGTGTGAGTGCCAAATGTGGTCACACATACTATCTTCTGGAGACTAGGTTTGTCCTTAGTTTTGAGAAGTTCCTCTCTGGGACAGTGCCAGGCACGTTTAAGTGATTTTTTGACTAGTCTGTTTGGGTAACCTCTTGTTACAAGTTTCTGTCTGAGTATCTCAGCCTCCCGCATGTAGTCTGCCTTGTATGTGCAGTTACGGCGTACCCTGAGGAATTGGCCGAAGGGAAGCCCATTTCTCAATGCACGGGGGTGCTGGCTACGGTATGACAGAAGGGTGTTTCTTTCAGTCAGTTTTCGATGGAGTGAAGTGTAAAGTATCCCATTGTCATGGTTGATGTTTAGATCTAAGAATGCGATGCTGTTCCTATGTGTAGTTGATGTAAAGGTAAGATGAGTTTGAGTCGTGTTGAGGTAGGTCACAAAGTTATTAAAGTCTGTCTCGCTCCCTGTCCAAATTACAAAGATGTCATCAATGTATCGCTTCCAACATTTGATGTTGGAGCGGTAGGTGTTATTGTCATTGAGAGCAAATCTTTGCTCCACATGGTCCATGTAAATATTCGCTAGATTAGGAGCAAAAACGGCTCCCATGCTTGTGCCGGAGCACTGCTGATAGTAGTCCCCACCTGACAGAAAGTAATTGCTTTGTAATGCTATTCGCAATAGTCTGATGATGAAACTGGTGGGTACCTGAACCGGTCTGGGCCTACTGTCCAATATTTTTTTGTAAAGGTTGGAATGTTTTTGTTGTCCTTGATGTGCATTGTGATGTCCCGGAAATTAACTTGTTTAGTGGTGAAGGACGAAGTTGTTTTGATATCCCATTAGTTGATATTGATTTCCACTAATTATGCCTTTCAGGTTGTTTTTGGGCCTTGCCATATGCACAGTATATCCTCAATATACCTACCCCAAAACATTATGTGGCAGGTATAGTCCCTGAAGTGATCGTCCCAGTGCAAAGCGCTGGAGAGACGTTGGAGGAAAGATTATGACCCGGCATCAAGACATACTTAACAAACAGGCAATAAAAGGTTATCATGCCCTGTGTAATGCCGCTCGTGCTGAGCATGCAAATAACATCATTTTGCTGTCTCATAACAGCCCCAAAATCTTGTTTAATGTGGTAAAAGAACTGTCAGGCGCAACTTGCCAACCTGAGCTTCCGGGGCTAACTGAAGTGCAATGCGAAGATCTGGCAGAGTTCTTTACAGATAAAATTGACAAAATCTATTCTGAATTTAATATTAATGGAGAATCGTTATCTAAGCCCATCGATTCACCATTAGACTCTATTCCTCCCCCCGTGACACTGGACAAAAATGGTAGACCAGGTAATATGCTTGATAACTGGCTGCCTCTTGATACTCCTACCTTCTGTCGCATTTTAGCTAGTATCCAATCAGGCTCCCCTAAAGATCCCCTTCCCATCCCCGCCCTCCAAAAATTGGAACTACCAATTCTTAAACTCATTATGGAACTCCTCAATGCTTCACTACGCGAAGCAGTAGTACCAGCAGTGTGGAAACATGCCATGATCCTCCCCTTGCTAAAGAAAGCAAATGCTGATCCGGAAGTTTTATCTAACTTTCGTCCGATCTCATTGCTCCCGGCTTTCTCCAAAAGTTTGGAAAAACATATCAACCTCCAGCTGACACAATTTGTAGAATCCCAAAGTATCCTACACTCGTCTCAGTCTGGCTTTAGAGCAGGCTTCTCCACCGAATCCACGCTCCTGGGAGTCACCGAAACTATTCGCCAACGGCTTGATATGGGAGATACTGTGGCACTCATATTACTTGACTTGAGTGCCGCTTTCGACACTGTGTCCCACATGACTCTTCTTCAAGTCTTACATTCTAGGGGCATTGTCGGATCAGCACTTAAATGGCTGGCGAGCTTTTTGTCTAGCTGAACCTTTCAGGTTTTCTCCTCGACGGCAAGCTCTAAGTCCCATGTTTCCCCTCATGGAGTACCACAGGGCTCAATACTTAGCCCTTTACTTTTCAACATATATGTCAGCCCTCTGGCAACTTTAGCTGAAGAGGCTGGGCTAACTATATATTCATACGCTGATGACACCCAGCTTATCTTTTCCTTATCGACCAAAGAGACTTCCAATGTGTCCTCTCTCCAAACAGGTCTACTTGAGATAGCTGGCTGGATGCACACTAACAAGTTGAAATTAAAAGGAGGAAAAACTGAACTCCTTATCTTCGGTGGAAACAAAGCTCTCTGGGGCCCCCAACATTGGCCTCTTCAAATGGGTGACCTCCCCCAACCGTCACAATCTGTCCGTAACCTCGGCATATATATAGATGATCAACTATCTATGCGACAGCAAATGGTTAAGGTCGCCTCAATCTGCTTTACAATTCTGAAATGGCTCAAAAAAATTCTTTGGATGCTGCCACCTTCGACTCAAAAAACTGTGGTCCAAGCCTTGATCGTGTCCAGATTGGACTACGGCAATGTCCTGTATTTAGGCGCAAATAAGGAGGTGCTTCGGAAGCTGCAAGTAGTCCAAAACTCTGCGGCCAGACTTCTATGCCAGCTACCTCGAATGGCCTCCATTACAGGCCCTCTCTGCGACCTCCACTGGCTCAGGATAGAAAATCGTTCCAAATTCAAAGCCCTTTGCTACATGCACAGGATTAATGCCGGAGCAGCACCACTTTATCTTAGGACCTTAGTTCACCCATACCTCCCTACGCGTCTTCTTCAATCATCCAATCAGGCTAAGTTTCAAGTTCCCAGGATCAAACACGCACGCATGGGCCGACGGTCCTTTGCTTACTTGGCCCCGTCTCTATGGAACTCTCTCCCACTCCGCCATGAACATAATTACCACAAGTTCCGTAAAGGCCTCAAAACGTGGTTATTTAACCTCTAGAGTCTGACCTTTCTTTTTTCTTCCAGCATGGGTCCATAGGTGCCGGGAAACCTCCGGGTAGCTGTTGCGCCATATAAATTTAATAAATAAAATAAATAATAATAAAATATCTCCACTTCATCCATGTATATACATGTGTACGGTGGAGCGAATTTTGCTACCATTGTTGACCCTTGTATCTTCCTGTAGTACTCTTCATTAAAACTGAAAACATTTTTCAGTAAACAAATGGACAACATCTCAATAATCATATTGTTGTATTCCATAAATTGAGCTTGTTTAGTGCCCAGGGCTTTGCGTACTGCATTGATTCTGTCTGAATGCTTGATCGAGGTATAAAGACACACTGCATCTATGGTAACCAGTATGTAATCTGGTTCCCATATTATGTCATTCAGATTTCCCATGATGTCCTTGGTATCTTGTGTGTAGTGAGGGGATCTTTCATTAATGGGTGCTGCTAGTAGTCAATGAATTATTCAAGACGAGCAACTTGAATTAATGCCTGCAATAATCAGACATCTGGGGGTGGAAATCCTTTTTGCTTAATTTTTGGTAGCAAGTACAAGGTTGCCATGGTAGGATGGTCAATGTAAAGATGGCATTTCTCATCCCATGTTAGTAGATCATGGGTGTACCATCCCTCAAGTTACAATTTAAGGTTTGTTTGTATGTCTTTGGTTGGGTTGTTTATTTATTTATTTTTATTTATTTTGAGAGTTTTATATAGTGCGAACAAGACCCTTGTGATTATCAGAGCACTTTACAATAGATCAAAGACAAATAGAATTAAATTTTTCAAGGTCATTAAACAATAAAGGATGAGGCAGTACCCCTGAGAAGGGAGGGTACAAAAACATTGTCATTATCAGTAGAAAACAATAATAGAGAGGAGAGTGGTAGTCATGAGTGCAACTGACATGTCATGAACGATCCCAAGAGAGGAGACACTGGATGTAGGGCAAAACTGTGTTAATAAGAAGTACTTTAATTTCTTTCTTTCTTTCATGGCCGCCAAGTAAGAGCTCGTCCTAGGAGCTCCCGGGTTGGGGTTTACCGATACAGTAATTTTTCCCCTGCTTACCCATCCATCTGACCTTACCTACCAACGGAATAACAACGGATTAACAACTGAATCACTTTCTGAAAAAAGATCCTTACCTCGAAGTTGTTTCTCCAAGGATCCGACGTTCTCTCTCCTTGTCCTCCTCGCTGATCTTCGCCTCCTGCCCTGCCTCCGAGCCGGACCTGTGGCGAGCTCCTGACTCCCGAGACTGTCTTCTTCGCCGGCCCGCAGAGTCAGAGCCTCCTTGATCTGACCGTCGGACCGGAGACCTGGTGCTGCTCCGGGTATCCGACTGGACTTGTGGTGACCTCCGTTCCTGTTCTGCTCGCCCCCACGCCGCTTCTCACTGGCGCCGCGCCGGGCTTGGAGCGACCTCCCCTCTTCGGGGAGTTCTCCCCGCTGCTTGCCTGCTGGACCTGTCCCGCCTGGCTCGGACCGAGAGGACTCTTGGGGTGCCTGCCCGACTACCGGGGCTTCCATGGCTGCTTCCCTGCAGGTCTGGCCCGCCCCCTCCTGGATCCGGCCCGCTGTGCAGAGACGTGGTGCAGCTTTGGCCTCTTCCGGACCGGGGTCGATTCCCTTCTGATCCGGGAGCCTTTTCGCGGCTTTCAGGCCATCTTGAGCCATTGGTTTTGAGCATCTGAGAGCACCAAGATCTGGCCCTCCAGGCCCTTGCTCCTCCTGGATCCGGCCCGCTGTGTAGAGGCGTGGTGCGGCTCTGGCCTCTTCCGGACCGAGGGCGATTCCCTTCTGCTCCGGGAGCTTTTCGCGGCTTCCAGGCCCTCTGGAGCCATTGGTCTTGAGCATCTGAGAGCGCCAGGATCTGGCCCTCCAGGCCCTTGCTCCTAATCTAGAGGTGGGTGCCTGCTGGCCTGGCCCGCGGTGTTTGTTGACCGGACCCCCAGACTCAAGGTGGGCGTTGACTGGCCTGACCCGCGTTGTTTGTTGACCTGGCCCTCTACGTGCCGGGGCCGCGAGCTCCCTCTTGACTTTCATGCCTGGTTTTTCACCTCAAGCCATTGCAGGGACTCGGACCCCCACCGTGGCCTCTTGGACCTGCGGCTGTCTCGCCCGCCCCTGCCCTCCAGGTCGCTCGTTAGCGACCCACCAAGCTCCCCCCCCGCCTCCAGTTGCCTCCTCTACTGCCGTCACCAGGTCGCCTTCCCCGATCCACCGCTGCCCCGCTGCATACAGTCCCTCGAAATTGTCAAAACTGGGAAGTGGCCATTTTGCGACCGAGTCTTCACCTCCGTAATGGTGTTGGGTTACAGGATGGCGATGAAATGAATGGGATGGCTGTTTAAGATGGCGGGCGATGGTGCTCCTCTAAAAGGCGATCGGGGGTGCCTGCTTCGGCCATCTCATACCCGGTGATTGCCTCCGTGTCGCAAGACAGGGAAGACACACTCCACAAATTGATGTTCGACGTTCGACGCTACCTTATAATCTTTTATGAGTCGCCCGCCACCTGCTAGGCTCACTCGGAACGCTTAAACTCGCACCACATGTGAGAACAGCACCCTAACGCCTCCCATGACTTCTAGTCTGCCTCTATTCTCCGGCCCCCAGTAGACCGCCACAACACCCCTACGTCCAGCTTTTATGGGCCCCTGCTGAATGCTGTAGCTTAAACGCTTGTGAGGCCTCCATGGACCCATGCTGTATCCCCACCGCTGCTGACTCAGTCATTCTGAACAGAATCCTCTGCCGAAGTCGTCTGCTGCCTCACAGACCGCATCCTCCATGCCGCTCCTTAAGCCTCCAAATCTGACTCTCCAATGAGCCCTCAGCTTAATGTACTTTTATTCTTTTCCCCTGCCTCTAATTATTATTACCCCATTAAGTCCTACTCACCAAAATCTTTAGCTTTGGGGTTAGATGGTAACCTCTGCCCCATCCTCGACTTTGTTTCCGCCAATGCCTGTTCTCAGGTTTGTTTAATGTTCAATGCTTGCACTAATTTCTTTGGGTCTCACAAATCTTTAACTTGCTAATTAGTCTCTCACAATATCTTATCACCTTCCCCTTTTTATTCTTTTTCACTGCCTTTAATTTTGTGCCCCGGTGTGACCTCTACTGTGTCCCCCCCCGCAAAAAAACCTCATGCGTTGTTGCTCAGTTGGCTACCCTCTGCCCCACTCTTGAAGGCGTTCCTCCTCTAGTGCCTGAACTTACGTTTTTATTATGATCAATGCTCGCACTAATGTTTATACAATGTTTCTGCAATATCTCCTCTAGGTCCTGATCTTAGGTTTGTAAATTGTTCAAGACTCGCTCTAATGTTTATGCAATGTTTCTGAAATATCTCCTCAAGGTCCCGATCTTAGGTTTGTTAATTGTTCAAGACTCACTCTCACTAATTGCGCCTTACCTCCCTACCCCCCCACCCCCCCTGGCTTTCACCGGTAACATATGGTTTACTTTACTCCTTACGACCCTACAACCTCTAACCTCCTCGAGATCCCTCCCCCTCCTTCACAATTTTCTTCATCGCAGCTTGCGGCACTCCTTCATAGCCGTGGTTAGCACTACGAGTTTCCAACTACGCATGACTCCTATCTAGCGTTGTCACCTAACGTCATTCTCCCTTATGATCTCCCAAATTCACAAATTGTTGTCTGTCCATCCTGCTACCTAACCCCTCCTCACCGTTATTAGTAAGTCTCTTCCTAACTAACCTCATCCCCCCCCTGCACTCCTCTGACATTTATCACCCCCTCTTTCTCTCCCTTTTCCACCCTCGTCACGAAATATCTCTTCACCCCCCCACCGACATTATTCTCCCCCTTCTTTCCTCAACCTCCTTCTCCTCTCTCCTTGTTTCTTTTTCCCCTTAACATCTCCATTCCGCTCCCCCCCCCCCTTTTTTCTCTTCCCCCCCTCTCCACCAACCAGTTTGTCCATCATGTCCCCCCTTAGTCCCTCCCCCGCGTTCCGAACCAGCCCCACTACATCACCCCTCAACACCCTCCTCACCAGGCATGGCCCTAACTCTTGGTCCATTCCCTACCCTCCCAATCTCTCTAAAAACGCCAAGAAAGTTTTTAAGCATAAAGTACTTATCCGGCATCCTGAAACCATAATTGTAGACAACTACCACAGCCTCACGTCCCCCATAAAAACTAACTACATTTTCTACTCTAAACGCCCCTCCAAATGGAAGAGCACTTTCCTTCGCCATCTCCCAATCGCTACATCTAACAATATTCCCTACGGTTTCAAACTCTCTACTACTCCATCCTCCACCTTTCACGGTGAAATTGACATCTCCATCTTCAAAACTGGAAATATCCTCATCCAAGCCTCTGAACACCACCTTAATATCTTTGAACAGCATTTTAGCACTCTGTCCCACCAAATGTCCTTACCTACTCCTCTCCCCTCTCCCCCCAAAACACTCCTAACCCTTCTCCTTCCCCCAAACTTCCCCCCAGCCCGTCCCATCACTCCCCTTTCCGACCCTACCCCCTACCTGAACTCACCCCATGACCCTAATGCCAATGCTGCCTCTCCGCTTACCCCATACACCCACTCTGCTCCCCTTATCACGTCCTCTACCCCTTTAACTATCCCATCTCTCTCCACGCCCATCCCTCCCACACACGGCCATATCCCCCTCTCTCCACCCGCCAGGAGCACCTCACCCCCACCGCCGCAATACCCCACTTGTCACCCCCTAGGCCTCTCACCCTCTCCGGACAACTGACCTCCACCCCTAACCAACCCCGATCTATCCCACCCACCCCCCTGCTCCAACTACCTCCACTAATATCCAGTCCACCCCCACTCCCTCCCCCAATGTCTGCCGGAACCTGCCATCCCACAGGCTCCCCTCCCTCTCAGAACAACAGACCTCCACCCCCGATCAACTCCGAAACCTCCCACCCTCCCCCTGCCCAAACTACCTCCAGTACGACCCAGTCCTCCCCCACTCCACATCCCCCTCTGATGACCGAAATCCCCCTTCCTCCCCCCACAGTCCTCCCTCTCAACCACTGCTACAAGACCTCACTCGCACCCCTCCTGACTTATTACCCTCTACGAACGCTAGACCTCCTTCTCCAACCAACTTAGCACATACCTCACCCCCCGCCGCACCCAATACGCCCCAACTCTCTCTTTTAACCCAGACACTTTGCTGTATAGATCGCAACATTGCCTCCCTCCTAACCGAATTAGTCCGTCTTAGAGAGGATCTCACTAACCCCAAATCCCCAAACCGATAACCCGCCCGCTTGGCCCACTTCGTCACGCACTGGCCCCCAAAGCCCATTAATCCCAAACTCAGTAAAACCATACCACTTCAAAATTGCTCTCAGAGACCTTGTCGCACCTTGAATGACTACTCCACCTCTAACCTCTCCGACCTCTGCAATTCCTACTCTCCTAAGGCCCCCGCAAGGAGGCGGCCCTTCCTCATTCCAACATCCCTGTTATTATCGGGACCAGCAGAACTCTCTCCTCTCCTTGCTCACCCAGACCCCCCGCAACTTACCGCTATCCACTCGTGCCCCCCACCCCCATAACTAACCCTAAGCCCCTGACATGCATGCTTGTGAACTGCCGCTCGGCGGTTCGTCATGCCTCAGAAATTTCCGAAACCATCCTGGGTGAAGATATAGACCTTGCCTTCCTCACGGAAACTTGGCTCAACGATCACTCCACACCCATCCTAGACTTACTCTCTCCCCCAGGTTATTCTATCCTCCAGAAAAAGACAGACCTAAAAGAATAGGAGGAGGTCTAGCAATAATCTTTAAAAATGAACTCCAACTATCCCTAGCCAAAAACACAGACTTCAAAACTTTTGAATACCTTGGAGTAGAACTTAAAATGCAAGGCGCCCCCAATGCGACTACACAACATCTACCACCCCCAGGTGAACCTCTTCCCTTCGCTGAGGAAATATCTGAACTTCTGTCACAATCGTCCCTTTCGAACTCTAAAAATCTCTTCCTAGGAGACTTTAACCTTCACTGGAATCTGCCAGACGACCCAACCATCAAACTTCTCAATAACCTCCTTGAGATAAATGACCTCAAGCAACTCTGCCTTACCCCAACCCATTCTAAAGGGGCTACTCTTGACGCCATCATTGCTAACAGTAATCTGGCATCTCTTTCCAACATTATCCCTATTGACTGGTCTGATCACCACCTCATACTGTTCTCGATCTCACCCTTAGCCCAGCTTGCCCCTTCTAAAATCAACAAAACCACTATATTATCCAGAAACCTTAAACGTATCCCCCCAGGTTTACTGGAGGCTAAACTCCAAGATCAACTCAGTCGCACTCCTCCCTCTCTCAATACAAACGATCTCACTGAGCATTACAATAAAGCTGTCTCTGAGGTTCTAGATCAACTTGCACCACCCAAACCAAAAACTCTTAAAAATATCCCTTCCAAAACTTGGTATAATCCAGACCTCAATAATGAAAGACGAGCTCTTAGACTGGCAGAAAGAACCTGGAGACAACACCCTTCCCCCTCCAATCTGGTCCTCCTTCGAACCGCTAGATCCGTGTACAAAAACACATCTTCACCGAAAAGGCTTCCTTCTTCCGATCACAGCTCTCTCGGGCAAAAAACAGACCCAGAGAACTGTTCAACATTATTAGAAATCAAACCTCCCTGCCCCACCCAGCATGACGGCCACCACAAGCAAATGCGAAGAAATAGCTAACTTTTTTCTGAAAAAATTGCCAAAATTGACCATTCTTTCACCCTAACCCAAATCCCCCCCAACCCCCTCGGTGCCCCTGACACCTCTTCAACACCTTCCCCTCTGCTCACGCCCCCTCTGTCCTCCCCACCCCTACCTTCTTTAACCCCGTCTGAACTTCCCTCCGACAACACTCAACTCAAAAACAACGCCTCCTGGCTGAATTTCCACTCCGTCTCTGAACTTGAAGTCTGTAACATCCTGTCCAAACTAAAACCATCTTCCCACACTAAAGACCCTCTCCCATCTTCCTTCGTCCAAGAACTTAAGCACGTCATTGTCCCGTATTGGACCAATATCATCAACTCCTCCCTTACCTCGGGGTGCGTACCGGTCTCCCTCCAACTCGGACAAATCACACCCATTCCAAAAAACCCTAAGGCCGACCCAAATGACCCAAACAACCTCCGCCCCATCTCAAACCTCCCCTTTCTCTCTAAAGCCCTTGAAAAATGTGCCCTTCAGCAACTGGATAAACACATTGACACCTACAACCTACTTGACCCCCTACAATCCGGCTTCCGTAAGGGCTGCAGCACTGAAACTGCATTGCTAAATATAGTTGATGACATCCACCTTGCCCTGGACAATGGCGAGACCTGCCTACTCATTCTCCTTGACCTCTCAGTGGCATTTGACACAGTTAACCATTCAACCTTACTCTCTACACTTAAATCTCGATTTGGTCTTAATGGCACCGTCCTCAATTGGTTCAAATCCTATTTCCAACACAGAACCCAACAAGTAAAAATCCACAACTGCCTATCTAGCCCCACTCCAGTCTCCCTTGGTGTCCCCCAAGGATCCATCCTCTCTCCTGCCCTTTTCAACGCTTCTCATGGAACCCCTTACTCTCATTCTCAAACAAGCAGGCATTAGCTATCACCTATATGCTGACGACACCCAACTCTACTATAAAATTAAATCCCACTCTGATGTTCTGCACCTTAACACCGCCCTTACTAACATCCAAAACTGGTTCCATTCCAATCATCTCAAACTTAACCCTAACAAAACTGAAATCATTCTCTTCTCTCCTAAAAACAACCCTCTCCCCATCCATACATGGATCACTGACCTTACTGCCCTCAACTGTACACTCCACCTCTCCGAATCGGTTAAATCCCTCGGCATCACCCTCGACAGTAAGTTTACGCTCAACTCCCATGTAAAAACTCGGCCAAAGGTGCACTTTTACGCTCCAACATCTCAAAAAAATCAAACCCTTCATTCCAGTGGAAGATTTCAAATCAGTTGTACAATCCCTAGTCCTCTCGAAAATCGACTATGGTAATGCCCTTCTCACTGGCTCTCCCAAAACTCACTTGGCCCCCTCAAATCTGTTCTAAACCTAGCGGCTAGGATTATAACTGGTGGCAAACGTTCTGACCACATCTCGCCAGCCCTAAAGACCCTTAAATGGCTCCCTATTGAAGGCAGATCCTCCTTTAAATTAGCCTGCATTACCCACAAAGCCCTCCACCAAAAACCCCGCTCTACCTTTCAAACAAACTCAAAAAGCGGGCAGTGCCCGTTCGATGAGAAGCACTAACTCTCTCCTCCTCGTCCCCCTTTGCTAAAAAGAAAGCCGCACAATCCCGCTCCTTCTCTGGTAAGGCCCCCAGCATCTGGAATACCCTCCCAAAAGACCTACGACTGAATCCTTCATACGTCAGTTTAAAAAAGACCTTAAATCGCACCTGCTCAACAAATATTGGGGTCCATAATCATTTTATGCCCATACTTGCTGTTCAGTCTCTTCCTTCTTGAATCCCCAACCTTCCCCCCTTTCTCCCTCCTCTCCTGCACTCCACCAACGCCAAATAGCCCCCCACCTTACCCATCCACACCTCTTGCATCCCCTCGGTTCACCCCTCTCCTTAAATCTAGCCACGCCTCCCTCCTCTCTCGTCTAACCCTTCCGTTTACATTCAAAATATGAGTTTAGTTCCTTTTACTACTTAATAATTTGTAACTATGTTATCCATATACTGCCTAGTAAATAGCTCCATCCTTTCACTTTGCATCGACAATAACGAGACTAGTTCCTTTTACTGTTTAATAATTTGTAATCCTTTATTTCAATGTTGCTTAGTAATATAGCTTCATCCTTTCACTGTCTATCATAATCAAGATTTGTCAATTACTTTGTTGCTTAGGCCTACCATATCTCTATGTTTCTTTTCGTTTGCCATTTGTTTTTGTAACCCATGTGCTATCGTCTTCCCAATGTAAAGCGCTCTAATACCTAAGGGTTAAGCCAGCGCTATATAAAACCTCTTAAATAAATAAATAAATAAAATAAAGCTGCTGTAGAGGGATTCTGTCTGATTTCAGGGGGCAGGGTGTTCCAAATTCTTGGGGCAATACCAGAGAAAGCTTGGTTGTAGGTTTTCTTCTTTAGGAATCTCTGTGGTTTCAGCAGTAGGCTGCTCGAGCTTCTTGAGGCTCTGCAGCCACCAGACAATTCCAACGTCTGAGCGAGGTATCTTGGGGTGATGTAGTGTAGGGCTTTATGGGTCATGCAGGCAATTTTTACCTGAATTCTTGCTTCATAAGGTAGCCAGTTGAGGGATTTCAGGTCAGGGGTGATGTGATTGTGTCTTTTTGACCAGGTGATGAGCCTTGCAGCAGAGTTAAGAGAGGCCCTTAGAGGGGCTGTTTTGGATCTAGGCAAGCCGCAGAGGGTTGCCCTTTCACAGGCCAACTTAAGAATCACTAAGGCATGCACTGCAGTCTTTAAGTCCTTAGGGGGGAGGTAGGGTTTTAGTTTTCCTAGGATGTTTATTTGGAGGTTTGCTCATTTGGTGGTCGCACTGATCTGTTTCTGCATGTTAAGGTTCTTGTCTAAAGTTATTCCTAGTGATTTTGCTGAGTCAATAACTTGAGGCACGCAGTTGAGGGCTGTTAGATGCTTCAATCAAACCTCAGTGACTGGTTGCATGGGGCGATAAGGAGGAATTTGTTTTTTTAAGTGTTTAATTTGAAGTGGTTACACGCCAGCCAATTTTGTGTTTTCTTTAGAGTTAAGTGGTGGGAACTGATGTCTTCGGGGGAGGAAGCTTTCCAGTATAGTTGGGTGTCATCAGCGTACATGTGGTAGTGAATGTATGAAGAACTCAGGATTTCCGTTAGAGGCTCCAAGAACAAGTTAACAAGAGTAGGTGAAAGGGAGGAACCCTGTGGTACCCCTAGTGTGACTGGAGTAGACTGAGATAGGGAATGGTTGACCTTGAATCTTTGGGTTCTGTTTTGGAGAAATGAGGTGAACCAGTTTAGGACAGGCCCGTTAGTCCCATACTATGTTCCAATAGGTCAAGTACATTATCGTGCTTCACCGTGTCACATGTGGCGGATAGGTTAAGGAGGATTAGAAGGCAAGATTCGTCCTGGTCCAACATTTTTCAGCACATCATCCACTATGTGTGTAAGAACCAATTCTGTGCTATGCTCTGGACTGAAGCCTGATTGGAATTGGTCAAGCAGGTGGAATTGTCCAATGTGAATACAGAGCTGGACATGTACGGATTTTTCGAGGAGCTTTGCCAGAGTAGGCATGTTGGAGATAGGGTGGAAATTGTTCAGGGCAGTGTGATCTGCTGTTGGTTTTTTGAGTATGGGGAAACCTGCCAAGACTTTAAGCAGTCAGGGATTGTGCTTTGAAGTAGAGTGGCATTGACAATCTTGGTTCAAAGTGGGAGTAATGATAGTTTGATCAAATTGAAGAAATTGGGGGGAAGAGGGTCGTTGAAGGTGTTTGAGGGTTTTAGCGCTGCTAGAATTTTGAGAATGGCGCTTTCCTCAAAGGTTTTGAAAGAGTCCCATGAGGTGTTATTTTTGGGGATGTGTCCATGGAAATATCGTCCGAGAGGAGGAGAAGATGGAATGAGGTGGGAGAAGACATTTCTCATGTTTTCGGACCTTCCAAGAAAGAAGGGGGCAAATTCCTCGCAGTTTGTTAGTGAGCTGGATCTCACTAAGGAAGGGTTGGGTAGGGCATTTGATTGTAGTTTAATAAGTTCAAATAGTTTTTTTAGTCTGTTAATAGCATGATTCAGTTGGTCACTGAAGAAATTTGCTTTTGAGCATCTAATGCTTTAATATTATCTATTCCTCAGAGATCTCAAAAGTATGTGGTGTTCAAGGGACGGTAATGCTCTCCACCATCGTTCCACAAGTCTCAGGTTGCATCTTTTGTCATTGAGGCTGCCGTTATACCATGGTTTGGAGTCTTTGGTGCACAGTCTTTATAGCTGAAGCAGTGCGATTGAGTCTAGAATATTCTCCTTGGAAGAAGTGTAGTTGTTTGTGAGATCACAAACATTTGACATATATCTAGGAGGAGGCAGGATATTATTGCTCAGAGTAGTCAGTTCGTTGAGGTCGATATCTCGTACGTTCCTTTTCCAGTGTTTAGATTTAATTAGTTGAGTAGTATTTGAGGTCACCGATTCATTGATGAGGAATGTGATGCGATGGTGGTCAGACCAATCACAGGGGAGGATAGATTTGAGTTTAATGGAATTGGTTTTCGCAGTGATAAGATCCAAAGTCTCTCCCATGTTGTGTGTGGGGCTGTCACAGATTTGGGTCAAGTTGAGAAAAGCAAGATAGGTTTAAAGCTGTTAACTGCAGGATCATTCAGATCATTCCAGTGCAGGTTGAAGTCACTGCAGAAGATTTGGGTGCTATGTTGTCTAGTGTTAGTAGCAATGATTTCCATAATTTGTTCTATGAAAGAAATGTTGTCTCCTGGAGTGTGGAAGATGGTGTGTAGTTTGCATAGAGGCCTGTTACATGCGATATCGAGGCATAAATACTCACATGTGTATAAAAAAGGGCATTGTGAATTTTCACTGATAGGTTGTTACACTATATGCAGGCAATGCCTCCACCTGGTCTGGTGAGTCTATCCAGTCTAGTAATGTCATGGTTAGGAGGGACAAGTATGGAAAGGATGGGAGCAGAGGAATCTTTGAGCCAAGTTTCAGTAAAGATTAGGATGTCAAGATCATATGCGAGGATAAGGTCAGCAGTATCCGCCGCGTGTCTTTTAGCCAATCGACAATTGAGTAACATGCATTTGAGATGTGGTTTGGAATTGGCTGGAGTAGTCTAAGTGAGGGAAACTCGCTTAAGGTTGTGCTTGTTGACCACTCTGTGGTTGATCCTTGATGCTTTATGTGGGTTCGCAGGAATGTTGGGAAGTTTATCGTAACAGTTCTACTCTGAAAGTTGCCGCAATACTTCTTGTTCGTAATATGTAGGAGGACTATATTGCCCCCTTTATTTTCTTCTTTAATTATCAGCTCTTTAATGTTCTGTTGTGATCTAAGCAGTTCTTTCTGTGTAACTTAATTTCCTAAGTAGGAATCTGCTTTTTTTGTTATACCTAGCATATCCCTTGTTGCGGTGTGGAAGAGATCAATAGTGTTGCCAGGTGCCAATTATGGAGTCAATCCCCATGTTTGTGCTAACTCTGAAGGTAATGGGGCTGCTTCGTCAGATAGTGAAGTGAGAAGGTGTATGTCTTCCAGGTCTTGTACAGTGATTAAGCTGAAGTTAGTACATTGTTCCATTGTCATTTGTGGTGGCTTATCACTGAAGAAAGAGGTGACCTTAAGCTTGTGGGTAAACTTGCAAATATCAATTTTAGTTTTAACAGTGTCCCAAAGAACTGTTTGACGAAAAGATAATCCATGATCTAATACTTTAATCTGGTAGTTTGTCAATGTTGGATTGGAGAGATTGATGGTTAATTGGTGGAGGTTTCCTCCTGTTCCCTTCTCTCTTGGCTCTTGTTGTTACTCTAGAAGATGTTGGTTGATTTCCTTTTGGTTGTGATGTATCTGTGTGTGTTTTTGTATCCGTAGTGTTTGTGTTCCTTATACCTATTTGATGCAGTTTAACTTCTTTGAAAAAATCAACATTTGTTTTGAAGGTTGAGGCTTCAAAGTCACTATTAGGTGAACCCGGATCCTTGCTTTGTTCAGTTGAAAACCTTATATGGCATAGTTTTTTTTTTTTGAAGTACCAGTTCCGATGTTGTATCGTTCAACAAATGTGTGCACTCTTCTCTGTTGGTAATCTAGCTGATCTCGATTAATTTTTCTATTTTTTCTTTTTAGAAGGTCTTCTTCAAAATCATCTATGACTTGGTTTAGAATTTAAAAAAATGTTGTTGTAATTTCTTTCTGCTTTGCTTCCTCAATTCTTTTGGTTAATGTGTCTACTTCCGCTTTGTGTTTTTCATATTCTTCATCTGCAATGTCATTGAGCTGTCTAATCATGCTATGTGATGCTTCCTTGAGGTTGGCCTCCCATTTTTTTTATTTTTTCTGAGCTAATGGTCTTAACTGATGGGAAAATTAGAATTCGCAGGCCTCTAGGTATGCAGTCAGCTTCTAAATACTATTTAAAGATGAAGCTTCCCAGCACTCACTCGTGTTACGCAAACAAATGATGGACAAAATGCTGAATGAGTCATACAATCACCCCCAGTCAAGAGATCTGGGTTAAATCCATCATTCATTTGCCCTCCATGCCACCCCAGTTTAGACCCAGCCATATGCAAATCAGTCTTGACCCTGTTCCTCATGGGAACAGTCCAGCCCGAACTGCCAAGCCAGGTCCTCCCTGGATCGGAAACAAGCATCCGGAGACCGGATTCGTCGTATTACCCCTCATCAGCCAGGCTAGCTTGAAACCAGTGGCACAGTGAGCAAGGGACCCATGTCTGGGCATACCCATCCCACTTAAGGCGAAAAGAGTTACGCAAACAAATGATGGACGAAATGCTGAATGAGTCATACAATCACCCCCAGTCGAGAGATCTGGGTTAAATCCATCATTCATTTGCCCTCCATGCCACCCCAGTTTAGACCCAGCCATATGCAAATCAGTCTTGACCCTGTTCCTCATGGCAACAGTCCAGCCAGGTCCTCCCTGGATCGGAAACAAGCATCCGGAGACCGGATTCGTCGTATTACCCCTCATCAGCCAGGCTAGCTTGAAACCAGTGGCACAGTGAGCAAGGGACCCATGTCTGGGCATACCCATCCCACTTAAGGCGAAAAGAGTTACACAAACAAATGATGGACGGAATGCAGAATGAATCATACATTCACCCCCAGTCAAGAGATCTGGGCCTAAGTCCATTGTTCTTTTGCTCACCATTCCGCCCCAGTTTAGAGCCAGCCATATGCAAATCAGTCTTGACCCTGTTCCTCATGGGAACAGTCCAGCCCGAACTGCCAAGCCAGGTCCTATCTGGACCAGAAACAAACATCCTTGGACCAGTTTCAGGGTATTACCCCATATCAGCTAGGCTAGCTTGAATCCAGTGGCACACCTAGCAGTTTCTTTTTTCAAGGCTTTCTCCAAGGCTTGCAAAGTATTGTGAGCCGAAGTAGGGACAGGTTTGTTTGGAATAGACTGTTGGTTTGGAGGACAAAAATAGTTTATCAATTATATTGTTACAGTTAGCTCTCAAGTCTCTGCAACTTGCCATGGATACATTGATACTGGCCTTCAGAGAGGATGACCCAATTTGTTTTTTAGTCTATCAGGAAAAAGGTAGAAACCCTGATTGTGCAAGTAATTCACAGAAAAAAGGGGTAAAGTTCAGGGGCTGCACTTCCCTTTAATGGCTCTATTTGTGAACTGCCTAGACCTATCAGTGGGCAACAACCCGTTATCCTACAAAAATAATTCTAGTGTAGTCAGTGAAGGTAGACAGTTTAGGCAATATTAAGAGTGTTTTAAAGAGTCCACGGCTGCTGGTATATTAGTGATGAGAATTACATTTATTTCGGAAGTACATTTGAGTAAATTGTTGATAATCCTTTCAAGTAAATGAATCAGCCAACATGGGTTTCGCCCCCTAGTTGGCGCACAGGCCTGGGGCTATATCAAGGCTGTGTATAATCATATAAGTAACAATTGTCAACATACGAATGCACTGCATATTTAGATAAGACATCCAGCCAAGGAGACAAATATTAGTAGGCAATATTATATTCGGAATTAAAAATAAAAGAGAAAACAGAGAAAAGGAAACATAAAATTAGCCATGTATACATCATATGTATAAATTGCATTCATAAGCCACCCTAAGTGAGCATGGTATTCAAAGTTTCCCTACCGCTCGTGTAACTTAATGCTGTGAATTCAACTTAAGATAGACAGGTAAAGGTGGGTAGGATAGTAAAGAGGGTTTAGGCAACCTGTGTAGGGTAATAGAGTATCTGTGTTCTGTCCAAGTGAAACCCCACCTTACTGTTCGCAGGATTTCATGCTTGAATTTCAGAGATAATCAGTTTACACTAAAAGAAAATAAGCAAACAAGAAAAAACCTACAAAAAAGATTTGTATATTCCAAATGTACGTTTTTCATATGAATACGATATTCAAACTTGGTCAGTCGAGTCCATTGAAAAGCACCTAATAAAGAGAGGGCAAAAGAAAAAAACGTGGAGAGAGAATTAAAGGAGTACTTATTCTTTATGTGAATAAGAGCATTTCTCTTAGATGTGAGCTCAATAGGTCATACCGAAGAATTCAGGTAAGGCTATCCGCCCGTTCGCGTCCTGTTGATGTGGAGAGAAGGGAGAGGAAAGAGGAATGCCAAATGTTTACTTTCTCAATAAACGTGAATCTCATCACTAATATACCAGTGAGTGAGGATTCTTTAAAAAAACTCTTAATATTGCCCTAAACTGTTTACCTTAACTGATGACACTTATTATTAAAAGTACCTTCTTCTCTATAAAGACCACCCCTGGTCCGGGCAGTGATTTATTGGGTCGGTTTATTGATTATAAATCTGAGTCTTTGTCCCTCACACTATTGCCCTAAAAAGTCTTTGTCCTCTTGCCCTCACCACCCTGAGAGTCAAGTGCGGACTATGTGTAATTGGCCCATTTTTCAAAGCCATAGTATGACCCAGGAGAACAGCCGCAAACAACCTCCGCCACCAGGGTGGAGGCCCAGTGGTGGCTGTTTTGTCTGCGACACCCTGAACATGGGCTGACAGCAAAGCATTCTGTTAGGTGCTCCCTTTTTACAGCACCAGAGAAAGCATTTCTCCATCACAGCGTTGGTGGAGCATGGATTTTATTCTAAACTCCTATCAGATAACTATAATTGTGAACAGTTCGTGGCCACTACAGTATCCATGATGAAATAGACTGAACTTTGCAGAATTTATATATTATTAAAGAATATGTATAGCTTTATTCTGATTGCTCTGTATATTCTCATTAGTGTTCCAAATCAAAGGCTAAATTACAATTTTTTCGTTTTTTATATTTATTTTCTGAAACCTTGGAGCTGGCCCTGGCTTCATTCTGCACAAGCCCTCATTAATGTTTACAGTTGTAAAGTCACATGTTAGATCCACATGCAAAGTGACCTTTAATTTGTAAACTGTACAATCTTCATTTTCGTTTGTAAAATGATAAACAATGCTGCAAAAATGTGTTTTTAAATGCAAATGAATGAAAGCGAAAACATGACAGGAATATATTCTACTTTTAATATGACCAATATTGAGGAGTTTCTCTAGGCACTGGTTCGGCCAACCCACGCTTGCATATGTGTCCTTCGTTCAACCGTATCTTTCAATGGCATTTGCCTACAAGGCTCCACCAGTCCAAATGATGTTGAGGGCTCTCAATGTTATGCAATTCTGAATGGATAGTGACTTGTACCTTATCCCAATTGGGTAAATAAAGAACGGGTGCACAAAACATTATTCACCCAGTATCCGAGTGATAGTTATATATTTGTGCACATTTAGAACACCACTGCATTTATTTTTGTTTCTGCTCCCAATAGTTAAGTGTAAGAGGGAAGAGGTGGGCAGGAATTAATATCTGTTTGCAGAATCTCTCCAGTGACTGGTAATATAAAAACGAAGCACAACGCAGTGATGCAATAGCACTGTACACAGTACAGAGAGATCCACTTTTACTGTTCCGGAGATTACCTCTGAGGTTGCAACCTTGACCACACACGTCCTTTGGACAGGCTCTGCAATGGTACTAGTCACTTTCCATTGCAATAAGAGTTGCTTAATCTTTCTGGCTTCTCTCTACCTTTCTCCCAGGATCCAACTCATATGCAGATGGAATTTCTATGAAATTGGGCGTATGGGCAAAAAGGCACGTGTGGCTGTGAAGTCCTCTGGACTGGCCCAAATACTTGGTGTTCTATACTTTGTCCATGTACACTAAAGTATAGCGTTTTGTACTCTGCCCCTGATGATTTCTGATTCAAGTTTGCCATCCTTAAGAGCAGGTTGGTGCCAATATCAGCACTTGTGAAATTGGCACATTCTGGCAGAGACCGGTTTTCTAATTAGTACTGGTTATCCAGAGTTACCCAGATTTTCAGTCTGTAATCAGTAGTCTCCCAGTTTAATGGTATTGTTTAGACATTTCCACCTGCAATTCAATTATTCATGTTTCTTTTTTTTCCATTTATCCTTATTTATTATTTTTTTTATTAACCAGAAACTAGCAAATTTCCACATTTATCTGGCTGCTAAATGTACACTTACAAGTGGATGCCTAATGGGTTTAAGTGCTACAAGAAGCCATATATAATTATTGGCTCATATGCAACACATTCATGACAGCATTTTAGTGCATTTGTATCTATTTAGAGCTTCATTAAGAAGAACGGTCTCTTTTTTAACCGTTCTGCATCAATCTGCACAGTTACTGGCCTAGCAGTAATGGCTGATACAGTCAAGATCACTCAAAAGAACACTTATGTCTAATATTCTTCAAAATTAAATAAATATAGACATAAAAATTAGATAGTATTATGTTTGCATTTATCTGTTAAAAGCAGTAAAAAACGGAAAATGGGGGGCCTTAATCACAAGAAATGTGAAGTTTTGGCATACCAGCCTTCCTCCAGGACAAGGGTGTCTTTTGTGTCATTTTAAAGTCCCCTTTATTAGCAATGGACTCTTTTACAGTCCCAACTTTCACATCGTTTTTCAAGAATATCTCTGAGGAAGTTTTTTACATTCTTGGTATGTTCAGTACTTACTACTCTTTAAATATTTGTGCATTTGTTTTGGGTTTTGTGAAGCACGTACATGCACCCAGAGGGCTCTTGGCACTGAAGGACTGAAGTGAATAAGACTAATGGAGGTAGGGGGCAAGGTTGATGCACCACATACAACGAATTATGATTAATACATTTGGTTATGTGGAGTCAGTGCAATAATGCCAAGCCTAGACAAGATGTGATCGCTGTGCCTTAGTTTAAAGTATGTGGGCCACTTGATTTAATGTTAGTAGGAGTCTGCCTAGCAGACCCTTTAATAAATCTAAATTAAAAAAAAAAAACTAGTTACATCGACAAGTTTTTGTTCTCGGTTTACTATTTGTATTGCTTCGCCCTCCCAAATAATAGAACATACCGCCCTCCCACACGGAGGCACAAACACGGCAAAGCAATAAAAACACCACCAGGAAAGGGATTTCACTTTTATAAAATGAGACACTTCAAAAGACTGTTCTCAGAATAAAGCATGGGGTTTTATTTGTGCAACACTCTCTAACAAAAAGGCTTTCCCGGATGTCAAATGAACAACATTCAAATGTATATAGAGATATATATATATATATATATATGTGTAAGCAATAATATCACACTTATAAGTAGCCAAATGCAACTGTTAAATGCATGGAATAAAATACCTGAAACAAATTACAAGCAGATAATAAACTGATGGACGTCCACTGCAAGAAATCAGAAAGATATATACACTAAATACATCAGATGATCATAATCACTGAAGACTTGAATGTGCACACAGAGACACTCACACATCACAATCAAAACACCTCAGATGATTAAAACCACTGGAGACTTGAATGTGCACCCAGACACACTCACACATCACATTGATCATTATGGCCACTGGAGACTTGAATGTGCACCCAGACACACTCACACATCACAATGTCAATAATCAAAAATAAAACCTCACCGGCTGCAAATACTGCATCTTGGCCCACTCCAGACTGGGGGATTCACAGCCGGGGTCAAGAGACTCCGCAAACCAGGAACTGCTGTACTGAAGTAAACGCATCCGTCCCCATTCAGATTCCAAACAAAATCCCGGTTTCCAAGTCAACAAACCCCAGTTTTATAATCTCAAAGCACTAGAAGGTTCCGAGAGGCCCTCCTCTGCGCCAAGGAAACGTTTGGAGTTGGCCACTCTCCATGCAAGCATTCGAAAGACAAAAGAGTTCTGACGATCCTTCTATGTTCTCACATGTTTCAATCCCTTATCCTAACGAAGCTCACAAAAGTCTCCAACAGTACAGAAAACAATCTCCAAAAACAACCTTGAACCGTGAATAGCCTAAACAACCTGAGTAATCTGGGGGCCTGCCTGTGCGCAAAGCTCAAGCTAGACCGAGTCAGAATTCAAGATGGCATGAAGGCATGTCAAAGCCAATAGTAAGAACTTCATAATACTTCCCAATGTACAACACAATGCACATTTGAGCACCACTGCATATAACACTGCACTCTGAGACCAAGAAGTACATTCCACACCTCTCTCTCTCATGCTTTCAAATGCACATCCCACACGTTATGTTCCTGGCAAGGCTGTTCTACCGTGTGAAAGCTCCCCGTCTAAAACTACAAGGTTGCATGAAGGAAATCTTCAAGGAAACGTGCACATGCAGGAAAAATGATTTAGTACATTCAAGCTAGGATAAAGTAAAACACCAAAAGTCCATTAAAAAAATCGTAGTCTGAGCTCATCACGTGGTCCCGATACATGGGAGTGCCTCTAGCACTACACTATTTAAACTATATTTTGTGCAAGGTCAATTAAAGAGCAAAATATACAGATAGTATTTTGATGGACTCTTGATATTTTCCCTATATTCAATTTTTACTATTAATCATACTTAAACACGTGGCTTTGATGTCTACAAATTCTTCCTAGATATTGACTCTTAATTTCCACCAAAGGAAAGGCTGTCAACCTTGCATGTGAAACAGAGAATGGACTTGTTAATTTTCAGTTCTACCATGTTCTGTAGTCTGTTACCCCTCCTCTCTTCTAACATTGTTGAATCGTTCCACAGTTTATAATTTTTTGTTGCTTTCTTTGAATTTAAAAATCATCACCTTCCACTTTGAACTTGGACGTCCATGCTCAAGTCACTTTTAATTTCAACCGTGCTGTAATTTTTGTACTGTATCTTAATTTATTTTTATTTTTATTTTATTTTGCATAAAAATGCATGTTTGTATTCTTCCTTTTAAATGGTTGTCACTGTTTATATGTGTATACAGTAGCAGTTTTCTGGAAAAATACTGCTAGCCCAGCTAAATAATTGCTGTTGACTTTGATGTATACTGTTATGAGGCTGGTATCTCCCTTCATTATTTGCCTTTAGGTTTGCTCCAGTGCCGCCTGTCTGCTTTAGTTCACCTGCTGTAGATCCCCCTAGGCTTCATAATCTCACTCATGAGTCTTTTTCACCCATGTTTCTGTTTTACCTCACCTGTGACAGACCACCATGGGTAAAATAGTCCTTTCTTTGGTGCTTAAAAGAAAGTGACAGTTCATTTTAAAGTGCCCAATCAATAAAGGGATGTATTAAGATATAACGTAATGGCCACCAAAGAATGAAGATTTACAGGCCTTAGTCTTCAATATTAAAAATGTTTTTCACAAAGTTTTAACCTACCCCATGGTCATGCCCTTTTATCAGTGGAATGAGCTTTTTCTAGCCTCTGGAAGCACTACAGACACCTGTAGTTGAAGCTAAAGTTCCTTCTGCATTTCCAAAAACATGTATTTATATACAGAAAGTGGTTCGTTATTTTGACCAAAATAAGCTTTTGGAAAATGCACTTGGATTCATGGCATTGGATGAAGCCTGTTACTTTTATATGCAATAGCAAGTGTGCACAGAGACTTCTTCCCTTGACAGCATCATATACAGGTAGGAGAGTGGGTGCATTAGAGTGCAGTGCAGGCTGATGCTCTCCACATTAAGGCATTTCCCATCTTACATGAATAAAAATCATCAAAATGTAAAAATGTCTCATGGTAAATACACTGTTATGTGAATGAAAGGTATGAGCATTTAAATTGTTCCTTCATAGTTCGATTCCGTTTCACAAAAAAGACCACGAGAAAGGTAGATTTTGTGGAGAGTAGCATTGTACTTTACCAAGCTGGTGGGAGAGTGTGTCAAGAAGTAGATATAGAAGTAATCAGGGCTAGCTCCTGGTGCTGCTTGCCTTTACCATCTCACAAGAAATGCTCCTGCAAAACTCATGGCAAGTGGATTTTCCCCCCAGTGGTCTACTGCCGACTTATGTTCAAAGATATTGAGGCTTCTGTGTTGGAATGAATGGAAGAAGTCACCACTGTTGGCAGTGATGAGACTGATTGGTGGTACTAGTTCTTAAATAGAGGTTGAATAAGTGGAGCACTTGTATAGGGTAGGAGGTGGGCACATGGACCACTTTCAGCTTGAGTGCTCGTTTGTTCCTCCAATTGTATTCTCTCATCGCCTTACACATCTTCTGCAATGCTCTAGCATGAGCGGGTGCTCTTTAATTGTGTATTCTAGTTCCTGGGAGGTATTGCCGTCTAGCCAGATGTCTTGGTTTTCAATGGTCAACAATAAGCATACGTTACTTTCTGGGTTGTGCTTGCAAGAGGATGTGGGGTGATGCTATTGGAGCAGGATGTGCAAGGTTAGTCCCCAAGAGCAAACTCAAACATTAATAAGATAGTTCATTCACTTTCTCTTAATAATTTGGGGAGAACCCCGGCTTTGAAAATCTTTGAAGTGAATATCAAGCCAGCGGAAACATATTTTGAAGGTAGGTTCAAAACAATTTGGTTATACACTTAAAAGCACCCAAATTATTTTGAATCCGTATTGTAAACGGTGTAGATTTTAGTAACAATGTACACCGCTGCACAGGCAATTACCTCAGTGGCATATTTTTTTGCCAATAGTTTGAAAATATGGAGGAGGGTGCTGGGGTCCCACTACTGCAACTACTCCATAAAGTACTGAGTGTTTTGTTGTTAGAATTAGGGGTTTGCCTATTGGGAGCTAAAGTTAGTATTGGTTGATTGGACACGTCACTTCCTGAATACCCAATATCTAAAGATGTTAGTGCATCAATGTGTGATATGGTATCTTCAGAGGTATTTACTTTTCCTACGTTGCAGGTACCGAGTATGCTCATACACAAGACAAACTGGGAGCAAAGCTGGATAGGTGAAAAGAAGTTGGCTAAAATTGTCTCCTGGAGCAGGATATAATGGTCACCTTGAAAGATTTGTATAATTCTGTCAATTTTTTATCCTTCAAATGGTGCAGACACAAAAAACAATTCTTTAAGTGCAATGGGGTTACACCTGCAGTCCATTGATCTTGAGATGAGTTATAAGATTGCTGACTACATCAGTGGTACATGTGTTGCTATAGATGCCATTTGCAACAAGGTTTAACCATGCAATTATGACTTTGTACATCATGTTCGATTGCAATCTATCCTTAGCGTCGTCCCGGTGGGCTATAGACCAAGTGAATTAGATTTGGCTATGACACAGCGTGTAATTATGAATTTATGTTGATATATTTTGTCATTGATTTGTGGTCTTGTTTCATTTTGTGATGAGTAGTCCAAAACTAACCATTTTGATTAACTTTCCACAGTGCCTGAATGGTTAAAATGTATACTAATGTTCGGGTTGTGTTTGCCACCTTGATGCGACCATTTGAAAAACAAATGTTACACATATAGATTACGATGTGAACTGTGGGGTCTGATGGGAACCTTTTTCATGCGTCTGTTATTCCTGGTACGGAAATTGTATTTAGAACGGCCTTTAGATACGGTGGAGAAAATCCAGACTGATTTCTGGGAGTTAATGTTGGGGCTTAGTCAGTCAATAAATGCTTCTGCCAACCAACGCAGCCTGAAAGTGTAGAAAGTTAGTCACTTCTGCATAGGTCGAGTGGTAGAGAGAAATTGGCAGTATACACGGTCTGTTAACTACGAACTCACAGCCATTCTTCATTGTTCAGAACATATTTGAGAAATTGCAGTTTTTGAAATTTTAATTTCCAAGCTATAGTGGACCATCAGTGTTCTTGGGAGAGTTTTTTTTTTTTTTTTACTTTTGTTCTCACAGTGAGGACTGGGTGAGACTTTCGTTTTGAAGCATCTGTTCAAAGCTCTCGACATGCGTGTCTTGAAGTCTAGACGAGCTCAGCTTTCGAAAGTGCAAACGCACACAATATTGAAAGATGCCCCTCAGTGCTCTATAAAATATGTTTCTGAGGAATTTTGAAATATGTTGGTTAACATGTCATGCTCCAGATTACAGTGACATCTGTCTTGCAAAGAAGCATTACGAGTATATTATACAGCAGAAATAAAATAAAGGGAACCCAAAGCAAAAATCGATTTATTTATATTTTCTAAAGATTTAGAAAATCAATCCATGTGTTCTCTTTTGGTTACTAAACATTTAATTTAATAGTTCATTAATGTTGGTTTTCTTTCATGCAATTTGAGTCCTTTGATTGCATGACCCAATTTCTTTCTCCTAATCTTAAATGCTTATGGTAGAACAATATTTAAGGAAAAAAGGTATTTCTGAAAGTGACGAAGTTTTAATGCTTGTCTGCATTCTGAGTTGCCTGAAATCTTCAACAAGCTTTTAATGGCTGTTGGTTACTAAACAGTAGAAAGAGAAACATTATCTCAACATCAGTTGGTGTATCTATGAAGGAGTCAACATCATCCCTTTACCAAATAGTTGATGGTATTTGCTTCACGGAATACAGCTGGGAGTGGTACCAGAAACCAGATCCAGTAAGGAGAAGAACGGGGTAGGGAATGTGCCTGTTAGAAGTTGAGCACACATTGCGTTGTCATCAGAGCATTGTGGCATTACGAGAATCTCATGGACTAAGGAGACACTGCAAGATTGATGGCTCCTGCAGGCGGTGTGGCAGTCACTCTGAGATAGAAGAGAAGATAGCTTATCCTTGTTTGTAGGATCAATATGTGATGGGAAACCATGAAATGAGCACAGATCTTACATTACCATGAAAAAAGGGTTAAGGAGTTGAGAAGCATCCACATAAAAAAAATTTGTGGTAAGATATTTTGTCTACTGTGCCCTCCCCAGAAATGCATTTGAACCAGCTCAGAAAAGAGGGTGGGAGAAGAAGTAAAAAACACCCAGCACCATACCCTTTTTTTAAAATCCTTCACTCTATTGAGTCTGGAAGGAAGATCTGACGAGCAGGGTGGATTTGTGACCACTGGCATTTATCTCTTCCCAGGTAGGTGCTGGATGCCAAGGATTCCGGGAAAGTCTGTTAAGGGGAGGAAGGGCAGTCTCAGGAGAAGGATTGGATTTGTGACTGCTGGCTTTTCTCTCTTTACGGGAGCCAGAGCAATATCAAGATCCTGGATAAGGCGGCCTACTGTGGAAGACTGCAATTGGATTACTCATTGTTTTTATAATCCACACTCTCGCAAATATTTTTTCATGATTGGTTAACTTTGCCATATTTACTAATTTAACTTTAAGGATTTTTTCTGGGTATAAGTAGAACCAGACTATATTAATCTTATATTTTTTTTATTTTTTTAATTTTTTTATTAACATTCAATTTCAACACAATCAACTATTGTGGTGGATCAGGTCATAGTGCCAGTATAGTACAGCATTTCAAAGATTTTTTTTCATATTTGATGTATCTAAGCTAGGGTAACTGTTCTGATAATCATTTGCAACAGATAGTTCGACAGATAGCTTGAGTCAGAAGTGTGCATTTGTTTACTCAGACAAATGGCCAGAATATAAGTTTATTTACATTAACACAATTTACTAATATTCCAAGCCCTCTTGTTTATTTTTTAATGTATTTTTTCGAAATATACTAAACCTCAAACCAAAAGGATTTAATTTAGATGACTAGTCAATATCCAAATAATTCTCTCAATATACTCAATATATAACTTCCAAATATTAGTATAAATTATGATAAATTAACAAAACCAACCTCTAACCCATGATGCTCAGGAGACTGCTATTCCACATACTTTTTTGATACAAGACTTTAAGGTAAAAAGCCTCTTCATATGTACCAAGTACTTAACTTTCAGTATTCTGGTCACTAGGGAACAACTTGAAATTCCCTGCAGACACCAACAATTTGCCCCAAGTATCACTATCGAGGCTTTGGTATCACTGCTCTTCACACTTTTGATCACATATCTTATTTCCATTTACACCATAAACCCATCCTTTTTATTGGATCTTAGGTCTGTCAGTTATCATTGAGTCAAATCCTGAGACGGTGCTCTTGTTGATCACTGGTGTTCCAGGCAGGGCCAGACTGGGAACCAAAACAGGCCCTGGCAAAGTGCTCGGCCGGCCCCCCGGGAGGGGGGGTGGGGTTGGGGGTGAGGCCGAGCTGTTTGCCAGGGCAGGTTTCTGCCAATTTTGTTACAGGGGCCGATATTGCAGCTATGCTGCAAAAACGGTCCTGTAACAAAAACAACCCCCCAGGGGCCCAAAACTGGCCCCCACCCTGGCGGCCCACCGGGGAAATGCCCGGTGCCAGCTACGGCCAGTCCGGCCCTGGTTCCAGGCCTACATTATCAATTGGTTTTTATTTGATAATCAAATGGCTGCCTCTGGGCTTGTACTGTTCTCAAGGCAGTGGGCGAGTAGAGTTGAATGTTAATCTGGGATGGGTATTTTAGTTTTACCACACATCCATTGGTACACAATACCTTAATCACGCAGGAAGGTACCATGCAGGGTATTTTAACTTAAGTAAGATCAAATTTTTTTTTTAAATGACATAATGTGTGTTCATGTGTGTATACACATATATATTCACTGAAAAAACTAAGGTTAAAGGGATGTTAAAGTTAGGCGAAAATGTCAGTTAAAACACCATTTAAACAAACAAAACCTCTGAAATTCACCAGTTATAGTTCTCTCAAGTAACTATAACTCGTGCCCTAACGCAATTATAACTTGTGCCCCCGTCATGCACAATTTTCTCATAATAAATGTTGAAGTGATGTTATCAATGATGTCAAAGAACATGTCATGAGGGATGTAATATGTGGGGTAATTAGTGCATGATGAGGGTGCCATCTAGTGATTTGTGTCCCCGGGGAATGGGGTCTCCGGGGCCTCTTCAGGCTCGAGAAGGGGGGGTTGTGCAGGCCCCTCTCATTTATTAAAATGACAGCCCCAAGAGATGGGGGTCCCGGAGCCTTTTTAGGCTTGGGGAGGGGGGCATGCCCCTCCCCTTAATTTGCTATACTGCCCCGGAGGATGAGGTCCCCATAGCCTTTTCATGTTCGGTGAGGGGGGGCTACGTGCCCTCTCCCCTTAATTTGTTGTGCGGCTCTAGGGAATGGTGTTCCTGGGACCTTTTCAGACTTTGGGATGGGGGCGATGTGTCCCCTCCCCCTAACTATCATATGCGCTGCGTGCCCCTCCAGGCCCTGGCCCACCCCAAGGAGCATTTTTTTAAAACACAGTCCCGTACTTGTTTTTCATTTTACCTGGGATTTGCAGGAAAAAAACACCTTTTTGACCCCACCACCAGGTTTAGGGGTCTGGGTATTCCTACCCTGCCCCCTTAAAACTTTTTTTTATCCTTTTTCTTACGACTCAGGACTGAGTCTCGAGTCCTAAGATGGCTGTCACCACATCATTGTGGATATCATTGTGAGAGCTGATTGGCTACCGTCACATCTGTCGGCACTGTGGATCCTCCGACGTGATATATACAAAGTCTTTCAATACTGATTGCTCCAAAACTACTGACTGAATTTACACCAAATCATAAACAGCACACTCTTAAGACCAAGATCTAGTCTTTTGCCACCGCTACTGGGTTTAAATATGGATAGCGATAGATAGATAGATAGATAGATAGATATAGATGGGTTACAGTGTATTACAGAGATTTTTTTTACTGAGGAGTTCTGAGTGACATCAAATAGATTGAAAGAGTGATGCAAGATTGACTTGAAAAGGTGGTCCCAGGGGCGTTTCGGACATCCCCGAAGCCCTCGAATTGCGGGGGGCCTGCAGTCTACTCGTCATGAAGGGGGCCCCCTCAGCATGTCTGTGCAGCATGTCTCTCTAAAGCAGCTGCAGTGTGCAGCATACTCTGAGGTGACACCACGCAGACCCAGGACAGAAAAGAAACAAAATAACTTGTTTCTCTTCTGTCCAAGCCTGCCAGTGTCCTCGACTGAGCACTGCTCCTCTTAGAGGGGAATGGCCAGAAATGACTGGAGCAGAGGTAGGGTGCCACAATTCCCAAAGAGAAATGCCAGCTGTCTCTCTTCATGTATTAAGATTCTGCAAAGGCCTGCACATGATTCCTGAGTAGGACTCTATATGAAATGATCTGTATTCATTTTAACATTGCCTTTCTGTTTTTGTTTACTTAAGTTATCAGTCGGGGCCATAAGGGCAGCTGAAAACACATTTTAACGTTTTTTCTTCTTACATTTACTGTTAAAGGTGTGTATTGATAAGGGAACCAATACCAGCTAGGACATTAAATGCTAGTCATTGCAAGCGATTTCCCAGTGTTTCTATTAAAGGACCTGGATAGAACCCCAGGGTTCTTGTTTCCCTCAGGCATTCTTTGAATAATGTGTCAGGCAAAAGATAAAAGCAACATGCAGTACATATAGTTTAACAATACTTGACAAATATATACTAATAAAAGCACAACATTGAAAAACGGAAGTAACCAGCTTTACTTAAATATTTCTAAGCACTTTGTGTATTTTTTTAAACCAATGTAGTTTACAAAGCATATTGCCTTTGTATTACATAAAAAGATATTGTGAATTCTATATTTTTTATACCTATTTTAAGTTGCAGTATTGTAAATCAGAGATCTCAACCTCTCTTGTCAGATGTATCTTTTTTTGCAACCTGGTCCTTGTTATTTTCCTTTTCCCATTATAGACAGGACTACAAGTACCAGAATGCAATGCATCAACTACTCACACCTGAAATGGAAACATGGAAGGTCACTGTGTATGGCCTAATGGATGATTTCTTATGCACATATACAGCATGAAAGCCTTTTCCTTCATTGTTTCCACAAAGTATGTTTGAATTTTCCTACTGGAATAACAGGAATTTCATTCTCTCACGTATAACAAGGGAGTCTGTGATACCAAAGCATTGTCTATGGGCCTGCAAGGAAGGGGACCAAGTACGTGATTTTATTGTGCAGATGATGATAATGCCAGGCGGGTGTAAGGGCATTATTGCTGAAAGGGGACTCTGAAAGGCTTTACTGAATTGCAAAATGGGTTTAGTGCACAATAAAAAGCCATTTTATGGTTGCAAGCCCTATGACTTTGTGAATTGCAGGGTCAGGGAATCCAAAATGTTTTGGTCTTTAGGTTCTATGTTAGATAAAGAATTAATTTATATTCAAGTGGTATGTTGCTGTTAAAGATGTAATGTGCTTTAAATTGAAATTTTTTAAAATCGTTTTTCAGTAAAACCTTTACTCTTCAGCTTTGTGTACCTGAAAACAAAATACAAATATAATAAATAGAAGTTAGGTATTTTGGGTTCACTATGAGCAACCCTATATCTAGACTATAATTCATCTCACAAATGTATATATTTACTGGATTTATTGGAGTGGGGAGACGTGGTGGGGGCTCATCAGCTTATCTTACAGAGGGCCCCCTCAAATTTCATTACACCACTGGGGGGTCCAAATGGTTGCAGCGTCAGGATAGTTTCCTCTTTTCAATGGAATTGGTCCCCATGCCACAGATATGAAAGTGAACTACCTCCTTGTGGGGCTTAGAAGGAGTGATACAGGCAATATGTAGGTATATAGAGGATTGGGGACCTTTTGATGAAGACAAGCAGTATGACATCATCTATACAATGACCTGTTTCAAGTGGCTATGAAAACTGATGCATACACTTTATCAGTGGGATCAATCACTGGATATATATACACTGTGTAATCAAGGCAGGAATTGCCGAAACGCGTCACAGCGTAATTCTGAATTAAAGATGGTATTGCCAATGCTACCCCCGTGGCGGCGTCCGGTTTCATTGTGAGGAGTCGGATGTGGTGTTTATATATATATATATATATATATATATATATATATATATATATCGCCACACTCCGCCTCAACGTTCCTGCGGGAACAAACGGAAGACGAACCCAGATTTGGTGTAACTTTTCATTTATTTGCAGTGAGCCACCATTACTGCCATGACGCGTTTCGGCCAGACTCGGCCTTGATCACATGACGCGCGTTTAGAGCCACAGTGTGATATTTAAAGTGAAAAAACAATTACCCACGTGATACACTAATTTCATAGGCATAAACAACATACTATGGTAAAATAAGTCTTTGTAAACTGTAGATAGCATCAGTCAATGTATAAATACATACATGAATAAATAAATATATGACATATATAAATAAATGACATATACAAATATATAAATATATATAAATACGCAATATTAATGTAAAATACAATATGGTCACACCATTAGAAAAATATATATGAACAAACACAATTATAGTAAAACCTCAATTAAAAAGAACTTTAAATATGTTAAAATTCATTATAAGTTTTTTGAGGTAGTTGGTTATTAAGTAAAGTGTCAGTATAGATATTAACATACAATTTTTGGGGGACTAAATGGATAAATCCTAATATTAATCCTCTTCCTAGTAGTCCTAAACCCAATATCCCTGAGTATGGATCTGGTCGGTCGGTGTTTATTCAAAATGCCGCAAATTAGACTCAACCAAAGCTACTGTTCGTTCTGCCTACCCAATTAAGAGTACCTATCTATAAAGTGCAAAGTGCCAATCAAGTGCTAAGTCACAATTCTAATAATTGAGCCTTTTACATAAAAGATCGCAGAAGCCATCCCTCATGGAAATGTCAATAACTAGATTAAAACTACGTGAGTGAATAAAAATCGATTAAATAAATTTTCCAGTTATATTAAAAGTTTTTTTTTAAAGAGAACACACAACAGAGGCAGCTGGCTGACTAAAAAACTCCTTAAACAGAGAAAGCTCACGTACTTGAAATGCCAAATCCAATTACCGACTTCTTAACAAAAAATCTCCATTTGTATTACAGGTGGAATCTATCTAGTATAATCTGATCCCAGATTAACTAAAGCCACGTGTAAAAGTCCTCACTGGAATTATGTCCGTTAGGATTTTTCATATCAAGATCGAGGATATACCTAGTCTCGAGGCGTCTAAGTTTAGCCTCCCGATCACCTCCACGTTTTGATGGTAGAATGGAATCAATCAGGAAATAGCTAAAGTCCTGAAGATTATTAGCATGTCTTTCTTTGAAATGTCGTGCAAATGGATATGTAGGATCACTGTTTGTGATTGCCCGCATGTGTTGAAGTATACGCTTGTGGGCCTGCAATTTTGTGCTTCCCACATATTGCAGCCCACATGGGCAACACAAAACATACACCACAAATTCTGTCTTACATGTCAGGTGTTTAGTTATTCTGATTGTGTCCTTTGTAAATGGGGAGACATATGAGGTTGTATTTACCCCATATTGGCACGCCCGACAACAATTGCATTTGTAAAAACCTTTTCTGACTTGGTTTAGCCAATTTTTAGTGGTCAGTGTTTCTGGGCTACTCTTGACTAGTGTATCCCTCATAGATTTGGATTTCCTAAAGGTGATACTTGGTTTCACTGGCAGTAATATAATAAAATAGTATATATATTCACCTCCATCCAGCCTACTGGCGGTCGCCAGTAGGTATTTATAGATAGGGCCTAGTTTCCATAGAAAAAGCGTTTTTTGGTTTGCTAATAACTTTGGTGCTCTTTGACAAATCTTCCCGAAATGTGCCCCACTTAGTCTAGTTGTTCATGGAAAGTTTCGGGGTCATTCATCAAGAGGGGGCCAAGACAAGAGGGGGGGGTCTAATAAAAAGTGAATTTGCAATGTTAATTCCCATAGAGATTTTAGACACAACTATAAGCCCGAACCACTAAACGGAATTACACCAAATTTGGCAGAAAGCTCGATCTTGGTCCAGAAGCGTACTTTTTGTGATTTGGTGTAAATCCGTTCATTAGTCTTTGAGATATTAATGGAAAAAGAAATATGGTTATCTAGAGGCGCAAATCTAACAGATCTCAATCTGAGATCTGATTGGCTGCCAAGACTTCAACCAGGAAGGTAAAAAAAATGAGAAGGGGACAGGGTAGGAATACCCTGACCCCCTAGGCCTGGTGGTCAAAAAGCATTTTTTTCCAATTTTGCTGTGATTTCGCAGTGGATTTGGGCAAAATTGCAAAAAAAAACAAAAAAAACAAGCGCAGTCTCCCGTGCTTGTTTCCAGCTGAGCTCCCGGGTGGGCCATGCGGCTCCATTTCCATGGCCAATATCGGCCCCAGGGACCGCCACCTTCCCGGGGACAGGCCAATGTGAAATAAAGAGGAGGGGGCCGTGTGACTTCTCTACGTAGGCCGTTTACTGCCCCGGGAACCGCCACCTCCCCGGGGCATGGCCAATAAATTCATTAGCTATGGAGGGGGACTGCATGGATACCCTTCAAGGTCCTTTACAGCCCTGGGGACAGCCCCATTTAATAAAAAGGGGGAGGACCTCCCTGGAGCTTAGCTAACATTTCAAAGGGGAGAGGGGTCGTGCGGCCCCCCACCTGGGCAGTTTTCGGCCCTGGGGACCAATACTTTCCCGGGCTGGCCCTGAAATAAGAAAGGAGGGGGGCCACTTGGCCCCCCTTATTGGAGCCATCAGTGGCCCTGGGGACCGCCACCGCCCTGGGCCAGCTCCCTGTGTCCCGAGGTGCCACCCTCGGGTTTTAGATGTTTGCTTTTCCTTGGTGGAAGCTATGACCGCTCCTGCCAAGTAATAGCAAACAGTAAGTCTGCTACCAGCGGGCGGGAGCAGAATAAATGCCCCTGCCCACCGGGAGCAGACTTTCTGTCTGTCTGACTTTTCCCTGCCTGCTGTCAAGCGGGCAGAAAAACAGATGAAAGAATTGCTCCCACACGTATGGAGCAGTATTTTTAGCTACAACCTGCGTGTGGGAGCAATGCCGGCTCCCCCTGGATGCAGGGAGCTGGCAGGGACTGTGGGGGCATTGAGGCTACCCCATGGTCCCCCCCAAAAGTAGACACTTGGTGCCTGGGTGGGCTCTAGGGCACCCAGCATCAAGTGGCTGGGCCCCAGGTGATGGGTCCCCGGGGCCAAAATCAGCCTGAGGAGTGGGCACACGGCTCTCTTCGCCTCTCTACCTGTGGTTAGTGTGTATGTTTTTCTGTTGGTACTTTGTGCATGTGCTTTGCACTTTCCACATTTGTAAAACCCTTGTTGTTGTATGAGCCAGGACCTCAAGCTGGTTCATTGGATAACTGTGCACCAACACATTCTTCAATGACCTGCTCCTTCTGTATGTTATCTAGGGGCAGGGACTCTCCAAATGTCATATGGCCCAGTCAGATGTGACCATGTACCAATGTTTGCTCAACATCCGTCTGATGGTGTCAGATTCACTGTTAAATGTAGCTATCAGTATTACCATCTTGTCTTTCTGTTTCTTGCGCTTACCAACAGAAAAACATAGACTAACCACAGGTAGAGAGGCGAAGATAAGGAAGTTCATCAATTGCAATAGTGATTTTGTGATCTATCTTTTAGTCTGTCCCTGTGGTTGCATTACATGGGAAGCACTATTTTCCCTGTGAAGGAGAGGATCCTTGAATACTTACGTGCAGTTAGGAATAAGGACCCAAGGTATCCATTTGCATGTCACTGGAACCAACAACACTTCTTGGACACTCATGAGATTTCCTTTTTTGGAATTGACAGGGTGGTGTTAAACAAAAGAGGTGGTGACAGAACACGCACTTTGAGGAGTTTGGAGACTGAATACATCATCTTACTGAACAGTCAACACCCTGGAGGCCTTAGCCAGGATGAAGAGATGCATGTACGCATAGGTTGATCATATGAGTAGGATGTATTCTTTCTGTCTTTCCTTGGGGCAACCTCTAGATGCATAAAGAGTTGACCACATGAGACTGTTTCCTTTCTCTTCTCTTCTTCCTTTGCTTTCCTCTTCGGTTTTCTTATTGGTATATCAGATTACTCTTCTAGATGTACACTTGCCCCTTGCTAGCTATACCCGTACACCTGTTTGATTATGGCGACTGCCTATTACAACATCCTTTTTCCTACTGTTTGTATGCAAGTCATTATTAGTTTCTAAATGAGCCCAGATCGAAAATGCATTTGTGTGTCAGTGAATTGCTTTCTTTTGTTTGTCAATTTATGTTTCACTCAGGGATTCACATATGTTTGCTTAGGATGGCAGTTGCTTATCTTAACTCTGTGGCAACTATTAAGCTGCATTTTAGTAATCACTTAGCTGTATGAGATGGGGCAGTGAAATAGCGAAGATTCTGGTGATTTCACTTTTGTTTTTATCTGCCACTAGGCGTAAACTTGGTATAAATGTAACATGCATAATATTTGCTTTGATATTTTATGTGTAATCTCTGACAACCTGTCTTTTGGTTAGGGGGAAACTGCATTTATTCATTTGTCTGCCACTTGGCGTTGACGGCAATATGAAAAATAATGGCACTGTAGCCCTGCATGGATAGTGGCATGCACAATGGTAGCTTGTTGTGTCCTTAACCTTTGTTAATCATCAGTTTGGCTTTGCATATTTTGCGTTCGGTTTTGCTTTTGTGCTGTGCATGTACTAAAATGCCCCAATGCGTATCAAATGGAATTTATTCATTTACCTGTGTTTACTTTGAAAAGTACAACATACGACTTCTTTCTTATGTTGAACTTGTGAGCGTTAAGCACTGTCCGGGCAGTCTTTTCACCGTTTCTGTTCAAATTGTGAAACTCATTTGTGTTTAATGGTGATAGTGCGCTATTCACTTGTATGTGTGGCTTTGACAAAGATTGGAAGGTCGAAACGCGTCAGCCTACTGATTAAACTGCTGTGCTAATTGACATCCTGGAATTCTGGCTCTTTCTTTGACTCCGAGCATCAGAGGTTCTTTTTGCATAAAGAGCGGGTCCTGCTCCCACTGCCGAGCACCGGCCCCGTGAGGTGGACATGATCGAGTATCCAGCAGGAGACGTCTGGTGGATGGATGGATGGATGGATATATATATATATATATATATATATATATATATTTGTGTATGTGTGTATATATATCCACCAACTGCTGCCAAATTCTATGTGGGCGGGCGCATGCCGTCCGTGAGGCTAGACTCACGATAAATACTGCAACAGAACCAAAGGGAAAGACGGGCACACATAGATTCACAATTCACTTTATTTGGCAGTCGAATTTCAGCAATAACCCTTTATCAATGTTTTTCATTAGTGAAATGGACTTGATGTAACCAAACATCTTTTTGAAGTCCTAAAACCTGCTCTCATTGGAGGGTCAGAGAGGACTGCGCAGTCATAGCTAATGCAGTATATATATTGGCTGCCACATAACGTCCAATATTTCAACATTTAACAAAACCCTTAATCGGTGTTTGTTTCTCCATGATGGTAAGTCTTTATCCTCCAAATTAACAATAATTGCAGCTCTCATATGCAAATAACGGAAAAAATCCAAATAATGCTCAGTGTATTTGTGGCAAATACCTCCGTCCTCCCCAAAATTTCACCTTGGGCTGTCCTTCAATGCCCAGAGAGCAGAATGTACAGTCATTTGCCGTGTACTGGGCTAGTCACTCATTCCTGCTTGTCCAGATCGGCCCCACTCAAACAGTCCCATCACTTTGTTATATATATGTGTATGTATATGTATGTATGTATGTATGTATGGGCACTGCGATGGGCACCTGCTTCGCCCCCAGCTATGCGAATCTTTTCATGGGCTGGTGGGAGGAGCAGGTGTCCACGCATTTGGTGGAATTTGAGAAGAACGTAGTCTTGTGGCTGCGTTATATAGACGACATCTTCTGTATTTGGTGTGGTGGTGTGGATTCAGCGAAAGAGTTTGTAAAGAAATTGAACGCTAATACAGTAAATCTTACTTTCACTGAACACATCAGTAAAACGTCCATTGAATTTTTGGATGTAACCGTATGTGTTAAAGGAAGAACCCTGGAAACTAGTCTGTTCCGCAAGGTGACAGCAGGGAACAGTATTCTAAGTGCAGGTAGTTCCCATCCCCGTAATGTAATCTACAGTATACCTTACGGGGAATTATTACGTGCGAAACGCAATTGCAGTATGGAGGATGCTTTTAAAATAGAGAAGGGCATTATGTGTCGACGTTTCAAAGAACGAGGGTATACACACAGGATGATTGAGGAAGCCTGTGAGAGAGTAGAGAAGGTTACTAGAACAGAACTGTTGAATCCCAACAGACAGAGTGATACTGGAGACACCATCAGATTTATCACTACCTTCTCTGGGCAGGCACATGAAGTCCGTAGAATTTTTAAACAGCACTGGCATGTTCTTTTAACTCATGAGCATTTGAAGACCAATCTTACCAGCAACCCACAGATTACCTTTCGCAAAAAGTCGTTCATTGCGGGATGAGCTTAGCCATAATCAGGTGTCAGAAAATGAAAGGGGAAAAGACAAGGGGCAACCAGGTTTCAGGTGCTGCAAGAATTGCAAAGCCTGTTGTAAAAGCAATGATTGTGTCAAACTTTCTGTTACCAAATTCCAATAGAGAATTTGTGATTAGAAAACCTCTGACCTGTAATACTGTGTACTGTGTTTATGTATTGATTTGTCCCTGCAATAAATGGTATGTGGGAGTACTATCCACCGGGCCAAGAAGAGGGTATTAGAGCACCTCAGGGCCATTAGACATAATAACAGGCAATACCCAGTAGCACGTCACTTCCATGAACATCATTTTCAAAATGAACAGTTAGTAAAAATGGTTGTGATTGATGCTGTTTTGATGGGGGTCAGAGGTGGTAATCGAGAATTATCATTGCGAAAACTCGTATCAAGGTACATAATTGATTTTGAAAGTTTAACACCGAATGGTCTTAATTCCAGTGAGGAATTGGCAGTTCACTTGTTAGATTGATTTTATGACGTACATATATCTTGCAGTCTCCATATCCCTTCAGTAATTTTAACTTTTTCATTTTTAGGTATGGGCACAATTTTTCGTCAACATTGGCAGGAAGATAAAAACTCCATTAGATTTTATATGTAAATTGTTATTATGTTTGAAATGTATTATTTGGTGACATAAGTACTATGAAATGTGTTAGGATATTGCCATCAGACTCCGCATGCCCATTTGGGCGATATTGGGGTAGTTTGTGAAAAAGTGGGATGTTGCATGCTAATTTGAGCGGGATTGTTGCAATATTGTGGGTACTGAGGATCCATCTTGCAGTTAAGGACCCCATTAGGTCAAAATTTCATTGATACATTATTTTTTATGGTTTTATTTCAATCAGAATTGATATAAATATATTTGTGTATGATAAGTTCTAAGACCGTTTAGGTTCAATCGTGATTGGCTGTTATATGTAAGATGAACCACTAGGTCACAGGATTTTCATTTATGGGGAAATCAATATTTTACCTACTGATTATGTATGCCCACTTGGGCGTTACTGGGATAAACTGTGACAATGAACCATTCCGCATGTCCATTAGGGCAATACTACTGCAATCCACTGAGATGATTATTTACAGGGTAGTTTGTGTCCCCAATAGAATAACTTGATTGTTATATCACCATTGATGAGTAAACATTGAGAAAACATGTATTGTCATACGTATTTTGAAACGTGTATACCCACAATGATTAGTGTACTATTGGAGACACTTCAAAATGGCTGCCAAATGTTGAAGGTGTTTTTACACTGAGGTGTTTTTAGTCCTTTTTCTATTGTCACGAAAATGTATATAACACGCATTGATTGGGTTGTGGGTTATAGCGTGACCAAGGCTGATGCCGAAACGCGTTGCTTTTGCTGCCATTAAAACTTTATTGAGCAAGATTGAGTGTCCGAGTTTCCCTGCTGACGTGTGGAGGAATGGTGGAGAAAATTGTGGAGCTACCGGTAGCTCTTACTCGGACCGCCCGTGAGTCTGTCCAGCTGATTATTTACCGGAACTGGTGAAGTGCATATATATATATATATATATATATATCTGCATTACCTAGTGGCGGTCAACACTAGGTAGTTATAGTTAGGTCAGCTGTTTCATAGGAAAAGCATTTTTTGTGTTACTTATTTTTTGACACCGTTTGACAAATCTCCAAATGGGGGGGGGGCCCAAAATGCAAAATCTCCATGCATTTTCCATAGACGACTTTAAGATGAGCTACAGCAAAAACTGCTGACTGGAATTGCACCAAATTTGGCAGGAAGCTAGATCTTGATCCGCGGATTGTGCTTTTTGTGATTCTGTATAAACCCATCAAGTAGTTTTTGAGAAATCATAGTTAAAAAATAATTGAATATCTGGACGATTGGGTCTGCGAGAGTCTCGAGAGACTGTTGCGGGAACGCCAATTTAAAAATAGAGTGTTGGATAGGCCAGGGAGCTTTATTTCCCTTGGGCCATCTCGCTCCAGTGGGAGTCCGACTGATTGCTCTGATTGACTGCAAGCAACATGAGAAAAATGTTGCTGGCAGCCATTGCAGGACTCGGGGACTTAGACCCCTGTTTTGAACACGTTTAAAGAAAAATATTTAAGGGGCAGGTTAGGGATACTCTTTCCCCCCCCCCACCCCGGACCCATGGCCCTCCTTGGGTCAAAAATGGACTCCTGCAGGATTGTATAAAAAAAAGAAAAGAAAATGGTGGCCGGGTTGCTTTATTTTAATAAGGGAGTGGTGCATTGCCCCCCCCCTCCTCCAGCCTTTACAGATCCCCAGGGAGCCCACTCCCAGGGTCAAAAAGGACATTATGGGGAGTGGGGGAGCACTGCCCCCACCCGATCCATAACAGGCCCTGGGGAGCCCACCCCTTGGGCTGAAAACTGTGACTGGAGATGGGGCCGCCCTCTGGAAGCCTCAAAAGGCCCATGGGAACCCACCACTGGGGCCAAAATTACTTAAAATGGGGGAGGCGCCCCCTCTATGAGCCATTAATAGACCCGGAGACCCCACACTGGTGGCCCAGATCACCATGCAGCCCTCCCCCAGGGACAATGTGGTTTCCCTGCTTGCACTGGCATGGGCAGGGAAACCTGTGTTTGCTCTCACTAGGTAGGAGCATTTTTTAATCTTCCGCCAAGCGGAAGCAATTATCAAATTCCCTCCCAGCGAGCGGGAGCTTTAAAAATGCCCCTACCCGCTGGGAGTGGACTTTTGATCTGTTTCCCTGCCCACGCTGATGCAGGCAGGGAAACAGATCAAAATATTGCTCCTGTCCAGAGGGAACAGCATTAGTAGCTGCTCCCTGCTGGCGGGAGCAGTGCCAGCTCCTGCAGCATGCAGGGAGCCAGCTGGGGCTGCGGGGGCCTTGAGGCTCCTCCCCTCGCTGCCCCCAAAGCACCCCACCATGCACTGCTTATGACCTTTGTTAGAACCGGGGTCACCGATTCCGACACGGTAGCTTGGCGGGAGGCAGGAAGGCACTCGAAGGCAATGTGTTAAGCAGTTGTGCAGCACACACTCACACTGACCCAGTAATGCGCACACAATAAGGAGACACCGGGACAGTAAGGTGAGCCCGGGAGGCCCTGGGGGGGATCCCTACTATCGTGAAGGCCTCAGGCCAGGGGCGCTTCCCCCGTGCACTGTCCCGAGTGGATTGAGAGGGGCAGGAGCCCTCATGTAACTGCGCGGACTGCTCACCCCTTATCCATGACCGGCCCTATTCACGAACAGGGCCTGAGTTGAGAGTTTGGTAATTCCGCCCCTGCGTGGAACTAGCTCTGTTTAATGTAAAAGTATTTTCTATGTTAATCACATGCCTACATTAAGGTCTTTAAGGAATTGAATGTACCTACATGTATTGAGCCTCTGTGTTCACCTGCCAAGAGTTAAAGTGTTCCTATGTTGTAGGCCTACCTGCTTTGCGACACCCACTGTACTGAATGTGGTTGCGCCTAGGTTGATACAGGTTCTTCCTCATCTACAGTGTTATGTGCATCTAAATTCTTGCTAATTGAATGTCGCTAAGCGCATGGAAGTCTATGTTTTGACCTGCAACCTATGACCTACAGTGTTACCTATTTTTCAATGAGGTTAATGCTACTGCCTTTTAATGGCGTAACGTTTTACTGTTATAATGTGCTTGAATGAATTAACGCACTGGTTTTGAGAAGCTAAATGAATTGCAATGTTGCCTAAGATTATCTGCCTCATCTATTGCTGATCTAAAATTAGATAAAGAATCTTGATTTTACCTGACAACCTGGTGTGGTGTCTCCTTATTGTGTGCGCATTACTGGGTCAGTGTGAGTGTGTGCTGCACAAGTGCTTAACACATTGCCTTCGAGTGCCTTCCTGCCTCGCGCCAAGCTACCGTGTCGGAATCGGTGACCCCGGTTCTAACATTGGTGGCAGCGGTGGGATAAGGACTTGTGCTTGTGCATCACCCTACAGGGTTTCAGTGTGCGCCGCAATTGGACACCTATTTAGAAGCAAGCCCAACAATTCGCCCTTCACTGCCTGACTGTACAGACTCCTGTGTTAACCTGTTGCCTACGTCCTAGAGTCTTTTCCCTTAAGTGTCTGGGGCCCCACCTGTCAGGATGGAGTTCGAGCTGGCCAACCTTGAAATGTATACGGTGGCGCAGCTGAGGGAGTTCTGTCGGGGGATGGGGGTGCCCGTCAAGCGAGGCGCCAAGAGAGAGGAGCTTCTGAAAGTCTTGAGGGCATGGGTATTGGCCCACCCGGAAGGGAGAGTGGTCGAGGAACAGGGGGAGCTGGAGGCTCCAGGAGAGCTAGACCTACTGCACATAGACATCAGTGAGAATGTGTTGCCAGGGAGACGTTCCAGGGCAGGCAGTAGTGTGTCAGCGAGCAGTGTGTCTGTGGAGGAGTACGAGGACAGGAGGGAGGAGAGGCAATTGAAGCTAGAGCTTGCTAGGATGGACAAGGAGCGAGAACAGGCGAGGCTAGCCATGGAAGAGAGGAAGCTTGTGCATGAGCTTAGCCTGAAGGAATTAGAGCTCCGAGCATTGCAGATGGAGACGCAGGGCAACTTGAATGGTGGCAGCGTACCCACTGAGGTTCCACGAGAGCCTAAGTTTTACCTACCTAAGGAGGTGATGGCCAGTTTCAGTGTAGGGGATGACATTGATAAGTGGTTGGCGGCGTATGAGGTGTCTTTGGTAGCCCATGGGGTGCCTGAGAAGTACTGGGGGGGAGGCCTGTATAGGTACATACCTCCGCTGGCAAGGGACACACTCTTGACGTTAGACAAAGGTGATCAGACAAATTACCCTGTCATGAAGGAGGCACTGCTTAAAAAGTTTGGCCTCACTCCAGAGAAGTATCGCCAGAAGTTCCGCAACAGCCACAAGCTGCCCACACAGAACTGGGTGGATTTTTTTGATTATGCCCGTAAGGCATTGGAGGGTTGGGTGCGTGGCAGCGAAGTGAGTGATTACGAAGGGCTGTACAATCTATTTTTAAGAGAGCACCTTCTTGATAAGAGTTTTCCAGAGCTGCGCCAACACCTGGTGGACCGCAAGCTGACCGATCCTCGGGAACTTGCGGAGGAGGCGGATACCTGGGTTAGCACTCGGGTGTCCCACAAGGGATCCGGGGGAGACCCCCCGAAGGGTGGACAGAGTTTTCCCCAGAAGAGAGAGGGGGAGATAAAAGAAGGAGTTCTTTAAAGGCCCCCAAAATAGACCGCATGGGAGAGGGGTAGGTTCCCCACCCCAATATGGATTCCAGAAATCCACTTACCCTGACAAGAGTCAGCAGCCCAGAACTGTCCGGTGCTACGAGTGCGGGGAGGTTGGACACTACAAGGGGGATCCCCAGTGTCGCAAAAGGACCCCAGCCCTCACAGGAGGTAAGAGCCCCGGGGTGGCCAGTGAAGCGCTTGGGGAGGAGTTGTCCCTAGGTAGGGGAGGTGAGTGGACAGGCTTGACCTTAGTTTCCCTGGGGGATAGAGAGATGATCCCACGGGTTCAGGTACCTCGAACACTGCCAAGTACCGGCAGAGGGTCCTGGTGAACGGGGAGGAGGTGGAGGCTCTGAGGGACACGGGTGCCAGCATGACGATGGTAAGACGTCAGCTGGTGTCCCCAGAGCAGGTGATTCCTGAAGTATTCCACCCGGTTGTCATGGCTGATAATAGCCTGGGTCATTACCCCGTGGCCCAAGTTCCCTTTGAGTGGGGAGGAGTCTCAGGCCTGTTGAGAGTTGCGGTGAGCCCTGCCATGCCAGTTGACTGTCTGCTCGGAAACGATTTAGAACATACTGCCTGGAAGGAGGTGGAGTTCAACGCCCACGCTGAGATGCTGGGATTACCAGGGTGGACTTGCGTGGTCACGTGGTCCATGGCTGCCCGGCAAGGAACTCAACCCGGGTTGGAGCCTGAAACAATGGCCCAGCCCACTGCTGGACAAGAAGGCATCCTTGAGGATGCACCCTGCGAGATGGATGGGGAGCCCGCGGAGGTGACCCCGGAGTCCGCTGAGGTGGATGTCGTTCCCGTGGGGGACTTGCCGGCCCCTGCAGAGTGGCAGGTGGAAGGAGGGCCTACCCGGGAGGAATTCTGTCGGGCGCAGAGAGAGTGCCCAACGCTTGAAGGCATGCAGCAGCAGGCCGAAGCCCAAGCAACTGGTAAAGAGACCGGTAATTATCATGTCTACTGGGAGGATGGTCTCCTCTACAGTGAGCCTAGGGCTCCGGTGCATGGGTCATCAAGGGCCTTAGTGGTCCCCCAATGCTACCGAGCCTTCCTGCTGGAATTGGCACACGAGATACCACTGGCAGGACACCTGGGCCAGGACAAGACATTTGCGCGATTGGTCCCACATTTTTATTGGCCCAGGATGAGAGTTACCTCTGACACCTTTTGTAAGACCTGTGTGACTTGTCAGGCGAGTGGCAAGACAGGGACTAAGTTGAAGGTCCCTCTGGAACCGCTCCCGGTTGTCGGTACCCCTTTGAGCGGGTAGGAATTGACATTGTCGGGCCAATGGACCCGCCGACTTCTTCGGGACATAGGTTCATTTTGGTGTTGGTGGACCACGCCACCCGGTACCCGGAGGCAATCCCTCTGAGGACCATCACTGCACCTGTGGTGGCGCGGGCCTTGATGGGGATTTTTACCCGTGTGGGATTCCCCAAGGTCGTGGTGTCAGATAGGGGCACGAATTTCATGTCGGCCTACATGCAGGCCATGTGGAAGGAGTGCGGAGTGACCTACAGGTTCTCCACTCCTTACCACCCCCAGACTAACGGGCTCGTGGAGCGCTTCAATAAGACCCTGAAGGGGATGATCCGGAGCCTACCCGAGGACTTGAGAAGGAAGTGGGACGTCCTCTTACCCTGTCTGCTCTTCTCCTACCGAGAGGTGCCGCAGAAGGGGGTCGGTTTCAGCCCCTTTGAGCTGCTCTATGGACACCCCGTTAGAGGGCCCCTCAGTCTCGTGAAGGAGGGGTGGGAGAAGACTTCTAAGAAGCTCCCCCGTGATGTGGTCAGCTACATGCTGGCATTCCGCATCCAGATAGCCAAGCTGTGGAAGGAAGCCTCAGACAATCTGGAGGCTAGTCAAGCCGTCATGAAGGAATGGTACGACCGGAATGCTCGGACGGTGGAATTGGATGCTGGACAGAAGGTGTGGGTCATGGAGCCCGGAGAGCTTAGCGCCCTCCAGGACCGGTGGACTGGACCGTATGAAATTTTGGAGAGAAGAGGCCAGACCACTTATGTAGTAAACCTCAAGACCCCCGACAACCCCACAGGGTGTTCCACATCAACCGCCTTAAGCCACACCAGGAGCGGTCAGAACTTACCCTCCTGATGGTGACGGATGGAAGTGAAGAGGAGGAGAGCGAGCCTCTTCCGGACCTTCTGGCGGCCCACGAGAAGGATGGATCGGTGGAGGGAGTGGTTCTCTCCCCATCCTTGACCCTTGAGCAACAGGGGGACTGCCGCCAGGTATTGGAGCGGTACTCCTCATTGTTTTCCCTCACTCCTGGGATTACGCACCTGTTTACCCATGATGTGGACACAGGGGACAGCCCGCCTGTGAAAACCAAGTCTTACGGCTGTCCGACAAAGTCCGAACCAGCATCCAGAGTGAGGTGGCCAAAATGTTGGAGCTGGGAGTGATTGAGCCTTCCAGCAGCCCTTGGGCTAGTCCGGTGGTGTTGGTGCCGAAAGCGGCCCCACCGGGCACCAAACCAGAACTTCGGTTCTGTGTGGATTACCGTGGTCTGAACTCCGTGACCAAGACCGATGCTCACCCGATCCCTCGGGCGGATGAGCTCATTGACCGACTGGGAGCAGCTTGGTATCTGAGTACCATCGACCTGACGTCAGGATATCGGCAGATTGCCATGGCGGACGGAGCGAAGGAGAAGACTGCGTTCTCCACCCCTGAGGGCCACTTTCAATTTCGGGTGATGCCCTTCGGGCTGAAAAATGCTCCGGCCGCTTTCCAGCGGTTGGTTAACCAGGTACTGTCTGGCCTAGAGGCCTTCTCTGCTGCCTACCTGGATGACATAGCTGTCTTCAGCAGCAGCTGGGAGGACCATCTGGAGCATCTCCAGGAGGTGCTGCAGGCTCTACAGCGGGCTGGCCTAACCATCAAGGCTAGCAAGTGCCAGATTGGACAGGGATCTGTCGTCTACCTGGGGCACCTGGTGGGCGGGGTTAAGGTGCAACCCCTCAAGGCCAAAATCGAGACCATCTTGGCCTGGGAGCCCCCCAAAACCCAAACGGAGGTCCGGGCTTTCCTTGGCCTCACGGGTTACTACCGCCGGTTTGTCAAGGCCTATGGGACCATCGTAGCCCCCCTGACTGAATTGACATCCAAGAAGCAGCCACGTAAAGTCATCTGGACGGCTGCCTGTCAAGAAGCGTTTGACACTCTGAAGCACGCGATGTGCACCGCTCCGGTGCTTAGGACTCCAGACTTTGGAAGAGAATTCATCGTGCAGACAGATGCCTCTGAGCATGGCATTGGAGCTGTGCTCTCCCAACTGAATGATAACGGCCAAGACCAGCCAGTGGCCTTTATTTCTCGAAGGCTACTCCCCCGGGAACAGCGGTGGAGTACGATAGAGCGAGAAGCCTTCGCAGTGGTTTGGGCTTTGAAGAAGCTGAGGCCATACCTCTTTGGCTCTCACTTCCTTATTCAAACCGACCACCGACCCCTTCGCTGGCTCATGCAGATGAGAGGCGAAAACCCCAATTGTTGAGGTGGTCCATTTCCCTCCAGGGGATGGACTTTCGGGTGGAACATCGACCCGGAGTAGACCACGCCAACGCTGACGGTCTCTCCCGGTTTTTCCGCCTTAGCGATGAGAACTCCCTAGAGGTTGGGAAGCTCTCCCCACTTTCGGCTGGGGGGGACGCGTGTTAGACCTGTCAGCCCTAGGGTGGTCTTACCCCGTTTTTTCTATTTGCGCCTCATTTTTGCCACTACCTTTTTGTTGGACATAGGTCTCTGGGCGCCTTACCACTGCCAAACAGTGCTGAGGTGCAGGTGCTCTCTCCTAATAAGATGGCTGCCACAGGCCCCTGCTACTGCGGAGTGGCCATTGCGCACGCACATACTAGTAGTCAGGATCAGGCTGGGACATAATGATACAGTATCCATGCCGTCCCCGCCTCTGGGCCTCATAGTCAGACATGAGGGAAGCTTCTAGAACCTTCCAGCCCAGGGAGGAGTTATGTTTTGCCGCCTTTCAGGAGGGTCACCTGACCTAGGGGTATAAGAGGTTTGGAGGGAAACCTAGTTAGTCAGTTGGGGCACCTCTGGACCTGGGGGAACCTCTGTCGGAGTGAAGGCTGTTGGGCCTAGGGGGGAGACCTACACTACTGGTACTGACTGGGCTGAGGCACTGCTGTGCTAAGATAGCTGAGGAACACCTTCCACCTACTGACCTTGCCCAGCGTGAGGGGACCCAGGGAACCACCTCCAGTGTGCCTGAAGGGCACCTGCCTACCTCTTGTGCCCACCAACTCAACCCCCTACCCCTCAAGTAATCGCAACCTAAGCAACTACCAACCCACTGCAAGACAACCAAGTAACCTGAAGCAGCACCACTAAGAACCTGTAACAAAACTCCTACAAGCTGTGAATGCGACGGCTGGGGATCACCAGGTAAAGCGCTGGACTCCCATAGCCTGCGTCCTGCCACAGTCCTGAGCGATCACCTAACGCAGCGCCGGCCCCAGGAAACCAGCTGTGCTGAGCGCTGTGCAGCGAGCCCCTGTTATGCCTCAGTGCCTGCCCCTGCTGTGAGCGCTGTGCCCTGAGGAAGCGCTGTGGCTGAGAAAAGCGCTGCGGCCGCCAGGCGCCCTGTCCCTGGGAAGAGGAGCGCCGCATGTCTAAAATCACCGCCGCGGCCGGGTGCCTGCTGTGAGCGCTGTGACTGAGAGAAGCGCTGCTGAAACTGCCAAAATCCCCGCCAAGGCCCGGGCGCCGTGAGGAGAGAAGTGCCTCGTGCCCAAGATCACCGCTGCGGGCCCCCGCGCTCTCTGAATAGAAGTGCCCCTGCCATTTCGCAACTCACCGCCGCCAGGAAGGAGGAAGACTGTGCCGCCCGGAGCTTCACCGCGACCCTCCTTCCACCGTAGCAAGGAGAGGGCCGCCGCGGGAACAGTGAAGGCCGCGCTGGGCCTGGAGAGTGTGGGAGGCGTTACTCGGCAACCAGGGCCGACCACGTCATCGGCCGCGCCCCCAAAGAGCCGCAACCTCATTGGATCCAGGGCCCGGAGGCCGACGGAGGCCCGGAACCCGGGGTAGAACCACGCCGGAGGGGCTCCGCTGGCAGCGGGAGCCCCTGGATTCCCTTCAAGGCCGCGAGGAGCGCTGAGGGCCTCAGCGGGCCGCCTCCCCCGGTCTGAGCCCCACGTGCAGACAGAAGCGGGCTGACCGGGGAGGAGGCGCCCGGCCCCATTCAGGCCCGACAGCAACACCGGGACAGTAAGGTGAGCCCGGGAGGCCCTGGGGGGGATCCCTACTATCGTGAAGGCCTCAGGCCAGGGGCGCTTCCCCCGTGCACTGTCCCGAGTGGATTGAGAGGGGCAGGAGCCCTCATGTAACTCCCCTTATCCATGACCGGCCCTATTCACGAACAGGGCCTGAGTTGAGAGTTTGGTAATTCCGCCCCTGCGTGGAACTAGCTCTGTTTAATGTAAAAGTATTTTCTATGTTAATCACATGCCTACATTAAGGTCTTTAAGGAATTGAATGTACCTACATGTATTGAGCCTCTGTGTTCACCTGCCAAGAGTTAAAGTGTTCCTATGTTGTAGGCCTACCTGCTTTGCGACACCCACTGTACTGAATGTGGTTGCGCCTAGGTTGATACAGGTTCTTCCTCATCTACAGTGTTATGTGGATCTAAATTCTTGCTAATTGAATGTCGCTAAGCGCATGGAAGTCCATGTTTTGACCTGCAACCTATGACCTACAGTGTTACCTATTTTTCAATGAGGTTAATGCTACTGCCTTTTAATGGCGTAACGTTTTACTGTTATAATGTGCTTGAATGAATTTACGCACTGGTTTTGAGAAGCTAAATGAATTGCAATGTTGCCTAAGATTATCTGCCTCATCTATTGCTGATCTAAAATTAGATAAAGAATCTTGATTTTACCTGACAACCTGGGATGGTATCTCCTTATTGTGTGCGCATTACTGGGTCAGTGTGAGTGTGTGCTGCACAAGTGCTTAACACATTGCCTTCGAGTGCCTTCCTGCCTCGCGCCAAGCTACCGTGTCAGAATCGGTGACCCCGGTTCTAACATCCTTCCATTTATTACTCATGACATGTTTAATGACATAAGTGATAACATTGCTGATGACATCATCCAATGAGTGTGTTAGTTTAATAGATTACATAGTGGCGCATATCTACCATACTACTTTTCTACTTAATTTTGTACAGCCTGTGTCTGATGACTTGTGTCCAGTATGTTCGTCACAAGTTTTTTGGTTCTGCAAAAAAAAATTCAACAGGGCAAACATAGTAGATGCTAAGTATTTTAAGCAGCCTTGAGTTATTAGACGAAATCTCCTCAGCATGACAATTTCTACATAGAAGACTGTGTGCTCCAGGTACTAACCTATGTACATTTGCTTGTTTTGCTTCAGAAGATGGGCTATCTGTAAGGTTTTCACCACAGTATGAAGGCTGCAGGTAGTATGATCTTCAGCACCTCCAGACCTTGGTAATTTTAAGTGAATATCTTCCCTTTGGACAAGTTGTGCATAGAGTATACACTGTTCTTAGCAGATAAGTTTTAATACTGTGTGGTGTATTTCTCACCAGAGTGTCAGTGTGTGCAAACAGTGTGGTACAGATTAAACTCGCTCCATAGAGTAAACCGTGTTAACAGCAGTGGCGGCCGCCACCTACCTAAAGTGGTAGGGCGGCCGCGGGTGGAGAGGACAGTGGGTTGGGTGGGGGGGAGAATTAAAATATGAGTTAAAAAATAAAAAAGACTTACCTGCTGCTCCGCTGACACCTGCCTCGTGGCTTCTCTCGTCGTCCGGCGGAAGGGTATGGGCCCTCAGGGAACAGGTCCACACCCAATCCAGACGCTGCAGCACCAGGATTGGTCTGAGCGGCCTCGTTTGCCGCTCAGACGGTGAACTGGAGCCTGTGGCTTTTCTCCAACCCGCTGTGTAACACAGCTAGTTGGAGGAACAATCAAGTGTGCATATGTGTTTGGCTGGCCTAGGACTGCCGGCCAAATATGCATGCGCACTTAATGATTAATTAATCCCCGCCATGCCCTGCCCCGCCCTATAACTATTGTATTGCGGGGCTCAGACAGCATAAATAAAATGATAATAACATTGTGTTATTATCATTTTATTTATCATCTGCTGGCACGGTCTGAGGGGCGACGCTCCTTCGCCATTACGGAGGAGCCGCCCCTGGTTAACAGTACCCACTTTTCTACTTCATTTCTCAGTGTAGGTACACTGACTGTCATGGGTTTGACACAAGGAAAGACTGTCCGTAGAAGGGCGTTAGTTATGTAAGAGGGCTTCAATATCTGGAGGAACTTGGTTTGCCCTGAACAGTTGTTTACAGATTGAACACCGTGTGCTGAATAGGTTACCCTTTCATCTGTAGTTCATAGTCAATATGAACTCGGCTACCCATGCAGTGTATGGTATAGGGTCAATGTTGCACATAGCACAAGCTTGCTGTACCTGTGCACAAGTTATAATTAGCTCTGTTAACTATAACCGGTGAATTTCTGTGCGTTTTTTCATTTAAAAATGTTAATTTTGTCACTCACAAACTTACCTAACTATAATGTTTCTTTAACCTTTGTTTTTTTCAGTGAATTTCTAAGGTTTTTTGTTTTAAACAAAACAGATCTTTTTATGACACCTTACTATAACGTTTCTTTAACTTTTGTTTTTGTCAATGAATATATATATGTATGTATCTATACTTTTACATGGCACAATGTGTATATTATTTAGCATTTAATACCACACTTGTGCCATGTAAAAGTGCTATTAATAACAAGGCTTACTGTTCTCAAATTTCTTAACCTGAGAACGATGGAAGGCTGAGTCTCCCAGTAGGGATTTAAACTTACAACCCTCAAACCATCAAGTTTGACCAGTGAGCAATCAAATGACTGCTCCATCCTGCTGGCTTCAAAACAATAAACGGGATATGGGACATCCTTGTTTTGTGGGGCTTTTCATTTGCACCTTTCCCAACTTATCCAATTAATAGACAATCTGCTGAGGCACCTTACTAAATAGATTGGAATTCTCTGGTGAATTGTGCTGGGATGTTAAAGTCCTTTATAATCCATTTCAGGCCTGTTTCTTGATATATATATATATATATATCACTGAAAAACCATAGGTTTTAGGGACAGTTATAGTTAGTTGGACATTTCACTCGTACAAAACCATAGAAATTCCCCCGTTATAGTTAGTTCAGCTAACTATAACTCGCGCCCCTGCAATGCACTGCTGATGACGTCACATATTACATCACTCATGACATGGTCAGTGACATCACTGATGACATCACTGATGACATCTCAAATGACATCACTGATGACATCACTGATGACATCATCCAGTGACTGTGTGTTTCTGTAAAGTTTAAATATTTTTAATATATATAGGAAAAGACGTATTGAAGAATGAGTGGGTGTATAAGTGTCTGTATGGATGATTTAGTAGGTGCGTGACTGACTCTATAAGTGAGTGATTTAACGTATCTTACTAAATGCATGGGTTAGTGACTAAACTGTGTGAATGTCTTTATCCGTCTGTCTGTTGGTGTGTAAGTGGCTGCATGTGTTTGTAAATAGCTACATGAGTGTCTATGAGTTATTGATTGGTTGTCTGAGTATCTGTATGGGTGCCTGAGTGTTTGTGTGGATGGGGTGTGTGTGGCTGCACATAGATGTATCAGTGGGTGATTCACTGGGTGCATGGTTTCAAGAGTGCATCTGTGATGGACTGTATGGGTGGGTGAGTGTGTGTATGGGTGTGTTAGTGAGTGAATGTATATCTCAGTGGTACATGTGTGAGTAACTACATATGTGAAAGGCAGTATATATGTGTGTTCGAGTATATAAATAGCTAGAAGCGAGAGTGTGTGATTGTGATTGTGAGAGTGACTGTATGGATGAGTGTGTGCTTGTATCAGTGATTGTATAAGAGCGTAAGATTGTGCTAGTATTTGTATGAGTAAGTGAGCTGGTGTGTGTATAACTGTATAGGTGAGTAAATGGCAGTGTGATTAATTATTTGCATGACTGACTAGGTGTGTGAGTACCTCTATGGATGAGTGGCGGTGTGTGAGTGTCTATGTAGGTGTATGAGTGCATATGATAGTTCTGTACTGAGTGACCGTAAGCATGAGTGACTGTACGGGTGAGTGAGTGGATGTGTGTGTAGACCTAAGAAACAGTGAGTGGGTATGTAGTTATTGGTGTTGGAGTGTCTATGGTTTTGAGAATGGCAGTCTGTAATTTACAGTGGGTGTATCAAAAGTTATATTAGGGTGTGAGAAGATGCATGAAATTATCACATGGATAATGTCATCAGTGATGTCATCAGTGATGTCATCAGTGATGTCATCAGTGATGTCATTTGAGATGTCATCAGTGATGTCATCAGTGATGTCACTGACCATGTCATGAGTGATGTAATATGTGACGTCATCAGCAGTGCATTGCGTGGGCGCGAGTTATAGTTAGCTGAACTAACTATAACGGGGGAATTTCTATGGTTTTGTACGAGTGAAATGTCCAACTAACTATAACTGTCCCTAAAACCTATGGTTTTTTCAGTGAATTTCAAAGGTTTTTAAATGCTAATTTCTAACTATAACGTGTCTGAAACCTATGGTTTTTTCAGTGAATTTCAAAGGTTTTTTAAATGCTAATTTCGAACTATAACGTGCCTGAAACCTGTGGTTTTTTCAGTGAATTTCAAAGGTTTTTTAAATGCTAATTTCTAACTATAACGCCCCTTAAACCTATGTTTTTTTCAGTGAATTTCAAAGGTTTTGTAAATGACAATTTTTAAATGTATTAATTGTTATATTTATTTTTTTGATACTGATTTACTACATTTTTTAAAACTATTTATTTTTAGATATTTTATTTATTAAATTACATTGTAATTACATTATACATTACATTACAAAATATACTTTCTCAGAATGAATTACTTTAGTTTAAATAGTTTGCAAATAGGCAATAGAGTTTTAAGTACAGTAGTTACAGTTGTTGCAATGGGCAACACAATTTCAAACACAATGCAACATTGAGCTCAATGTGAATTTCTAGTTAAATGCAATTAGTTACTTTATGGATTACTTTTCTAACCACAGGACTGGATCCTAGAATCAGTCCTGGGACATCTCCTGTAAACAGTTGAGTAAAAGCGTTTTGGTTACAGTACTGATTTTTAAGGAATATTATTGTATTTTAAAAGTTGACACTTAGAAACTTTTTCACATAGAATCACCAATGTTATCCTATGGGAGGAAATTCACTTAGCAGGTAAGTAGTGTTATCGTTACTTTTTCTTACTCAGTGTTGGATCCTGGATCCAGCACTGGTGCATCTCCTGTAAACAGTTGAAAGAATGCGTTTAAGTCATACAGGCGATTTTTAAGGAATATTTGTAGTTTGTGAAAATCGACACTTTGAAACTTTTCTGCAGAAAACCAGACAATGGATTCCTATGGAAGGAAATACAAGTTACTGGTAAGTACGGTTAGAATTACTTTTCAGGGTCAGTGCTGGGCTAAAAGATGCAGCACTGGGTTCTCTCCTGATAACAGGTGAGTAAATCGGTTTTCGTAGTTCGGTTGATTTTAGAGGAATATTATAATGTTCCAAAACTCCACACTTAGAAGAATTTCCAAGTGAAACCAGTCAATGTTAGCCTATGGAAGGAAATTCAAGTTGCTGGTAAGTACGGTTAAAATTACTTTTCAGGATCAGTACTGGGCTGAAAGATGCAGCACTGAGGTCTCTCCTGATAACAGGTGAGTAAATCGGAATTCGTATTTCGGCTGATTTTAGAGGAATATTCTAAAGTTCCAAAACTGCACACTTAGAAGAATTTCCAAGTGAAACCAGTCAATGTTAGCCTATGGAAGGAAATTCAAGTTACTGGTAAGTACGGTTAAAATTACTTTTCAGGATCAGTACTGGGCTGAAAGATGAAGCACTGAGGTCTCTCCTGATAACAGGTGAGTAAATCGGAATTCGTAGTTCGGCTGATTTTAGAGGAATATTTGTATGTTTCAAAAATCGACACTTAGAAACTTTTTCAGCAAAAAGCAGACAATGATATCCTATGGAAGGAAATTCAAGTTACTGGTAAGTACGGTTAAAATTTCTTTTCAGGATCAGTACTGGGCTGAAAGATGCAGCACTGAGGTCTCTCCTGATAACAGGTGAGTAAATCGGAATTCGTATTTCGGCTGATTTTAGAGGAATATTATAAAGTTCCAAAACTCCACACTTAGAAGAATTTCCAAGTGAAACCAGTGAATGATATCCTATGGAAGGAAATTCAAGTTACTGGTAAGTACGGTTAAAATTACTTTTCAGGATCAGTCCTGGGCTGAAAGATGCAGCACTGAGGTCTCTCCTGATAACAGGTGAGTAAATCGGAATTCGTAGTTCGGCTGATTTTAGAGGAATATTTGCACAATGGTGAAGGGAGGGGGCGGGGCCTGAGGTGACATCTGTGCAAACGCGCCCGTGGCGCGTTTTGAGTTGGGGGATTAAGGCCCCTTGAATCATGAGGGTCCCTGGGGTCCAACTAGCCCACCCTGTACCTCCAGTATGCGCCAGGAGCTGCGTTGCAGAGAGGTGTTCAGAGGCCACGCCCCTTTACACCTCTCTGCAACGCAGCTCTGTGGCGCTTTAGAAGTACATGGTGGGCTAGTTGGCCCTCAGGGACCCTCAGGATTGAAGGGGATTTAATTCCCATCTTAAAACGCGCCACGGGGCCTGTTTGCACACATGTCACCTGAAGCCCCGCCCCCTCCCTTCACCACTGTGCAAACGCGCCCCGTGGCGCGTTTTAAGTTGGGGGATTAAGTCCCCTTCAATTCTGAGGGTCCCTGGAGTCCAACTAGCCCACCATGTACTTCTAAAAAGCGCCACAGAGCTGCGTTGCAGAGAGGTGTAAAAAGGGGCTTGGCCTCTATACACCTCTCTGCAACGCAGCCCCCTGGCACATACTGGAGGTTCCTGGTGGGCTAGTTGGCCCCCAGGGACCCCCAGTATTCAAGGGGAATTACTTCCCCTTCTTAAAACGCGCCAGGGGGCGCGTTTGCAGAGTACTGCAGGGAGGGGGCGGGCCTCCGGCACGATGCCGGTCGCTTTTAAAAAAAATTTAATGGGAGGGGGCTGCGTGGCCCCCTTCCCTTGCTCCACTTTTGGCCCCAGGGACCCCATCCCCGGGGCCTGAGCATTTTATTTTATTTTTTAAATAAAAAAAAAACGGGAAGGGGGCCGCGTGGCCCCCCTTCCCTGGGCCTGTATTGGCCCCGGGGACCCCATCCCCGGGCATGCCCTTGGTTTTTATTTTATAGATTTGGAGGGTGGCTGCGTGGCCCCCTCCTCAGGCCATTTAAGGCCCCGGGGACCCCATCCCCCGGGGCCGGCCTTGCACTTTTTTTTTTTTTTTTGTAATTTGGGGAGGGGGCTGCGTGGCCCCCTCCCTGGCCACTTATGGCCCCGGGGACCCCATCCCCCGGGGCCTGGCCTCTGGTTGGGGACTGTGGGGGTCCCCAATGCCCCCACAGTCCCGCCGGCTCCCGCGTCCCTTGGGAGCCGGCATTGCTTTTCCACATGGGGAGCAGCTAACATGCTGCTCCCCGTGTGGAAAGCAATCAGCTTTGGATATTGAAGCGAGAGCAGGTTTCCTGCTCTCTCTTCCAATATCCAAAGCAAGTTTGCAATGACAGGACGGGAGCCGCGAGGCTTCCCGTCCTGCCATTGCAAACTACAGTGTCACGGGGGTAGGCACCCCGGGACACTGCAGGAGCCGGCCCTGGGGGGTGGCGGTCCCCAGGGCCATCAAGGGCTCCGGGAGGGGGCCGCGCGGCCCCTCCCCTTGAATTGCACAGCCCCGGGAGGTGGTGGTCCCCGGGGCTCTGGGGTCCGTAACGGACCCCCACATTTATTTTCTATGTGCCCCGGGGAGGTGGTGGTCCTCGGGGCATGTGGGGGCTGGAGCCCCCCCACACGTTATTAAAATTAAAAAAAGAAGCCCCGGGGGTGGCAGTCCTCGGGGCAGCGGGAGGGCAAAGAGCCCTCCCGCACCATTATTTTTTTAAGCCCCGGGGGGTGACGGTCGCCGGGGCTTGGGGGGGCCTTAGAGGCCCGACACATATTTAAACGAAACCCCTGCATGCCCCCGGGACTTGGCCCACCCGGGAGCCAATTAACAACGAAGCTGCGGGAGACCGCGCTTCGTTTTTTTTTTTTCTCGGCGGGATCCGCGCACCCTGAGCGTATCCCGCCGATTTTTTTTTTTTTTTTAAATGCTTTTTTCTGCCCAGGGGGTCCTTGTGGGGTGTTTCTACCCTGACCCCTTTGTGCGTTTTGCGCACTTGTTTCTTTTGGGTTTTTTTTCTAATCGGCAGGATCCGCGCACCCTGAGCGCATCCTGCCGATTTAAAAAAAAAAAAAAAAAAAAAATGCTTTTTCTGCCCAGGGGTCCTTGTGGGACCCCTGAGCAGACCTAGGGGTCAGGGTGTTTCTACCCTGCCCCCTTTTGCGCTTTGCGCACTTGTTTCTGTCCCTTGGTTCTACCGAGGGATAAATGGCTGCCAACACTTCCTGATTTGGAGTGTTGACAGCCAATTAGCATGCAGCTCGTGGTCGGGAGGGTACGCGGACCCGACGCGGCCATAGATATATATGTGATTTTCCTTTTGATTTTCTCAGGAACTGCTGAACGGATTTACACCATTTAACAAAAGGGTTCTTTCTGAACCAAGAACTACCTCTTTGCCAAATTTGGTGTAATTCCGTTCAGCAGTTCGGGCTGTAGCCGTGTCTAAAGTTTCCTATGGAAAAATGAATGGGGAAAACACGTTTTGGGACCCCCTTTTTCTCGGCCCCCGCTTGACGAATCACCCCGAGACTTTCAGGGTAGGAGCGGACCGGAGCGGGCCATAAAGTTTGAAAATTTCACGAAGATACGTCAACCGGCAAGAGAGTTATTTCAAATAGAATGTCGCGGATTTCCTATGGAATATAGGTCCTAACTATAACTATCTACTGGCGACCGCCAGTAGATAACATATATATATATATATATATATATATATATATATATATATATACCTCTATAATTTGAATGTTTATTCTCTTTGTAGAATTGTGTGGTCAACAGTGTACTATAAGCCACTGCCATTTAAGTTTTTAAATAATGTTCCCTTCTGAATGACCAATTAACATGAACCTCTAATTTAAGTCATCTTTTACATTCAATGTGTTCTGAATCTCTACAGCTATATAGTCAGGGGCTTAATTTTATTATATTTTTGGACCTAGAATAACACTTATGATTTTGTTGTATTAATGTGTGGATCTAGTTCATCGTTTATATATTGTTGTAAATCTAGCAGATTTTGCAAGCCATTTTGGGTACCAGTATTAAAAGGGCATTGCAGAAGGATCTGCAGAGAATCGTTCTTTCTCTAAAATGAAACCTAACCTGTAACCCTCAGCCATTTAATTGATGAGGAAAAAAGGTCACAACTTTCCTGTCAGTTGATAACTCACAGGGTGTGGAAAAGTGTAGCCATAAATTGCGGGGAGACATAATAGAGAGAGGGGAAGGGGTGGGAAGACTAACACAGACTTTGACATGGTAAAAAGACGGTAAAAAGACTGCAATGGTGCAATCTTGAGAATGGCAAAGCTCGGACCAATATCTAACAACTCCCAGGGAGACGGAACGGCGACCCTGTCGTCGCACGTTCAGCATACGATGTTTTTATGTAAGGGGGGTGGGAGGGGAGTGGGCGAGGGGGGGGGCAATGTTTTCCTTTTTTTTTTTTTTTTTCTCTCTATTGTCACTGTCACCTACTCTATTTTCACCCCCTTACTTTCACATTTCACTACAAGAAGTAACACACTGTCCCGAATCATACACAGGAGCAGTAGGTCGAAGGCTGAAATATACACGGAACAGAAACCAGTCCTACATCAGATAACTGGGACTAGCGGGAGGGGTGGAAACACGATAAAAGAGAGCTGGGGGCACAGACCAGGTCTACCAGAGATCACACACCATAGATAATGGCACCCACCAACAACCTTAACCTGGCGTCCGATCTAAAGATAGTATCTCTTAATGTCAAGGGACTCAATCAACCCATCAAACGCAAAAAGATACTCGACTACCTCGCTAAACGTAAGGGGGATGTGGTCCTATTACAGGAAACCAAACTATCCCTGGATGATGTCAAACTAATGAAAGCTAACTGGATATCACAGGTAGCCTGTTCACCGGCAGTAGGGAAGAAAGGCGGGGTAATTGCTCTGGTATCTAAAAAACTCCAACCTAACAATAGAATCGCAGCATCACGACGAGGTAGGAAGAATCTTGCTAACATGCTTTAAAAAGGGGGAGTAGCGCATTCATGTTGCCAACATTTACGGCCCTAACAAAGACGACTCCGTATTCTGGGAGGGGGTTTCGCACAAACTTGACAGCCTCCCACAGGACGACCTTATGGTGGTGGCGGGGGACTTTAATATTCCTCTGGACCATACACTGGACAGGCAATCAACCTACCACTCCCAGCCCACAAACGCACACGCCACCCTAAAGAACATCTGCTCCAAATTCAACCTCAAGGACCCATGGCGACTCCAACACCCAGACACTAGAGACTACACCTTCTACTCCAACCCACACAACTCATACAGCAGGATAGACTACATATTAATCACAGGCCCACACACACACCTGATAGAACATACTGAGATAGAGCCTAGGCTAGTATCAGACCACTCATGCATCACCCTAAAGCTGAGCGGGTGCCACAACGAGGACATCCCCCGAAGGTGGCGTTTTAACAGTGACGTCTTGGCTGACCCAGATAACAAAACAAAAAAATTGAAAAGGCCATAAAAGATTACCTCAGACACAATGATACTGAGGAGACCGATTCTACTACCTTTTGGGACGCACTCAAGGCGACAGTCAGAGGCACAATAATCGAAATCAAATCCAAAATTAACAAAAACACCAACCTACAGCTGACCCAGCTCGAGCAAGACATCAAGAAGTTAGAAACTGCCCACTCCAGGGACACGCACGATACTAGAACCCTAACAGAACTAACCAGGAAAAAGTATGAATACAATAAAATCCTGAGTGAGAGGGCCGGACTATGGGTCAACAAGTACAAGGCCATTAACCTTTGCGAAGCGAACAGAGCGGGGAAACTTCTAGCCTCATACCTAAAGCACAAACGTAATCAACTCACCATCTCATCTATCACGGACACAAACAACAAAACCCACACAAGACACAAAGATATATTAAAAACCTTCCAAGAGTTCTACCAGGATTTCTATAAAAACAACCAGTCCTCAGACCTGGAGGAGTGCACAAAATACCTTAGCAGACTCGGCCTCCCCAAACTATCCAATATTGAAGCACAGAGACTAGGCCAAGAAATTAGTACGGCTGAGATTGAAATGGCGGTTAAGGCAATGAAGGACAACAAAGCCCCAGGTCCAGACGGGTACACAGCCATGTTCTACAAGTCCTTCCTAGATCACCTGAAACCCACCATGAAAAAGGTGTTCAACACTGTGCGGACAATGGGCTGATATCACAGTCCATGTCTGAGGCCAATATAATTGTCATTCCAAAGGAAGGCAAGGACGAACTACTGCCCAAGAATTACAGACCCATATCCTTAATTAATGTGGACTGTAAAATATATGCAAAAATCCTGGCAACAAGACTAAACCCCGTCCTGCCCAACTTAATAAGTAACTCACAGGTAGGCTTCCTAAAGAACTGTATGGCTAATGACAACACGAGACTCCTCTGCCACATTCTAGAGCACACCGCTAAACTGGCAGAGCCAGCTGTGGCTATTACACTAGATGCCGAGAAGGCCTTCGACAGAGTCTCATGGGCCTTCCTGGAACAATGCATGCAGTCTTTCAACCTAGGGGAAGGGTACATACGGAAGGTGCTGGTGCTATACAGGAACCCAAGAGCATGCATTGTCATTAATGGATCACTCTCTGAACCACTCACATTACAACGAGGCACTAGACAGGGGTGCCCCCTGTCACACTCACTATTCCTACTAGCGCTGGAGCCCTTAATTAGCGACATCAAATCAAACACGGAAATAAAAGGGATCACAATTAACGACGTGAAAATTAAACTAGCCGCCTACGCGGACGACATTCTTATTGTGACAGAGCAACCTAAGACCTCCATAGAGGCCTTGATAGATACCATAGAGAGTTACTCAAGACATTCAGGATATAAACTCAACAGGGAGAAATCAGAATGCAAACCCCTCAACATACACACCACTCGGGACACCCTAGGAGGATCGGGCCTGGCCTGGCAAACAGGGTTCATCAAATACCTAGGGATCTACTTTGGGAATGACATCATGTCTACACTAGACCAAAATGAGAAACTACTGTTAGGGAAAATAAAGAAACTCATGGAGGCCTGGTCCCCCAAATTTATAACCTGGTGGGGTAGAATAGAAACGATCAAAATGATGATCACCCCAATGATCAATTACCTGCTGAGCATGTTACCACTTCTACTTACGGATGACTTCCACCGCAAAGTGAACATCCAGATTAGTAAATTCCTATGGCGGGGAAAGAAGGCACGGATTAGTATAAAAAAACTAAGACTAGATAAAAAGCTGGGAGGACTAAACCTGGCAGACTATAGAACTTTCCAATATGCTTTCCTTGCAAAACAAGGGGCCTACTGGGTGACACCCCCCCAAGGCTACACGCCGGTATGGCTACTAGTTGAGAGAGCCATACTAAACAACATCAACCCGCTAATACTACTAACAGCTAATAAACACACGCACGTATCCAGCCCAATCTTCAAAAACACATAAATTGCCCTACTCAAAATAGACAAAAAAATGGAGAACAGTGTAAAGAACTCGAAATGGGAATCTCTCTGGACCAACAGTAAGATCAAATACAAAGGGAAGTCACTGGCCCTCGTCACATGGATGGAGAAAGGCATCTCCCACCCAGCCCAACTAGAGGAGGAGGGCCACCCCATCACGTTCGCCACACTAAAAGATAGACATAACCTACCAGACACGGAATTTTACAATTTCCTAAAAATCAAAACGGCCCTAACAAAAGCCAAACTATCAACACCCAAACCATCAATTATGCAGTATATGGCGACAATCAACAGAATAGGGCACCAAGTATCGCACCTCTACAAACTCCTACGCCCAAATACAACCAAACTTAACGATAAAACTACTAAATACTGGGTAAACCAAAGCAATAACTCACTAGACGAGAAAGAATTAGCTCTGCTCTGGGCCTCCCCCTCACGTAATAAAATTTCCCCAGTTCTATCACAAACAAAATTTTGGCTACTCCACAAGACATACTGGACCCCTGCTCGTTTAGCCTCACTAGGTCTCAGAGAAAACGACCTAAGCTGGAACTGCGGAAGCGAAACGGGGGATCTAGCACATCTCATCTTCTACTGCCCAAAACTTAAAACATTCAGGGGAAAAATCTTTGATTTCATAAAGAACGCGCTGGGATTCACTCTAAGCCCAGAATTCTCTTCCCTCACCACCGCATTTTTGACCACAGGACTTGACTCACAACATGACAGGGACCTGCTAGATCTCCTGCTGACCGCAGCAGTGAAAATGGTCCTGAACAACTGGAAGGACACCGCTAAGACATCATACAAAGGCTGGGTTAACTGGGTGACATACCTCAGAGGCGCAGACAACACGGCTCTACAAAACTCACCCTGGAAACCTGCCACTAGGGGGATGTGGAAGTCGCTCGTTACATATCTGGACTCCTATGAGCCCCCGTGAGAGCACTGGGGGGGGGGGTTCCCTCACAAGGCTATAAACCCAGAATAGACACACTGCTATAGTACACTTCTTGTATCTCCACTCTTTCTCCACCCTTTCTTTCCTATCCTCTATCTCTCTTTGATTCTGACCTTAACTTCATAGTAAATCAATGTAAAGGGGCTCAGTGAGACACGCTTACCAAATACCTGTAACTATTGCAAATACAACCACGTTTGGCTGGTACCCCGTAACGGAAATGCGAATGTACTTGTTTATAAAATTTAATAAAACACTTGAAATTAAAAAAAAAAAAAAAAAATTGCCTGCTTTTCAAACTAGGCTTACTAATGGCCTACTCACAAATACTTACTAAGGCAATTGAAAAACCCATTTGCAGAAGGACAACTACACAAGCTGTCTATCCTAGCAAGATCTCTGGGGCCGTTTATTCAATTTTTATAAACCCCGTTCGTTTGAATTGTGAATTTAGGCTGCTTTGCTCATCCTTTAAAAAACATTATACTGTGGCTCTTGTCCAGGGACAGATCTTCCATCCTTGGCATCAGAAGACGGCAGATTGATCAAACTTTTTGTTAGTACATTATGTAAACACATTTAGCATCCCTTATAGGTACAACTGGGCCATTTGAGTGCCTGATTTCGAATGAGGATCCTAAGTAGGGGAATAGCAAATTACTATCTGACTCGATGTTTCTACTGGATAAAGTAGTTATGACCAATAGCTTAACATCTCATCAGAAATTGTAATGGCTGTAATCTCATAATCTAATAAAATGTGTATGCTCTCACCGTTAGAGAGCTTGACAAAGGTACAAATGAACAACATCAAAAAGCATCTTTGATATTTTTTAGATGGAACTTTTTTTCTTGCACCCTTTCAAATAAAATATAATATGAAGAGTTGTTTTCTGGTAGAAGAGATGGCATTCTTACCACAGAGACTGCCTGCTTGGTGAGAAAAGATTTTGAAAGAAAATGTCTTCGCTGGAGGCATATCTTGAAAATAGGATGTTGGTGGAGAATAACCTTTGGTACCGATAAGTCTCCAGTTTGTCAAAGAGTGTTCTCTGGCCTGAGCGTCATTCCGCTCGAATGGCAAAGCGCTTCCACACAAATTAGCCCTATAGACTGTTCACTTCTATTGATATACGTGGTCCAGTGCAATAAATAACGCTCGAGGTGTTACAAGCAATCAGTCTTCAAATACACAACTTCCTGCTTTGACCTCTTTCCTTAAGCTGCAGTGGCTAATCCTGCATTAACGGGTGATGCTCATGGCCTATATTATTTTTATGTGCTTAAATAGGTCAATATTCAGGCCAAATGATTGTGATCTTTACTCCAATGACAAGCTGTGAAATAACATTTTGCTTTCTGTACCATTTTAATGAAGTGAACTTGGCATACCCTCTCCATTACATTCTTTGTACTGATGAGCTGACCATTGCATCCTTCATCAGGAATTGCCAAGCCTTTTCAAATAAATGAAAACTCTTTTGCTCCAGGTACAGACTGGCAGAATCTCTGATGGAAGTATGCACGAAGTCCACTGATGTGAGATATCATTTCTAGAAGTCCCATTCTAGCCAATCAAGGATAGTGAATAGTGGACATGTTTCTGGCAGGTACCTCTCTCCTCGGGTCCCTCTTCCACACTGAGGCATTCATAGAAAGGGAAGATGCAGCACAATCCTCACACATGAAGGCCCATGTGCACCAAGCATTGTGAGGAACAGTGGCGGCTGGTATGTACCGAGGGCACAGATCAATCAATCAATAAATAAAATAAACTTACCTTCCTGGCATGCTGCACAGTGCCCTCCTTGCTCAGGTCTTCTCTCCTCGAGGCAGGCTCCAACGCGGGACCCAGCAAGTTCCCCTAACCAATCCTGGCACTGCTCTCACCAGCATGAGGGAAGCGCCAGGACTGGTGGGAGCAGCCTCGCTCAGCGCTCTGAAGAGCACTGGAGGCCTGTGCTTTCTGTAACCCAGCTGTCTAAGACAACTGGGTTAGAGAGGTTTAAAATGCACGTCTGGCTGGCCTTCGCAATGACAACTCAGTTTGCGACGGGTTGCTGAAAAATAAAATGGTAAATAAACTTTTTTACCATTTTATTTTTCAGCTCTGGGGCTTGTGAGGTGACGCTCCTCCGCTCAAATGGAGGAGCCACCCCTCGTGAGGAATGAGGCAGGCAAGCTCCCTCCACCCAATACCTTTTTTATATGTGAAACCTATGGGGTAGGCTGCAGTTCATAGACTTGGGGGCTGACCCCTACCTTATCCCAAATCCAGCAGGTACAATTTCTTTCCCTATAGTGCCAAAGTGAGTGATAGTTCACTCGGATCCCCAGGCAGTGCTGCTTAACTCCCTTCACCCCCAGTAACCCAACACCATTTTACATTCAAGTAAATCCCCTGCTGGTGTACCACTAGAACATTATCATGCACCTCCTATCCATACACCACTTTGCTTGTCTCCCCTTCAAAACTAGCTTTATTTTATTTATTTAGAAGGCACACATCACACTCTTAGTTATCTCCAAGTTCCCTCCATGGCTTAATAAATAACTGCTAACAAGTTATAGTGCATTAGAAACTGGGATCTCCACAGAGGACTGCTAAAGATTAAAACATATTTTACTGCCTTCCTGAAACCTTAACAAGGTGTACTTGGTTGTAATAGTGTCAGTCTTGGCGCTCTGCTGTTCTAGTGCCGCTATACAAGAAAGGCGACCGGGGCACCCCTTCAAGTTAGCAGCCAATTTCCCTTTTGCATGGGACCTGTAAGGTACTTGGTAAAGCCATATTAAGCCGTCTCCAGGTTTGGGTGGCTACTGTGAATATTCTGTCTGAGATGCAGGCTGGCTTCAGGTTAAGGATAGGAACTATAGATCAAGCCATCCGTCTATATCTGATCTGCCATAAATACTCAGTACTTAAACGGACATCTTTATACTTCACATTCTTTGAGCTGAAGTCAGCATTTGACCTTGTTAACCGCACAAATGTATGTTTAACTTTGAAGGAGCAGGGAGTTAAGGGTTCAGTCCTGAAGGTGATAATGGCTCCTCCACACTGATAACACAGCTAAAGTTACATATGGACCTGCCAGTGAAAGAGCGAAACATTCCCCATCCTTGCTAATGATGCGGTTCTACTGACTAGAACTGAGAATGCAATGCATAAACTGCTGGGAAGAGTTATAAATTACTGTAATAAGAAGGCCTTACATTTTAATTGTAGAAAACAAAGGTCTTGCCATTGAAACAGTCTCCTAGTTTGAAGAGGAAATTAATGGTGTACGGAGATTAAACTGAGGGTGTAACGGTAACGTATTACAATTATTTGGGCATAGGTCTCCCCATGCAGCTTAATTGGGAGGAACAAATATCGAAGCTTAGCACTATTTTATTACAGACATCGAGGGCTGTGCTTTATTTATAGAAAAGGTGGCTTCCCATTGCGTTAGCACCTTCCTCCATATTTATGAACTGAAAGCAGTGGCTGCTGCACTCTATGGAGCTCAGTGATGGGGGCATGGTAACTTACATGCGCGACAAGTAGTTAAAAATAATTTCCGAAGAGCCTTGTTAAGGCTTAGACCAGGTGCACCACTGTTGGCCTTATATGTGGAACTTGGTCTCACTACGATTTCAAACTCAGCCAAAATTAAACCAGTACTGTATTGGATTGGGTTGGTCAGAAATCCGAAAGCCTCCACATATCTAAAATCGTGGAAGTGGACAGTTATGGTACGATGAGGGGAAGCAATTGGTTGGTGCATGTAAGAAAGTTAGTAACCGACTTATAATTGGGGTTTTAATGGACTGATCCAAACAAGTTCGGCCCTGATGCATAGGGAATTGTGAAAGACCGCTATCAGATGTCAAAGTGGGAATCTAAGCTCGTCAAAATAAGACCAGGCAGCATAATGGTAGATTGCTTTGATCATAAAATGGAATTGAGATTTTAAGCATTAACTAGACCAAATCCACCCTGAGCACAAATGCACCCTATATTTTAGGGTTAGAATGAAGTCTTCCCCTACCAGAGAATGTCTTGTAAGATGTGCAAGGCTTACTAAGGGATATGAATTCTGAACTATATGTTTGGAGGGAAAGATAACAATATGCATATTTTGCTGTTTTGTACCAAGTTAAAAAAAATACCATCTTCAAACAATGGTTTTTGCCCTTGTTTGGGTCCTATGGGTTAACTTCAACTAGGAAAGCTTTAGTCTTGTGTCATAGGGCAAATGAAGCAATGTATGGCCACTAGTCAGACATACATTGGTAACTAGCAATAATTACTATTGTACTGTAGTCATAAATTGATTGACAACAGAGGTTATATCTACCTGAATAATAGTTGATATATTTGATGTAATTTCATGGATTCTTAACCTGTATAAATATTTAGACTTTACCGACCTGTTTGCACATTGAACTAGCGTTGGTCAGCATCCTTTGTTCTTATTTTTGTTATTGTAAATTTTACTGTTAGGTGCATTACTCTGGAATAATAGCTGCCATATTTGATTTATTTTAATGACAACACAATGAGAGAGCATGGTTTTTGCTCACTTGCAAAGTTGCCACACCTTAATGAAAAGTCCCCAGGATATTAAGAGAAATTATAGGTTTTGTTACCTTGCATAAAAGTCAACACTTTACTGAACTTTGCACTTTTGGACTAGTACTGTCAACTTCTCTTTTTACTATAAATGGTGAGAAATTATGGGACTTCCTACTTTGCACAAACATCAGCACTGTATTGAGCTTTGCCCTTTTGGACTAGCAATGGCAAGAACTTCCTCATTACTAGAAATTCAGGGTAATTTGATTATCGTAGGAAGACTGAGTTTTCTCTTGGTACCTGTATAGCTTTTATTGTACGATTTTAATTGAACATTGTAAATGTACTGTTTTGTGTTTTAAATTGTAAGACAAATTGCTGAAACAAAGATTCAAAATGTAATATTGTCAGGCAAAGAAGCTGAACAAACCACTGGCACTATATATGTCTCAAATTGAGAATGGAGTCCCATACCACACCCAGATTCCTCACTGTTTTTGAAAAGGCGGTGGAAAAGCCAAGTAGATATAGAGACTCTGAGAGGCTACTGGGTGGTCTTTATCATGTGATCAGAACCAATAAGGTAAACTTATTTACCCTCAATAAATCTTTGTGGCATCAGCGTAAGAGTGGTATTGCAACTCCCTGCTGAAAGCTGTGGTTTAATGGAAATGCCGAAGAGAGAGAATTTGAGTACCCTTCACCATGGCAGTTAGGACAACTGAAACACCCTAGAACAAGAAGCTTTTTTGTAGTTTACTATCTGGTCCAGATTTCGTGTGTAGGTTTAACAACTGAATTACGTTTCTGATTTTGACCATACTGATTTCCCTTTTCAAAGCTAGTACATCTTCATCAATCACATTTAGTATCTTCAGAGTCTCCTGATATTTCTTAAGTATCACAATCCTCCTTGTACTTTAAATCTTGGTAGAAGTTCTATTTTTAAACTCCAAGTTAAGCTTTCCATCTGAGAAGTCATTTTATCTTCTAATCCCTGACAGATTCGTGGTTTAGTCTAACACATTCTTCAGTGTCTTTTGACAAAGATTTCTTAAAGCTGTTTTGGCCCTGCAGATCTCAGAAACCATGAAGGGCCCCTTCTTGCATTTGCAAGACTCATTTCTAATCCTTGGGTTTAAATGCATAGAAGACCAGCAGTGCCAAAGTGCCCACTGAGGGCTCTGGGCCGGGTTAAAACCATGTTCACTTGATTCATGGAACACATGTTCTTGGTGCCCATCATGCTCTCTTCTCTGAGCCTTCTGTGCCTTTCCAAAATCAAACACCGTGGCCTCTGGGTGCATGGGCCAACCCCTCCAGGCAAAGCTGACTGAGCATGGCCAAAGGTCATACAGAGCTCATCTGGAGGAATGGAGAGTAGGTGCCCTTTGACCAGAGCCTGCAGGTCACACCCTATACACGGATTTAGCTGTTTATGGCTGACGGGCATATGCAACAGGTTCTGGGAGCATAATGTGTGGGCTCAGGATGTGATAGCATGATCGGATCAGAGTCCGCTGTTCGTGGCCAAACAACATGCAAAAAAGAATCTGCCATATTGTGCACCTGCACCATATCCAGCTTTAAATGACCGATGACCCTTTCAAATAGCTTTCTGTGGAAGTAGAGGCCAGGTACATGTAGTGACCATAGAGGGGCCTTTGGTGTACTGTGGCTGTGCACAGGGTGTGGCACAGGGCTATGCTCTGTGTAAGTGTAAATGCTCTTCACAGCATGTTCTGAGTGAGGTAGGGGGATTGGGTGCATGGCAAAGCCATAGACCACCACTGCACCTATTATGCAGCTTACATGCTTAGTTGCTATGCATGGTGCATGGCAACTAGGCAGGGAGCAGGATGTTTTCTGTCCGGCTATGGATAGTAGACAGGTGTGTACTGCAAACCCTTACTTAATGCCAGGCACATACAAAAGGGGCTAGGGGTTCTACATTGAATCAAAGTTGACAAAAACGTGCTAACGTGTGCGGAATTATTAAAAAAACAAATACCATCCTCTCAACAGAAATAACTTCTAAATCTGCAGTAATTCTTCGCACAGACACTCAATAAACACCGTCTGTCAGCCAGTGACTGGTGCGTCTCTTTTTTTTATGCTTACTTTCTGCTTTTTATCTGCTCTCCTAAAAGGTCTTATTTCGAGGGATCAACTTTCACGTTGCAATTTGTTTCTCCACAGCCGTTACTGACTACATTTTTTTCACTAACTATTTTGCAAGCATCACAAGGTGAAATACTGTGTGAAGTCAAACCATATTGCCTGCCATTTAAGGTTCCATATTTAGATGAATAGACAGCAAAGGTGACTGCTATCAGTAACAGCTTCTGTTAACTCTTTCTTTGTGGATTATATTAAATACGAACCCTGCCCTTTTTATTTTCTGAATACCAGGTGTGATGTTAATCATTCCCCTCCAAAAGATGCTGTAGTAAAAGATAGTGAAGCTGTGGCGTCTTACTTTGCTCTGAAAAGTAATTTTATGGCATATACGTATATATTAGAGTGTCTTCAATAGGATGTTGGGAGGGACAGAGAGCTATGGATAGGAAGAGAATCCAAGACACATACTGGAGATTCAGCAGATAGCAACACCAGTGAGTAGCTCTGGGCAGGTGTTGTTAACACAGAAGTAAATAAATAATCGCAATAACCGTTACCTTTCTCCTTACTGGTACCATCGAGCGCACCCTGACAGATTCTGTATGGGGCTGTGTTCTAAGTGCCCTGGAGAAAAGATGATTTTTAGAAAGGTGATCTGAGCAGAGTGAAGGTCTAAAGTCTCATTCTGAAGTTTGTTTGAGAAAAACCTCCCAACAATCTCTTGGAGAAAGAAAAATAACAGTGTATCTGCACCTGTAAACATACGTCTGTTTTTAGATGCAGACTTACTACTTTTTGTTATTCACCATTATTCCCAGTAGTAAGCCTGGAAAGTTGCATTAAGCGCAGGCGTTCCAGGTGTACTACTGGAAATGTCAGGTGACTCTTCCATGGGCTTCTATTTCCACTGTGTGGACCCATCCGTAGTGGAGAAAGCAAGGAATGGGAAATGGCACGCCCTGTGCAATAGCACTTTTATGTCATGGGGAAAACATTTTGCCTATGGAGAAAGCCCCTTCCCTAATTCCTTTTGAAATCTAGGGTGATCTGTTCCCTTCTCAGCCAACCCTCAGCTGGGGGGAAATTTCTGATTCTTCCCAGGGTGGAAAAGGATAACCAGTTTGGGAATGCCTACAAATAAACATTGTTATGGGAGTTCCCAAACTTCCAATGCAAATTACGCCTTGAAACACCCACTTTCCATCACTTGAGTGGGATTTATAAGCATGGATTTCTCTGCACTTGTGCTGGAGAATCCACACTGCTAAATAAATGTGTGGCTACCACGAATCCCCTTTGTAAATTCCTGGCAGGCATAAAAAGGTAACTTTGGTCATAGATTTGCATTTGCAACTGAATTTAACTTTGTGCATATGACCATGCAAGATAACAAACAAGGACTGCAACAGTATGGGGCATATTATTAGTATCCCCCTTGATTATTGGGATAGACTCTGTATCTCTCTTCAATGCATGTATAATTTACTTATCTCCAAATACCTTATTTAAGCAATATTATCGAAGGGATATGAACTTCCAGATAGCATATAACCTGGGAAAAGCAAGAGACCTACTCCACCCCTTTCATTAGCTGCTTGGGAGTGCCCCTTCACTTGGATAATATTGTTATTTTAAATCACATCTTTAAAATTTGGAGCGAAATTCACGAAAATATTTGTTAGATGGAGGCTATTTCATTGAACTCTTTCGGTGGAAGGTTGTTTTTTTTGTTGGTGATAAATTTTCACCAATTTTTCCGATTGGTATGAATTGTAGTGAGGTTTTGAGGGTTCCTCAAAGGTGCATATAGGAAGGTTGATAACATATTTTATTCATAATATAAATTACTTGCTGCTGGTGCCATTCTAATTTTAGGAAGTGTGGTGAGCTCTAAGTGGATTTCTCATAAAAATGCCGACCCTTTGAGAGAAATGGTTTTCATGCAGGATTTTCTCTTGGAGCTCAGAGTAGGGGCTCGCGAGTCTAAAATGAGACACACTTTTTATAAATCCATGAATATCTTCCTCAGCCATGTGAGGAGATTATTATGCTTAGTGAAATGTGCTTCCCACAGCAGCAGCTTCCCGTCCATCGACTACTCAGTGTTTTCCTGCAGCTTCAACAAAGTGTTGCAAAGAACAATGAGATTTATACCATTATATAATAATAACAAGAACGAGGCACATTTGATTGTCATGAAGCTGGAATAAGAGTTGTAATAGTGAAATATTTAGTATAGAAGAGACTGCGGTAAATTAAATTTTAAGTGAATTTTTTAGTTATTTGCTTATTAAGATTTCACAATAATTTTACATAGTGTTTGACACATTCTTTTCCATCCAGCTCTCCTAACAAATTGTGGTATTCACTACGATAGCTCTAGAAAACTGAAAATTATTTTGCAATTGACATTTCCAACTTGTGTCGAATCTTATAAACCAGGGGTCTCCAACCAGTAAGTAGCTCTCTGTACAGAAAAGGTTGGAGACCCCTGTTATAAACCTTGTTCCTAAAGCTTAGAAAAACACAGAATCGAGGACAGATTATGGGGGGCGGGGTGGGGGTAGGCGAGGGGGATAATGCAGGAATCAAGAGAGGGTGGGGATAGGATTAAGGGTTGGCATCCCTCATCTGTATCCGAAACTAAAATCCAGCAGACCAATAAATATAAGCATAGGTGTCACCACTGCTTTGTGTCTTTTTTCTATGTAATGATATTTAATACAGAAACATATAATAAATAGTATATAATAGTCAGTATATTGTAGTAAGTGTCACTTCTGCAGTTGTTTCTCTCCTCTAGGAGTACTGGAATACACGGGTAATATGTATATGTGCCCCATTAGATTTAGTCTAGTGTTGTAGTTTGTGTATGATTTCTCACAAGAGGCCATTTTTTGCATCTCTGCTAGCCATTCCTCTTTTGTAGGTGAGTGAGTAATGTTATTGGGGGTTGGGCTACTTAAAGTATAACATATTAATGACAAGTTTCTCATCATGGTTGGACAACTCCATAGAATGTGTATTAAGTAGCAGCTAGGTTATTGAGGTCTCCAGCATTTGAAATATTTTGTCAGTAGTTTTTGTGGGGTCCAACTATAGTTTTGTAATATTTTGAAATGGTTACATTATAGTTGTGCTTCTCTGACCCTTGTATCATGAAATTCAAATGCCTGGGATCAGTCATCGTCTTTATATTCATAGTTAACACTTACTTGCCATTTGAGCTGGCTTCCAAGGGGCTTAGAGCAAAGGTAGTTCACAAATATAGTAATTCAAAGATGTATTACACAGACCAGGCATCGCTCCTATAAAGGTTCTAAATTGTTAGGTATTGTACTATGGGAGCTTTTGGGAGGTTCTAAGTGGGTGATCCCCCTTAGCCTTTAAGGCAGTGGTTCAGTTGCACACTTCTCCCTCTTTGGGACATTGGCAATTTTAACTCTCCCTGGAGTCCTACAAATGTGTTGTGCTCGTTGTATGTCATCAGTTGGTCTAGAGAACCTTTTAACTTCTGTGGACCCCCACTAAATCACTTCTGGAAGCAGCGGACACCCCCCTCCCCCCAAGCAATTCTAAATGGCAAAGTGATACGTTAGAATCTATAATATTGCTTTGTCTTTTGTGCCTCCAACACAGGTCTCTTTTTGTTGCCGCATATCCGTACTCCAATTGTGGCCTTCAATCGTCCATGCTAGATTCTGTTTGCTGTACTTGTTCACCTCCCACAATTCAAGATAAGGATATAAAGGCAACTTTTAATCATCATTATGAAATTCCTTCACAATTACATACTGCTTTAAAATTTATAGTTTTCAATGTTATTTTCTTATGCATATATTCTTTATTACTCTGTTGCGGACTCCTTGAGTAAGCATCACGGATCCCCAGGAGTCCTTAGATCCCTGGTTAAGAACCACAGGGCTAGAGAATGAATCCCCGATATTCCCCATACGTTCCATTGTATGGTGCAACCCCCTATTTTAATTAATGTATTTATACAAATTGGTTCATCTTTTTGGAAGCCAGTATCAGTTTTCCTCTGTTTATAGCCAACAACCAGCTTCTAATTTCTGAATTATTGGATTATCAGTCTACAGTGGGGTGTAGACAGTGCATAAAGGGGGCCTAGCCCCAGATTGCCTTCAATATGTTTTCTTTCCAGGGTCACCCATAGTGTGCATATTAGACATTTGGCAGTACATATGCTAGTTGTGTGAGGTGCATGCTTTGTAGTAATACTCTATACATAGTAGGTTCAATCCCTTTTCACTTCTATCGCCTATTCATTTATAGGACTTCAATCACTGTTTCATGTTACCCAAGATGAAAGATCTTACGCCTTTATCTGAAGTCTTTAATATTTTCATTGGTTTCATAATTGACACTATGCCTAGTACATATTTAAAGTGTGGGGCCATCAACATTTTAATGCCTAAACTTTGAAACCAGGTAATGCCTAGTTAATTTTTAAAAAGTAACATTTTGGTAGACCTATTTTTTTAATCTTTGTTTAAATGATTTATAGTGGTGCAGGAAGGAAGCTGTTTGCCAAGTGATCTCATATTTAAAATGACTAGCTTTGTGTTCCTATGTGTAGCAAGACCATTCAAGTAGTTGTTTTTTTTACATTTTCATTTTTCTTTTTTCCCCACTTCCTTTTGTCAGGAGTTGTCACACTACTTGCATTTTCACTGTCTGCAAGAACATTTTTATTGTGTGTTCAATATATGGAAATTATCAATCACATTAAAAATACATTTGTTGTCTCTACAAATGTTACTCAGTGACTAGATTTAAAGGTAATTAAACCATTTTAAAGTAAGGAACACTGTAAATCAATCGGAACATTGAGGCTGCTTTTTTAAAACATAGTCCTAACTGTCATGGACTATGCAAGACTTTAAGCCCTTCAAATTTCTAATATGAACAAACTGAAAGACGTCTTGTAGCAGTAGGACCAGAATCATTCTCCTCTGCATATTCATCACTCTGCACAAGAGGGTGAGTGTGTTTCAAAGCTCTATCCTCCAGCAGCATGTCTCCCAGTGCACCCACATTGTGTGAGCTATATGCGCACTCTAATTCTTTATTGGAACTCTGTGATCTTCAAGGGTAGCTATTAAGGAAAGAAGGCAAACTGATTTGTGAAGCTCTTCTCAAATATTAACTATAAATCTCTTGGGTAGATATCAACCAGCTCGGAGACAATTAAAAGCAGCATTTATGTTGTGTTCAGTAGCCTAATTTACAATATGCAATGATTACTGAAAAAAAGCACACTTAAATATCCTTAAAAGATTCAACTGTTTGCTTTTAATGTATAAACATTTTTCTCCAACCCAAATGGTGCTCACTGATGTTTTGTAATGACCCAGGATATTGCTATGTTTCTGAAAATCTGGAGGATAACAGGGATCTGCTCAGTTCAACAGAATGGAAGTAACCTTGCTTTGGTCTCCATCACGTAGGCTCAGTACAGTGATGGGGAAAGAAGCAACTAATGTAAATATAAATATATAAGCCGATTAGATATTTCTAGAAAAACATAAATGATCTGCATACTGTATAGAACAAGCATTGGCATAGCCAATAGGTCTCGCCTTTGGGACCTTATAAGTGTTTAGCCATGCAGCAGTTGATGTTGTTGCACCAAAGATATTGTGCTGGATAACTAAACACTTATAAGGTCCCAAAGGCGAGACCTATTGGCTATGCCTAAACCCTCTACTATAGCAGCTAGAGGTGTGGTGGGTGTTGCACTGAGCCAATTGGCTGATAAGGCACTAAAATGTTGACTCTTTTGTGGGCTTCGTCTGTCTTCAGGTTTGCAGAACAGAAAGAGCTGAGGCGTGTAGGCCTACGGCTGACAACTGAGCCAAGTGCGTGAAGGAGACAGAGGATTGAATGAATAAAATGTGGAAAACCAGAAAAGTAGAGGTATCAAACAGATAGAGGTACAGAAAAAGATAAGAAAGTAAAAATCAAAGAGGGAAGAAAAGAAAAAGATTGCTAAATATAAATGGTGAAATGAGGAAGGGAAAAAAGGAAGGAACGAGGAAGGATACAAGTATGAATGGAAGGATGAAACAAAAATGTGAAGGAAAGAGTGGAAGGAAGTGTGAAACAAAAGAAGGGTGCAAAGAAGGAAGTGTGGAAGGAAGAATTAAAATAGGGACAGAAGGAAAGGGGGTTGGAGGAAAAGAGGAAAACAAAGAAGGGTGAAAGAAGGTTTGGAAAGATGGAAGGACGAGTGAAAGGATGGATGAATGAAAAGAGGACTGGAAGACTGCTGGAACAAAAGGATGAATGGAAGGGTGGAAAGATGGAAGAGTGCATGAAGGGAGTTGGGTGGCTGGATGAGTTGAGAATGGAAGGAAGAAAGGATGGGTGAATGGATGAACAGAGAAAGGATGACTGGGAGGATCGATAGAGGACAGGAAGGAGGGAAGGGTGAAAGGATGAATGAGTGAATAGATGGATATTAGGTGAAAGGATAATAGAAGAGAAAGTGATTGATAGAAAAATGTGTGGGTGGATGGAAAGGTGAAATAGTGGATAAATGGGTCGTGGATTGATGAAAAGGTGATTGAAGAAATGGATTAATAGGTAAATGGGAGGGGAAAGGATGGATGGGTGTATGAAGTGGAAAGGACGAATGGATTAATTGATGAAAGGAAGGGTAGTTTTGTAAGGAGGATTGGGCTAGCTTGCTGTGCTCGCTCGGTGTCATTGGACATATGATTCAAAGTGGTAGGTATCTTAATTGTATGCCACTTTCTTGGTTTAGAGTGAAAGTATCTTGTAGTTACTGTGAAGCTAAATCTCGCAGGGGCAAAAAGGGAAGTAAACTAAGAAACTTTGCAAACTTCACAAATTAAAAAAAATTGCAAGTTCTGCCAGGTGTAGGAAATTGCACAGTTGTAAGTAGCATCTCGTTGGTGACTAGAGGAGTGGTTAGTGCAAACGTTTATTTATTGAATTAAAAAAAGGGTACATTTAGCACAGTGTGCACTATAGAAATGAAATGGTCAATTGAACCCAGACAATAATATACCAAGAACGGTTCATGAACCCGGGGCTGGCATGTGTTCCTTCTGAACAGAGTGGATAGAAGACAAATGTAAGCAATGAGGAGCGTGAGATTTCAAACCACTGAACTGAGTAGAGACAAAGCACCACAAGCATTGACAAAGCCAAAAGGTTTCGCAGATGGGAGAGCTATTGGCTTTGTCATTGTCTTTTACCCATGTTGTACAGCAGCACAGCTGCCGTGTAGCATGACTGAAAGAAAAAACAAAAGTGGTATAATGCGGGCAGTGCTGGCTGTGTAATAACTTTTGTCAAAGCACTACAGTGCAGCACTGAGCTATTTTTTAAATAATTTTCAGCCATGCAACATGGCTAATAGTTATGGGAAAAGTGCTATGACAGCGGGCACTGTTTATTATGTTATTAGAGCAAAGGTTTGAAATACGTGTACATGTATATTGGTTTTCCATATCGTGACAGTGAAATGTGCGTGCCTTGCTTTGCCTGCTGGTGCACACAATCTCTACACATGCACTCAGTGGACAGAAGAGAATGTGTATATATATGAGCACTTGCCATGCTTTGCAATATGAGCTACTCATAGAACCCGGGGGTCAGCTGGTGAGTGGTAAAGTCCCTGCGCTGGCCTCTGCTTTCTGTTTGGAATTATTAGCACGGGCCTTATTTAATGGACGTCTGGGCTCTGCTTTTCTAAGCTCCATCCATAAATTATCATCTATTCCCTTTCAGACCAACCCCCTCCACAAACAGTCACCCGTGAACGCGGATCATTTCACCTAGCAGTATAGTGTACTACTATTAATACGTTGAATACAAGCCATGTTTTCTAAGGCTCCTCAGCTGGGCTACAATCTGGAGTATCTCGTGCTTGACATACTGCAAACATACCTAATAGCACTAATGAGCTCTGTGCTCGGGCCCAGCCTGGTGCAGCCAAAGATGTGTTTGGTGTGGCTCCATTCATTCCAACTAGCACGTTATAGCGCTTTTTTCATAGCGCTCGAATGCACCTCAGCGCTATTTCATCATAACTTTCAGCCATGCAACACAGCTAAAAGTTATGGGATAAGCGCTATGACGGCAGTGTTGTGGGGTAAAGCAGCATGAAATAAGGGAGTGGTAAGGAGGAAAGCTGTTCGGAGGGAAGGGGGGGAGGGGGAATATAGAAGGGCCAAGCAGGGGCAGGGCGGAGAAAGAAACAAACAACTTCTGGGTGGGGTGTGGGAAATAAGCAATGGCTAAGAAACACGAACAATGTGCGGGGGATATAGAAACACGAATGAGGGGCGGGTGGGAGGTATAAATAACAACAAGAAAGAAAGAAAGAGGAACAACCTAAAGAAACGCGAACAGGCGAGTAGGATAAAGAAACACAGACAAGGCAAACAGTACCTGAAGTGGAGGGACAGAAATTAAGGTAAATACATCTGGGCTTGGTCCATGCTCACAGGAAAAAAACGCATTTGCAATGCAATCGGTCCCCCTTTTGGGAACTTATAAGTATTTTGCGATGCAGCACATTAGATGCAGGAGAAGGCGAAGCTGAAACACACACAGCAGCACAGACAAGCTTGGTGTCAGCGACGCGCTATAGGCCCGCACCAGGTCAGCTAGCCTATAAAATTGCCCAAAAGAGCGGACGATGTGATGACATTTGTTAAAGTTATGCCCTGCCGATTCGCCTGTAGAATAGGGCCTAAATGCTCCCCCACTTCCACAGAACACGGATGGTGCCTCACTTGATGCACAGGGAAAGGGTGGGGGGAGAGAAACGCTGTGTTTGTGCTCGGAGGGTGGGGGAGAGAGCTCAACGCGAACCGGGTGGTGGAAATCAATAAAGCACAGCATGAGAGCACATATTTTGATGCTCCGAGGTGGTCTACTAAAAATAAAAATTAAATAACGTGCTCAACAAAAGGAAAGACAGCCATTAGCTGCACTGTGCCTGGAAACACATTTCGACATAAGCTCAAGCGTTGGAAGTCTGGCAGCAGACAAGCTTGGTGTCAGCGACGCGCTATAGGCCCGCACCAGGTCAGCTAGCCTATAAAATTGCCCAAAAGAGTGGACGATGTGATGACATTTGTTAAAGTTATGCCCTGCCGATTCGCCTGTAGAATAGGGCCTAAATGCTCCCCCTCTTCCACAGAACACGGATGGTGCCTCACTTGATGCACAGGGAAAGGGTGGGGGGAGAGAAACGCTGTGTTTGTGCTCGGAGGGTGGGGGAGAGAGCTCAACGCGAACCGGGAGGTGGAAATCAATAAAGCACAGCATGAGAGCACATATTTTGATGCTCCGAGGTGGTCTACTAAAAATAAAAATTAAATAGCGTGCTCAACAAAAGGAAAAACAGCCATTAGCTGCACTGTACCTGGAAACACATTTCGACATAAGCTCAAGTGTTGGAAGTCTGGCAGTATGACAGCTGCGAGTGGTGTGCGCGCACGCGCGCGATATAAGGAAAAAAACAAAGTGAGAGCGAGAGCAGTCTTCACTTTTTCAAGCACTGCACTCGAGCTTGTGGCGCGCCGCTGCGCACTCCCGCAAGGTGGATGCCGCCACAAGCACGAGTGCAGTGCTTGAAAAAGTGAAGAGCGACGGCTAAAGGCCCTCCTATGCAGCGCATGCGCGCTGCGTAGGCGAGACCTAAAAATAACAAGAGTGTGGTGTTCTACACGTGTCGTCAGAGTCACTAGAACAGATCTTTGAACAATCTGCTTTTGATTGCTGTCTATAATAGATTGAGCATGGAGCACAGACACGAATGTGCATATCGAAAACAGAAGAAAAACAAATGGTTACGTGAAGTGACCAGTTGCTGCATAATTCTAGCTACAGAGAAGAGCAAGAGAGTGCAGGCTAGAAAAACGGGTATGGAAGGTGCCATGGATCCTAACACGATTTATGAAAGTAGTTCACTAATGCACTCACCCCTAGGCAAAATAATAGTAGACAGCCATAAATAATTGGAATGCACTCAGCTTCTCATGTATCTGGGCCCAGGTGCCAATGTACCCCGGTGTACCAATGAGAGCAATTTTCTATCAAAAATGGGAATATGGCTATATAACATTACTGTGTCTATGTTTAAGGATTTAAAACATGGGAATGCTTAAAGTATTAACCAGGGGTGGCTCCTCCGTTGGGCCAGAGGAGCGTCACCCCACTTAAATTAACCCCAAAGCCCCAGAGATGAAAAATAAAATGGCAATTCATTACCATTTTATTTTTCATCCCGCACAGAGTGTCAGGACGGGGCGAGGCCTGCTGAGTGACATAAGCAGGGAGGAGGGTGGCTAGTCTATGCACTGCTTAAAGTGCGCATGTGTTTTTGCCTGGCCATCTTGCGACGGCCAGCCACACGTGCACTTTAAACATCCTAACCCAGCTGCCTTAAGACAGCTGGGTTAGAGCAAGTGCAGGCCTCCAGAGCAGTGTGGAGTGCCAAGAGAGGCCGCTCCATCCAATCAGGGTGCTGCACTCATGCTGCATCAGAGCAGCGCCAGGATTGGTCAAGGGAGTTGCAGCATCCAGTTCCTGAAAGAAGAGATCCGGAGCGGAGGACGTCGTGTTCGTCTTCAGGTAAGTGTTAGTGTTTTTCAAAAAATATTATTTTCATGCATGCATGCAACGTCCCCACCCACCCGCTGGTATTAGCCCATCGAAATTCTGTAACTAAGGCTATGGAAAATCATTGGAAAGGAAAGATTCTAGCCTAAAGCATTTCTTTGTAAACCTCAGTATTGTAGCAGCATTTAATATCCACTTGGAAATCTAGAATTGTAAGCTACAGGATACCTCTAGACTTCAAGGATTTTAGCTTGTGAAATGTCTAAGGAAAGTATGCTCTGAAAACACAGTACACGCATTTCCAATTGGCTGGATCAAAAACTGAAATCTGCTCTAAGCAGGAGGAGGATTTAAGATACAAAGTAACAGAGGCATATGCAACAGTTTATTAGCAGTAATGTATTCAGTGTTCACAGAAGCTGAAATTCAGCAGGATTTCAACAGTCAAGCAGCGCTGCAGTCGGCAGCGCATCCACGAACAGTGGCAAGACCTGGTTGTCTTTCATGCACCTCCAGTACATAGATGCAAATCCAAAGAAAGGGGTCAATATGGACTTTAGGTCACCTTCATTTGCCAAAAAATCCAGTAGATTTTATTGCTGCTTGAGCTGCGCTCTTTCAAAAGAGAAAAGAACATGTCTCGATCTTTCTCTGGAAGTGCGATAAGATTGTGGAACTCAGTCCCTTCTGCCCCTGCACACCTCCTCTAATACACATTGAAAGAGGAACTAACATTTCTTCTGTTTCATAGTCATTTTCATGCCGTGGTCGAATTGCTCTCTGCCGCTAGTTCTCCTTTCTGTTGTTGGTATGACTTGATTATCTGGTTATCATGCATAGCCTGCCATGCTTTTGCTGATATTGCTTATCATTTTACCTGTCTCTATATGATTGGTTGTATTTGGTTATGCCACTCCACAATCAGTGGATGGCTCCTCCTTGTTAAGCACTGTAACGCCTCTGGACCATATTTGCTCTATAAAAGTGCATAAATAAATGAAACACAAGGGATGCAAGAATAAAGAGAGCAACTCAACAGTTGCAGCTGGTTTTACGGGAATTCAGTGGGATAGCGAGGGTGCATTCGGCCTAATGAAAACATGGAAACAATCTGTGATTTTGTCTCTTCGGATGAGTTTAGTAAAATACAGCCAGATTGTTCCTGGTCTTCTAGGACTCCTGGTGCTTATTGCCACTGTGTCTGCTCAAATAATGAATGTGAGTTCCCTGCAGGAGTGAGAACCAAGGCAACTAATAATTTAGACAGGATTTGAAATTTTAAGGCTTATGTTTTTGGCAAATGCTAGTCATTGTTTTTGGTTTGGCCAGTGCCCTAGTTACTTTAACCTACCCATAGCGGGCATCTTATTGCTTCATCTGCTAAAAGCTAAAATAATGTAATAACCTCTAGATTCAGGGGAGGATATAAGAAAGTGAACGTTCCTAATCACGTCCCGTAAAGTCTACCTTCGCAGCCATAGCAGTACAAACTCAAAATGATAACTAGGCCCTCAACCACCAAGAGGTTAAGAGGGATGTAGGACTGTAAAGAGCAAGAGTAGGATAATGAAGATTACCAGTGATGGAGGACATTACCACTTGTTAATTGTTCTCATCACAGCCCGGGTATTATCAGAATGCAACAAGCAGTCAAGAACACATTGATTATAAACCACAAGATTTTAAAAAACTGCAGCAAAATAACTGTGCTCTTTGATGTGTTTTTCTATTCAAAACATCATTTCACATCCGAGACGTGGATTGCTCTGCCAGAAGCAGTGCAGTAGGGACCCACATCAAGCTTGTTAGGTGAAATGAGAACATTAGGTTAGCCCATGTAGTAGCAATCTAAAAGATATTCCCATTAGAATCCCCCTATATTCAGACAAAGTAGCCTTATTCCTTTAATGGAACCGCCTGGATCACTGCTGGGAGATCCAGTGGAAAATTGCTCTACCACAGTGGCCACAGGCGAGGGAGCTAGAACACACACCTAGAATAGTCGCAGGTATAAGAGATGAGGTATTGGAGTACTTTGAATGTCCAATTTCTGATTCTATTTGGAATGCAGTTTTGATTTCTTGGAAATGCTTGCCTTTAATGGCAATCTTTTAACTTATACCAGAACTCAGATCTTCTTAGTTAATGCCCAAGATACTAATACAAAGAGATTGATTTATCATTATATATGTCCCCAACCGAGTGCTTAACTTATGGTTCTGCATTTGTGTTCTCTGCTGCGGCTTCCATGAATGTTTTACTACCTAACTTCTGACTGGAGACCTCCACTTCCAATCTGTGGATTGCTTTATGGACACCATCATGGTGGTTGTCAAAATGCCACAATCAATGCTTGTTTTAGTTTAGAATTCAACAAGGTGGCTTTCACAGGGGAAGGTAAGCCTCATCATATTAGAATTCAGCAAAAGAAGAGAGGCACCTTAGATTCTGTAAGATGTACATTGCTTTATATGTCTTTACCTTGACCATTACTTCTATCTTACCAAAGCTTACACTGGGTAACTTTACTTGTATAGTGTCATTCCTTGCCAATATGGGCACAGCATCCGTGTGAAATCAGTAGTCAGGTTAAATGGTAATCAAAGTTGTGGGAATCAATATATGGGGGTGGACACCATAGACTAAAGTGACTGATAATCCATACACCCATCCATTCACCCCTTGCACCCATTATCAAGAATTTCCAGCTCATAATTTAAAGCTATTTTATTGAATCTTAAAAGTGACTTTTTTCCAAATCTGTGTGGTAGGGATTGGGTGATTAACCAAAAACACATTTTACTTTCTACAAAACATAATAGTGTTTTTTTTTTTTAACTCTATTACTACTTTTGTCATAATTTTACTCCCATCTGGGTTTCTGCAGATGTTGTAAAATAGTAGAATATTGATTGTTCTTCACTATGGAAGCATGTCTACTGCAAAATACAGAGGAGTCCTAACCAGGCTGGAACATAGTCACTGATAAAAAAAGTGGCATTTCAAAAGATAAATGATCCTCTAAGTTTCCATGTGTGATTGAAGTGCTTATTTATTGAGAAGGGACTGCAGGTGAGGAGCATGAAAATATTTGGGTATTAACCAACCCCCAGGTGTTTTAAGTCCTCCACTTCACTATAACGTGTCCAAAACTGGGCAAATGCACCTGAGATTGTTGAACATCTTTTGAGAGGTGGCCTCTTTGGCTAACGTTTGCTGGAATATATCATGGCAAAAGGTAGTAAATCCCCAAGATGCATTATCATTCTTACAACTTCTGCTTCAGCCTTGATTCTTGGCAAAAAATCTATGGACAAATAGATATAGGTGGTGTATATCACCACTGAGAAGGGTTTCTCTTTCTACTGTAGTGCATTGTCTACTTACTTTTTATCCACTTTTTTGCCAGCCTTATTTCTTCTTGAATGTCCTTTTTGTAATTCAGAATTTTAAGAAAAGTCACTGCAGTAGGGTAAAGATGAAAATTTCATTTTTACAGCCTAAAGGTACAAGTGTAAACAGTTTAATTACTTAATTACTTCTCAGCCATTTAGCTCATGTGCATGAAAAATTTAACCCCACAATCAAAATAGAAAAACATTTGGAAGAGGGAATGAGAAACCTTGAAAAATTGAATTATGCCGCGTAAGACTTGAAAATATAGGGCTTTGGTGTAGATGCAAAGGGGGTGGGGGGTCAAATGAACCTATGGAGAACCTGGATCAGTGACTGGTATGATGGAACTGTATAAAAGAATGTTATGAACGCTGTAATTGTTAGATGTCTAATATACATTCTTCCTAAACCTGCCAATAGTATACTGTAATGCATTGTTAAAATGTACCCTTTTTCTCTGCCCCCCCACCTCTAACCTTAGATATATCTCTGTTTAACTCTTACATTACCTTTGATTTTAAATCTAAACACGATTTATTTAATATCATATTGCTTTCTGTTAGACTGGCATATTTTGGCATGGTTTTTCCCCTGTCTTTTTGTCTCTGACCTCCTGTTTTTGACTGTGTGTTGGATTTCATTTTTGCTGGTTTTAGGACTCGGGGCACTTTACCACTTCTGACCAGTGCTAAAGTGCAAGTGCTCCCTGTCAAAAAGGTAATGGTATTTGGTTTGTCGATGATTGGCGTATTTGATTTACTAGTAAGTCCCTAGTACAGTGCACCAGGTGTGCCCAGGGCCTGTAAGTCAAATGCTACTAGTGGTCCTGCAGCACTGATTGTGCCACCCACACGAGTAGCCCTGCAAACCTGTCTGAGGCCTGCCGCTGCAGTGTCTGTGTGTGCAGTTTTAAACTGCCATTTTGACCTGACAGGTGCACCCATTTGCCAGGCCCAAACCTTCCCTTTATTATTACATGTAAGGCACCCCTAAGGTAGGCCATAGGTATCCCCATGGGCAGGATGCAATGTTATTAAGAGGTAAGACATTTACTGAAGAGCTTTACATGTCCTGGTAGTGAAAAGCTGCTAAATTCGTTTTTCACTACAGCAAGGCCTATCTCTCCCAAAGGTTAGCATTGGAGCTGCCTTGTAACATCTTACTCGTGTATCTTCCAATTGGGAGCTGATAGAAAATTTGAGTTTGGTGTCTCTGGACTCACAATTTAAAAATACATCTTTTAGTGAAGTTGGTTTTTAAATTGCAGTTCTAAAAACACCTCTTTTAGAAAGTTGGCATTTTCTTACTTTAGCCATTCTGTGCTTCTGACTGTCTCTGAATACACGTCTCGGTTGGATGACAGTCGGACTTTGTGAATTCACTCTAGACAGTTCCACACAAAGGGAGCTGAAGTGTTCCCTGCATTTCCTGATGACCCATCACCAGGCTGATGGGTCTTCCTGAACTAGAGTATTGGGAGGACTTGACACTTGCACCGGAATAGGACTGTGCCTATCCTGTTACAAAACAGTCTCTACCCCCCTGTAGTGTGTCTGGACCCTGGTCCAGGAAATGTATGGTCTTGTGCACTACAAAGACCTTTCTTTGAGGTTTGCCTACTTCAAAGGCTGAAATGGGTATAAGTGCTGGACCTCTGACACCATATACTTAGAACACTTCTGGAGAGAGGACATTCTGCCAGGAAGAAGAGCTGTGTTGCTGTCAAAAGGAACTGCCATTGTGCTGTTTGCTTTGCTGTGCTGGCCTGCTGCTGCTTCTGTCCTAGGAAGTAAAGGACTGGGCTTTCATTTCTACATCATGCTTTCAAAGTTTCTCCAAGTGCTTGAGTTGAGCTTGCCTCCTGTTGGAAGTCTCAGGGCCATCAAAGACTTCACCTGCAGCATCTGGGCCTTTCTGCCGCCAAATCCAGTTCCTGGGCCCTTGGAAGTGAGTTTGCTGTGTTCAACAAGAAGAAACCAGCACATCGACTTTGAAGCCGGCGCGGCTCTTCGACACCGTGCCGCTGCCTTCAATGGAGCTGTGGTCCCCGCTCAACGCAACGACCGCTGCAGCGCCTCCGAAGAACCGCTGCAGAGGGAGTCCTGAGGACTGCATCGCCGAAGTCCATGGTGCCCGACTCCGCATTGACACTGTGAAATCGACTCCCTGTGGCTTGACTCACAACACTTCATCGACCCTGCTCCGCCAGCGGAACCGCCGCCTCCCCGCTAACGCTGCATAACCTCCCCTGTTCCTTGCAACATTCTGAGCACCGACGTGCCAATGACCTGCGCCGACGGTAAGGAACCAATGCCGCACCGGCACCCACGATGCCTCACCTCCCTGGCGCCTCGCAACATCTTTGTTTTGTCAGAATTTCCAAGGTACTGTAACCAGGGTCTGTACGACTCTTTATCCGTCCCGCGCTCGGCCCAGAACTTTGAGATTCAATTACGTCAAGCATGTCATTATAGCCCCAGTTGGAGCTATTATGTTTGTTGGAGGTATAACTGCATTTAATCTTTGAGGATTCGTAATCTGATTTGTGTATGTTGGATTTTTGTCATTTTGATCTCCTTTTACTCAAATAAATATTGGCTATTTTTCTAAACTGGTGTGGAGTTTTCTGTTGGTATTTTCACTGTGTATGTGTAGGGTCTGTGTGTGTGTGTGTGTATATACACTCACACTTTACACATTTCCTCTGGGATAAACCTGACTTTTCTTGCCAAACTACCAAGGGGGTGAGCACGGTTTATTCTGAGGGTGTAAACTTACTTACCCACTTCCAACCAGAGACCCCATTTCTAACACTTTCGTTTTTCAGTTTGAGCATTTGCATTTCTTTAACATTCTTTATGGTTTTTCTAAATAGTTTTGTTTCTTCATTCTAGCAGTTTTTTATTTTCATTCTTGGTTATTGCATTTTTTATGTTTTCTTCATTTTCACATACTGCCTTTTTCACCAGGTATCTCATTCCCACTCGACTCTTTTTTAGGTCTCTCTCTCCCTTGGTGCTGCTTCATCCCCATCAAATCCCCGCACCTCCCTCTCCGAGCACTGTGTTGCTCTCTCCCTCCCACACTTGCTGTCTCTCTCTCTTCTCTCGTGTGCTGCTTTTTATTCCAAACACATGCTCCATGCCGCTTCCTCCTATACCCTCACCCTGTCCATTGCTGTCTCCTCCTTGACTTTTTGTATATTGTTTTTTAAAATGTTTCCCCTTTAATTCCCCCCTGCCCCCCTATTGACTCTGTTACTTTCCTCCGACCCTCTCCTTTGTTGCTCCTGCACCACTCATGGTCATTTAAATATAAATACATTTCGGAGGTGCCGGGCCACTCAGCTTTAGACCAGGTATTATTTGTATATTCACCGCTCTACGTGGCATCCTCCATCTTAGATTGTTTAATTTAAAAACTCAAGAAAATAGTGCCTGTGCCGATCAGTAGGTGTGTGCACAAGTCATCACGCTTGCGCATGTCTACTGAATGACACAGCACAAATAGTGTTGTGATGCATAGACACTATGTGTGTTGCATCATGACGCATTTTTAGGTCTCGCCTGAGCCAGCGCATGCGCTGCTCTGGCGAGACTTTTAGTGAGTGGGCATTCAAAAATCCGACCACACGCTTTCTGTGTGGCCTCGAGCGTGCGGTTACGCGCACAGTTACGAGCAGAGGCGCCATCTGGCTTACCTCTCTCGTCATGCGCTCAGCGCATTGCTCGCGGGCACACAGAAAGCGTGTGGACGCTGCAGCTGCTTTCACTTTTGCCGCCGCGCACCCACTCGCTCCGCCCTCTCTGTCTCCTTTTTGAAGACCGCTTGTTCTATATTCTCTCTGGTTTGGATGAAGGAATTCCAGCTATGCTTCTACATTTCTCTTGCCAACTGCGTTTTGCGTTGCTGGCACTACGTGGTCTTATGTTTATTTAATGACAGTGTGTGGCCTCTTGGCTTACAATGTGGTTATCGAGTAGATTCCATCGAGGGAAGTTTGGATGTAGTTAAATTCAACAAATTCCTTTTCATCAGTAACACACCACTGACTTTGTCTAATAGAGCTTTGCGCAACATTCCAATGTCGTATACATTTTTTAAACACTTAATTAATCTATCTTTGGGCTGATCTGCTTAACCAATATCAATTAAACAAAGTTTTAGAAAGTGCCAGAACTTTTGCAAGCGCCACATGACAGTAAGCTTCTTTCATAGTCGGTGCCAAATGTTTTGGCTTACTCGGATTTAGTCTTACTCTCTACGTTTTACTCCATCTAGACAGATGCTCCCACTCCTGTATTCTTCTACTCTTACTATTTACTCCGAATCATACTCCCAGACATACTTTTAATCCTATGTACACCTACTCTTACTTACTCCCACAATTATTCCTACTTATGCCTACTAGTACTCATACTTAAACATATACTTTCTTTTAATTACTCCCACTCTTACTCTACACATATTCCTAATCGTACTCCTACTTCTACACCTCTGTACATTGGATCTTACTCCTCCTTTTACACTTATTTCTCGACTTATTCCTACTGTTGCTTCCAGGTACTCCCACTCTCACTCTTATACTTACCTTTACTGACTCTTCATCTTACTCCTACTTACTGCTACTCTTACATATGTATACTTACTCTTAAAAACATTTGCTCTTCTATTCTTACTTCTAAATACTCGTACATTCATCCACTCACCCACATATTTCCATCAACCCACGTAAACCACGTAAGCATATATCCATCCACTAACAAGCAAACACTCATTTATCCACGGAGACCCAAGCATTCATCTATTCACTCACTCTTTTATCCACCCAGCAATGCATCAACGCCCTTCTATCTACACATCCTTCCACCCACCATCGCATACACCCCCAGCCAGCTGTCCATCCCTCTATAGCACTTCACAGCCATGATTTTAAGCATTTTTCCAACCAACATCCACCTGCGTCTGCATGTGCTGCTACGTGTGCGGTCCGATTGTGTGTACATGTGCGTTCAAGTGCACATCTGGGCCGTGTCTGTAGGCAAATGAGCACCTGCACGTGCGGTGTTTGTCAATGCATTCAACATAGAACCTTTACAAATGTATCAAGACCAGACCTATTGGCAAGGTTGGTTACTTTTTGACTTTCATTCTTACTTTGCATATATTTATATATTCTGAGACCTTACTAAAGTGATGTATTTTTATATAAAATAAAACCCTCGCAGGACATTTACAGTGTATTGCCGCTGTGATAAATATATAGCACCACTGCACTACCCCTCTTCTAACCCTCTACCCTTATAACCCTCTACCATTATACCCCTCTACCCCTCTACCCTTATACCCCTCTACTACCCCTCTACTACCCCTCTACTACCCCTCTACCACCCCTCTTCTACTCCTCTTCTACCCCTCCTCTACCCCTCTACCCATCTACTACCCCTCTACTACCCCTCTTCTACCCCTCTACCCCTCTTTTACCCCTCTACCCCTCTTTTACCCCTCTACCCCTCTTTTACCCCTCTACCCCTCTTCTACCCCTCTACTACCCCTCTACCCCTCTTCTACCCTGCGGTGGACTAAGTGGCAGCCGGAGCCTGATAGCAATGCTTGTCCTTTAAGAAAAAAGCATTGGCATAGCCAATAGGTCTCGCCTTTGGGACCTTATAAGTGTTTAGTTATGCAGCACAATATCCTTGGTACAACAACATCAACTGTTGCATGGCTAAGCACTTATAAGGTCCCAAAAGCGAGACCTATTGGCTATGCCAATGCTTGTTTTCTTTGCGGATGCTACACAGTGTCAGCAAAAAGCATTTACTTTTTATCAATGCTTCACTGCATCGCCAGAAAGCATTGGCAAACGCAATTGTTCACAAAGGCTAAATCTAATTGCTTTACAAATGTTTGTCCCAATTGTTGCGCCCCAGTCTCCTTTACTGCCTGTGATTTCCTAAGTTGGCTTGCCCACAGGTACGCTTCCTGCTCTCGCTCTTATGTGGCACTTTCCCCTAAAGGAACAAGTAGGCTCGGAGGGCCCATTCTAAGCATCCTATTTTTTCCTTAGTCCACCAATAATACACTGTAAATAATGCATTGTTAAAATGTATCCATGTGTGCAAAGCTCTGAAATAAATACGTTTAGGTATGTTTTTGTATATATATATATATATATATATATATATATATATATATATATATATATATATATATATATATATATAATATTCGATCTTGATTCTGCCAGTCAAAGACTCAAAAGGTAATTTTAGTGTCCCACTTGGCACCTTTGCGTTTTATGCACGATTCTGCACCTTATTAAATGTCACAGGTGCCGTAAATGCTTCATTCCTTGTAAACGAGAGAGATTTGACGGGTCTCTGGGGAAGAAGTGGGGCGCTGTGTACACCCTACAAACCTTGTGTTTGTTGTAAACGCTAGGAAATGGCCTTGGAGTTCGCAACACAGTGTGAGATGTAATAAGTTGCCAAGTGAAGTAAATATGTTGGCCACCAGCCTTGTATCAGTTTGCTTTTACAGTCAATAAAGCTTAGAATACAAGTCCCAAGTGCTGTTTAGCAGGAACAAGCGTTGGGTTTATGGGTTTGCTTTCCTGGCAGTGTAGGGACTTAAACGCTGCTCTGAATGGTTTGAGGAGGTCGACTATTCCATGATTGATGTCTTAGGTCAAGTGTAGGCCGCAAACACCATACGTTACTCCCTCGGGATAGCCACACAATGACCTTGTGAAAAGGGCATTCCTGGCCTAGTTCCGAGTTAAGATTATTTAATCTGTATCGTTAATTTGTGTCAGCTTTCATCACTGCTAAATGTTCCAAACATACAAACCGAGATACAATGGGTATGTGAATGCAAATTAGAATTTTCGTTTTTAAATATCCCAAATCCGCAAACTTTGTGCAGTGCAAACGCTCTGGAATATAGTAATTTTTCGATTTTCTTGGCTTTTCAAAAGTAGCACCTGTGATAGAGTTTTCAGGACCTTTAAGTTTGCTCATTTTTGGGTCTGGCTTGAGAGCACAACTGTCGTCAGACATTATGTGATTAATCTAGCAAAAGGCTTTAAGAAGCACTATCAAGAGTGGGGCTTTGGTTCCGCTCACATGTTGATAGCCAGGAGTACATGTTTTGATTGGGAAGAAGTTGTGTGCTTCCATAATATGCTTGCCCTCCACACTGGTGTGATCATTTTGTTCATTTATCCAACTGCCTGAGCTAGCAGCAGTCTGTCTGAGCTTTTTGGGGCACACACATGATATTGTATTGATATGAAAGTGTCTTATATAACTAGATAGCTTATTGTGTTTGTTTTTCTCTGGCAGCAGCACAGATGAAAGGAAGTTTTTAACTTTAGACTCCAGAGTGCAGTTTTGTGTTTGAAAACCTAGGGCTCCACTAATCTATATAGATTTTGATGTCTGTCTGGGCAGCATAACTGTCTCTTTACCTTATGTATCAAACAAAAAGAGCTGCCAGAGTCCTACTGAGAGAGGGACTTAGGCTCTAATCATAAACTGGTCCCCGGGTACAGGGTTTGACTGTCCTAATTTGTGTCCTTCCACTATAAAGATTGCTTGTATTGCACTTTTTCACTTGTGATGAAGCTGATACTCAGTACAGCAGGACTGAGCTGGTGAAGGGGGCAAACCAATGATCACATTAGAGGACTGATCTTTTTGTTATGAAATGTTCTGATAAAGGTACTGGGCCTGAAGTATTTATTATGAAAAGCATATGTTAATGTTGATGGGTGGTAAAGTGTGAATTATTATTACTCTATAATAAAGCCTACAGATAGAGGTATTTTGTTAAATGGAATCTCCCAAATTGCTGTTGTAGGCATTGGTTTTTGTCTTGGTCACCCGGTGCAACAAACCGTGGATGTAGGTGGTTTGCTCGGTGAGAATCCTTATTAGTCTGTTTTAGGAGAGATGGGATTTTGCTTAGCCAACTGTAATTTTGCATATCTTTATAATTTTATGACTGGTTTCTAATGGTTGCCTTATGGAAAAAGCTTATGCTCAAAACAGAAGGCCTAAATTGGTTATAGTGACAAGCTAAATGCCGGTTTGGTGGTCTGAAAATGTTCTATCCGATGCCATGGGTCTGCTTATTATATGCTTATTATGAAACATGACAAAGGCAGTTGGTCTAGTTTATTATTTCTGAAAAGCATATTTTAAAGCAAGGAAGACTTTCATGCACATTGTGTTACAGGCTATAGATGGGTATTTACTTGCATGTAATCTCATAGATTGCCATAGTAGGCAGGGGCGTGGGTTTTGCCCACTCACTCGGACACACCCTTGTGTTTTCACTGTGAAGATTCTTGTTAGACCTTGTTGAGAGCGGTTGTAAATTGTTTTACAATCCTTATTTTTGTACTTATTTGTAATTTTAGAACTCTATGCACAATGGTTGCCAGTTGATGTGCACTTGAATAGACCGCTGTTGGGTAAAGTCTAAAGCCAATATTGAAGGGTAAATGCTTCATTGGTTCATTGGGAAAAGTCATGGCAGATTTCACAGGTTTTACCTGTTTATTATGAAACGTTATGACAAAGTCAGTGTTCCTGACCTACTTATTGTGAAAGATTTGTGTTAAAGACAATAGGCTTTTAAGGAGAGATTGTTATTACACTGTGCTGAAGCCTCTATGCAGGTATTTTGTTATATGGAATTTCACAGATTACTGTAGTCGTCAAGGGCTTTGGTGTTGGTGATCCACCCGAGCAGACTGTGGGAATAGAAAATATGCACTGCATTAATCCTTGTTAGGCTTTCTTAGGAGAAACCGTGTTTTGCTTTGCCAACTGTAATTTAGTATTCGTTTGTACTTTTTTGACTGTATGGTGGATGGTTGCCATATGGAAAGCTTACCTCCGTACAATCGGCTTGAGTTGGTTACAGTGGTAAGCGAATGATAAAGGCTAGATTCCTGATTTCTATTAAATTACTTTAAAGGCAGGACTGCCATATTGATTGTGAAAAGCATATGTTAAAGTGAATAGACATTTAGGGCTGGTTTATTATTTTGAATGAAGCTTACAGATAGGTTTTTGTTAAATGGAATCTCATAGATTACCTTAGTGCGCACAGAATGTTTGTGTTGGTTACCCTTTCTTACGAACCATGAGTGTAGGAGGATTGCACTGTGAGAATCCTTGATCAACCCTGTTTTGGTGAGATAGTATTTTGCTGTGCCAGCTGTTATTTTGTATGCACTTGCAATTGTATGACTATATGCATAATGATTGCCTTGTGGGAAAGCTTGTGCTCATTACAGTAGGCCTGAGCTGGTTATGGTGACAGGCGGTGATAACCGCTATGGGCTTGATTGGTTTGCATGGTAATGTTATTCCTGATACCATAGGTCTGTCCTGATCATTATGAAAAGTCATTACAAAGGCAGTTGACCTGAGCTATTTATTGTAAAATGCATATTCTAAAACCAATGGGCCTCTAACAGTGGATTGTTATCCACTGTGCGATCGTCTCCCTTGCTCTTTCTGGTAATTTCTCCATAGCAAGAGTTCTTATCTATCGCCCGTGGGCCGCTGGTGAATTTCTCTACTTTATTAACAGATACTCTGTCCCCCTTGGCCTTGCGCTACTCTAATTTGCTAGTTCTAGGTGATTTTAATGTGCATCTTGAGGACACCCACTGCCCTGCTGTGAAAGCCCTAGTTGGGGAAATCTAGAGTCTTCAGCTCTACCAGTGCGCCCTAGCCCTTACACATAGATTAGGGCACACGCTCAACCCAGTATTTACTAATATGGCCTGTGCCAAAAACCCTGCCCCATATTCCATTGACGTGATCAGATCATCTGGTGATCCCCATCAGCAAAGTATGCGCTAAGACATAAGAGAAGTCTTCTGTCCCCCCACCCCCATATGGGAATGAAGATGGTTGAAAGTTACTCCTGAACAGCTACCCAATTCTGGACAGCTGCATTGAGAAAGCCAGTAGTCAACTAGATGATTTGGTTAGAGGCACACTAGTTCTAATTGCTCCCATCACAAAATTAGTTACCTGCAAAAGCAAACCATCAGCTGCATGGTTCTCTGCTGAGCTTCTGGCTCTTAAATAGTACTGTAGGAAGCTTGAACGCTGTTGGCTCAAAGCCTATGATCAAGGTTGCGGGGATAACTTTAAGATAGCTTTGAAAGCTTATCATCTGCATATCAACCAGACAGGTCGAGAGCACTCTTCAACAGGAATTTCTGCATGAAGAATTCCTCTCATGAAATTTTCCAGATCATCACATCTGTTACCCCACTAATGATTGTTGCACCCTCCTCATAGCCATCAGTAGAGAGCTGCAATGCCCTGGTCTCCTTCTTTTCTGAAAAGGTAGGAAATATTTATGTCTTCTTTCCATCTGAAGCCAGAAACCACCCAAATTGGAGACCTGGTTTGACCCAATAGACGAAGGTGTCAAATTACGACACTTCCACCCTATTCAAACTGATGAACTCTCGTTTCTCTGCTCTACTGTCAGGGGGGGCATCACTTAGTCCGACCCTTTTTAATGTATATGCTCGCCCTCCGGCCGAGGTCATTGAGCGTCATGGGTTCTCTATTATCTTATACGCCTATGACACACAAATTGTTATCACCTTGTCGCACAGCAGCGACACTGTGGCTTCCTCCCTCCATATATGCCTATCAGAAGTAGCTGCATGGATGAACGCAAAGTGTCTAAAACTGAATGCTGGTAAGACGGAGGTAGTGGTCCTAGGCAAACATGTTAACATCTGGTCTAATGCCTGGTGGCCCTATGACCTAGGTCCTCTACCCCTAGCCAAGACCAAGGTTAAGAACCTAGGCATCTGGTTTGATGATAAGCTGTCCTTCGATGCTTACATCACTAGCCCTCACAGGGAGATGTTTTGGGATACTGAGGTCCCTGAGGAAAGTACTCCCTCTACTACCAGAAACTGCCCAAAAAAGTGTGATCTAGGCACTGGTGATATCAAGCCTGGACTATTGCAACATTCTATATCTGGGGGAGTCTCAGTCCTGTTTGAACAGATTGCAACAGATCCAGAACACTGAAGCTCGTGCACTGTTAAAGTTTCCTAGGCAGGCCTCTATTAGACCTGTGCTGCAGAAGCTGCATTGGCTCCCGGTAAGGCAAAGAATCCTGTTTAAGGCACTCTGTTACTGCTTAATGGCCCTCTTCTTTCAATGCCCTCACTACCTTCAGCTGATGGTGCAATCCTATGCACCTACTAGCAATCTGAGATCAGCTGAAGCCAAAAGGGCCATCATTCCTAAATTTAAAAGGGCCAGAGCAGGAGGTAGCTCCTTTGGCCTTTTGGCTTCTAAAGCCTGGAATGCCCTGATCCGGAAATCCAGCATGCACCCTCCAAACCTCTGTTCAGGAATAAACGAAAGACTTGGCCTTTGCGTTCAAAGTCACCCCCCCCATTGGACAGGGCAACCTTTCTTTCTCTGTGGCAATCCCTAGTGCTGGGACACTCTACACGGAGTAGCTATGCGCTCTCGAAATTTCTTTATGATATCGTCACATTTTTATTGTACAGCTCGTAGAGAGGTATTTGGTTACATGTAATTTCTCAGATTACCATAGTAAGCAAGGGTTTTGTTGTTGATCACTCACTCTGACAAACCCTGACAGTACAATTTCACTGTGATGACTCTTGTTAGGCCCTTCTGAGAGGGATTGTATATTATTTAACCAACTGTAAATTTCTACATATTCATTTTTTTATAATTGTATGCCTGATAGTTGGCAGTGTATGCACACTTCAGTAAGCTGGGTTGTATGTAGTGTCCAGTCATTGGTAAGGGCTAAAGGCCTTATTGGTTGACTGGGAAGAATTATGTCAGATTCTTTAGGTGTGAACTGTTTATAATTTAAAGTTATGATAAACATTACTTACTAATTGTGAAAAGTATGTGTTAAAGGAAAGAGGCTTTTAAAGGTGGATTGTTATTTCACTCTACTGAAACCTGTAGGCAGGCATTTTATTACATGGAATCTCAAGATTACTGTAGTAGGCGAGGGTTTTGCAGTTTCTGACCCATCTGAAAAAATCATGGTGGTAGACGATTTTCAATGTGGTAACCATTTTTAGGCTCTATTAGTAGGGATTCTAATATTGTTTTGACAACTGTATTTTGTACATATATATGTAATTTTAGTACGGGATACTGAATGGTTGCCCTGTGGTAAGGATTATGAACCAAGACAGTAGGTCTGAGTTATACAGCGGCAAGCCAATGATAAAGGTTATAGGCCTGATTGTTTATTATAAAAACTTGCAATAAAGACAGTAGGTGTGAGACATTGAGTGTGAACAGCATATGTTAAAATCAATAAGCATTTAAGGGTGGATTGTTACTTCTCTGAATTAAACTCTACGGATAGGTTTTTTGATAAATGAAAGATCACGTTACCTAGGTAGGGAATGTGTTGGGTGTTGGTTACTGCCTCTGACAAACCCTATGGGGAGAATATTTGCAGTGTAATAATTCTTGAGGAATCTCTTCTTAGCTGTCTGTCAGGATCTTGTAATAAAAATAATGAAATAATATATGCATCCATAAACATAAATATTTATTCATAAAGATATATTTAGGGCCTTTGGGTCTGCTCTGTTCTACCATTGGTCTGTTTGAGTGCCATTTACACTCTACTTCTTTCCACGGCATGGAACTGCATGGGGTAATGGTTCAGTATCATCACTTTTGGGCTGTCTTGCCCTTTGACTAACTGCATTTTTTTATCACATGTGTAGGTCCACCTGAAAATGAGTGTGTTTCAGTGTCAGGGCTGGTTGGCCAGTACTTCGGTTTTGAATTTTCCTTTTTATATATATCACCTTTCATTTCTTTGTTTCTCCTCTTTTTGTTTGAATGGTTTTTAAGATGATACTACAGCTCTCCAAGCAGCTCTCTTGCTTGCCACTCTTTTAATCTGCAGTGTGCCTCCTCCCACGTGGTCACTTCCTCTAAACCAGTAGACCATTATTGAACACTGTTGTCCATAGTGTACCATTCTAAGATGGCAGTCACATTGGTTCTAAATGTGTCAGCCAAGCTTCAACTTTAAAATGATGGTAGACTAATTACAATACCTGTGCAAGACTGACACCCACTGCTATGTTTAGTTTTGTTATTGCAAGCATATGCCCATCATGTTTAGATGGCAGCATGTTTTCTTTCTTCTACTTGTATTCTTTTAATTTATCTTGCATAGGTTGAGTTTTTGTGTGTTATTTTGTGGTTGTGTCAGAGGGTGAATGCAAGAATAAATCAGTGGATGGATAGAGTAATGAATGGATGAGTGCAAAGATGAATGACAGACTGAATGTGTGATGACTTATAGTGTGCCTAAACCCATTGACACAAAAGGCACTTTCATTCGAAAACCAGAGCTATGGGCATTGCTAATGATTGTTGAAATTAGTCATTATGGCATGTTTTGATTTTTGATTCATGATTATTTTATCTGCATGTGGCGCAGTCTCCGGCGGGTGCCTGTTTCCCACATGAATATGCTCCTGTTTTTTCCCCTAATTGTAATTCCTCGCTCTCCTATCCTACTTTTAATGTCCAGGATTCGCTCTGCCACTTGTGTGATTCCTGCTCTTGCTTCTACGGAGCTCTATTTCTCTTTTGAAACTTACACTTGCTCAGGACTATTTTCCGACACCCTCTCTATATCTAATATAGAGAATAATTTTGGTTATGTGTCCAATCTTCACAAGGATGAGTGTTAGACCTGTCAGCCTTAGGGTTGTCTTTCCTCAAATATTTTTACCTTCACCCCTCCTATTTTTGCTGAATTTGTTTAGTTAGCCTTAGGACTCTATGCACTTTACTGCAGCTAACCAGTGCTAAAGTGCTTGTGCTCACTTCCTAAAACATGGTAAAATTGGCTTACTCCTTATTGGCATACTTAATTTACTTATAGGTCCCTAGTAAAGGGGTATACCATATACCCGGGGCCTGTAAATTAAATGCTACTTATTGTGCCACCCACTTAAGTAGCTCTTAAAACATGTCTCAGGCCTGTCATTGCAGCCTGTAAGCAGTTGTAAACTGCCAATTAAAAAGTATGAGATGTACTTTTACTGTCCTGGTAGTGAAAAACACCTAAATGTGTTTTTCACTACTGTGAAGCCTATGTCTCCCAGAGGATAACATTGGGTTACCTTGTTACATTTAATAAGTGCTAACATTGATGGGGAGCAGGTAGGAAAGTCATTTTTGTCTGTGAATTGTAATTTAAAATCCTCTTATATGGTAAAGTCGAATTTTAAGTCGCAATTTTGAAACTTTCACTGGTAGAAAGTTGACATTTTCCTTCCCTAACTATTTGGTGTCTGCAGTCTGTTCCTGGGTCACATGACTAGGTGTGAGTGCCAGTTGATCTTTGTCTATTTCTCCAAATAGCCACTCAATAGAGGGATTAGATATACTAAATGAGAGATTAAGCAGGGTGGGGGGGTGGCGAAGCTGGGCACTGAACAACTTGCAAGTCAATAGGGTGTGCTCTGCCTTCACACAAAGAACTCACCAGTCTATTGTGGCTGGAGCCAGGGTAGGGAGATAGAAAATTCCAAGTACTTCTGAAAGGGGGACTTCTAGATACTTTTCCTACTTCAAACAAGGCACTACATATTAAAAACGGACACTCAGACCCACCCTTCAGTTCATATTCTGGACCTGCAGAAGGACTCTGAGGACTACCTGCTGCTGTGGCTTGCTATGTACTTCAAGACTGCTTTGCTGTACCAAGAAGGGCTGCTCTTCTGCCTGAAGACTGCCTTACACCCCAGGGGTCTGCTTCTACCCTGCTTCTTGAGCACTTCACCTTGAACCCAGGATTTCCAGAGTGACTCCAAAGGCTAGTTGGCTGGCCTCCTGATCAGAGCCTCAGAGACAGAAAAGGCTCCAACCATCTTGAACTTGTGCTTGGACCCTGACTGAGTGAGTCCTGTCCCTACAAGTAGTGCCTTTCCAGTCCTGGACCCATGGAAGTGGTGTTACAGCTGCCCGGATAGCCCGAATCAGAAACTGGGGACTTAAATCATTTTGGCCAAAAAGTGATCTGAGAAACAAGAGTAAACTGGGATCTACCTCCTTGTCGATCCACCAAAGGTGCATTGCCAGTCAGCCTGACTTCACAGAAGCTCCCACTACGTTATTCTCCACAGCAACAAATCCTGTTTAGTGCCTCCTCGCAGAAGGGGTTTCCGCCCTTGTAGAGCCCTCGTGGGCTACAGCCTGCAGCTGCATCCCACTGGAGATTTACGACTTCCAAAAAAGAGACTAAGTCCGAATGAAGGTTTCTTCACAGCGACTTCTCCAGCGGCTCCCTGGTGATGACGCCTCCTCCTCGGACACCACCAGCTGCCTTGCCCCATGGAACCTTACCTTCTCAAGGGACAGTTTGAGGCGCAATCTTGGGGTAGTCGACCCCCCCGGACCCACAGCATACCACGGGACTCCATCTCCCATAACACCAGGAGCCGCAGCTGCAGACTGATGGCCCAAAGGGGGCGGGGCCTCTTCCCGACACACTGAAAAGCACTACAGCAAGCCCGCTGCACGGGACGCATGCAGATGAAGCCCAGGTAAAGGGCAGGCCCGTCCCGCGCCCATCAGCGCTAGGAAGAGGCAGGGCAGGGCCATCCCCCTTGGCTCCAGTTTTTATTCATCAAGCTACCTCGCCTGCAGTTTTTTGAAGGTATGGCATTTCATTGTCGCAGCCAGAGAAATGGGAAAGAGGAAAACTTTGAATAGTCCAAAAGATAAGACCCCCTCAACCTAATTTACTAAAGCTCTCAAGCTTCGGCAGCAGCAAACTGTGTAGCTAATGAAATTTACACTTTGATAGAAGAAGTAGAATAAATCCTAGGCAACAAAGGTACTATCTGTGAGAAAACAGCTACAGCTTGCAGAGGACCTAAAGTATCAGAATTATTTAAATTGAAGTCAGGGCCACGAAAAACGTCCACTGCACCGTCAGCTGATAATGCTTCTTGCCTGGGACTAATAGATACTGTGGTCGATGGAAAAGAGAAAAAGCTTGTACAAAATTCTGGCCAGAAGGATGTTATGATTTCATGTATTAATGTGGAATGTTCAAATAAGTTTGCAGTGCTACAGGAAGAATGTGTTTCTTCCTCAGCCCCTCTTCCCCAGCAACTGCCTGTACCAACCCCAGAAAGCTTACTTGAAAAGGCACCATCAACCCTAAGTGAAGCAATTGGGTTGATAATAGTGCTTAAGAGAAGACGTTGCTAATCTGAAGGTTATACTTTTGGATCAGGCGAATGTCCTTGAATCAGGACCATTAAGTATCTCATCACTAGGGAAGTTTAATGCTTGCGCCCTGCAATCTCAGAAAATTCCCCAGGAACAGTGTGTGACCTCGAAATTAACTGTGCCCCATACTACATCTGTGTTATCGCCACGCCCAGTTATTCCAACACAGCAAGGTTTGCATGTCAACATTATGGGTGGTGCAGGGGCCACCAGTGATGTAATGGGTCGGCTGGGTGTCTGCCTGCAGATTTCTAATTGTCATCCTATGGGATCTGGTAGGTTGAATCCCGTCTACAATGAGCATAGGGCAGCGTACATGCCTCCTCCTGTTGTGCCCACTTCTAGGAAAATGGGTGGTAGTTGTGAGTTCCGAGAAGGCCATTTGATATTTATGGTGAAAGTGCCGAAATTTGCCATGTTCTCTTGAGAGTAGTGACTCTCTGAAGAATAAGGTCATATATTGGGTGAGGCACATTAGGAAATGTCACTCGATCGTATACTTTTATATCATCTATGCAAAACATATAGTTGCGCCTGTAGGAGTAAAAGATACAATTGAATTAAATGTAATCTCCCTGGTGTTGAAGAATGGCTTGATCTCATTGGACCGGTGGACTCTTCTCCCTAATGGCTCAGAGACTTGCTTCAAATTAAGTCCCCCATTCATGGAGAGGGATGTACTCAGGGATGGTTGTTGATTAGGGGTTTCTATGAAGGAGAAACATTTTCTGGGCCAGACAAGTGGGGCTCATCTGGGTATGGCTCAAGCGATTGATCTATTAATGGTAGACTGACTACAGGCCCCTCATGTTGTTTCACCTGCTCCAAGCACAAGGCACCTTGCACCAATGATAAGAAGGGTGACTGACTAGGCAGTGAGGGGTGTATGTGACCAAATCACAATACAAAGGGGTGTACAAAGGTAGGCTATTTGGTAACCAACACCACGCAGACAATGCAAACCTCTTCAACAGAATATTGTATGCACATTAATGCGCTGCTCTCCCTTTATTTAATATCTTGGAATATCACAGGAATCTCTTCTAAGTTGGGTGACAAAGATTGGCGCGCCTTTATAGACAAATTCCACGTGTCTTTCAAGAGACTTGGGCCCTTGCGGAAATCCATCAACAGGACTTTTTAACCTACAGTGTTAGGGCTACCCCGTCGGTGGTAGGTAGACCATTGTCAGGGCTCATTATCTGGTTAAAAATATCTTTATAATAAATGTTGAATCACCAGATTTATTAGCATTAGAGTTATCACCCAAATCAGGTCTCCCATATCTACTGATAAATATTCATAATAGATTGACACCCTTTAATAACTGTCCCAGACTTTAAAAAACGTGAATTCCCTCTTAGAAGATCATAGTAGGAACCATAATGTATTTGTTGCAGGCAATTTTAATGCATGTTTTGAACCATATGCTCCCCTCTTAGATTCATTTAGGGAAGAAGACAAATGTTGGGGGATTCCTGCTTATCCTGACCATAGAAAATCCCTTAAAATGAGTTCAGCTGCTCTCCAGATTGTGGGCATCGTGGTCTCATATGGTCTGAGACATTGCAATGGCTGATTTCCTTCAGATATAGCTGTTAAAACCACATTCAAGAAGGCTAATTGCAATAGCAGTATTGACTATATGCTGATGGATTTGTGGGGGTGGCATGAAATTAGGAATATGAAAGTTGCTGATTGCTATGAGAGCGACCATTTTCTGATCATACTTTAGTACGAACAGGCAAGGATAAAGGACTTGAAATCAGTAGGCCATCTCGCGCACATACCTATAGCACTGACTAATTGCAAACTGGATGTCAGGTGGGCAGTGGTTTCCAAATCCAAGAAGCTATCCATGACCTTTACAGTATTGTTGTTAGTTATTTGGAAGTATTTGAGTTGCAGAGCTTAACTCCGACTCAGATCACGAGTCTCCACAATAACCTTTTTGATAAATTGGGAAATATATTCACGGAAGACTGTAAAAAGAGCAGGGCCTTTTATTCATCAAGCACGAATGAATGGTTTGATGAGCCATATAAAATCGCCAAGAAGACTCTGATTCTAGTCTTGAGGAGTAAACAAAGATTGGAGCTAAAAGACGAGAGTATGGGCACATCATTAGAACTAGTAAAGTTCGGCGGGAGGCTGGTATCTGGGAGGAACTGTTGATTTCTGTCAAATTGGGGGATAACAAACGCTTTAGGCATTTGTTTGCTCATAGCGGATCCAGACAGCCATCGCGCCCTGATTGCCATATAGTGCCAGAAGAATGGGTCAAACATTTTTCAATTTTACATGCAGATGTTAACATTGATCAAGTCACAACAGTTATCCTACAGCAGGGATCTAATGATCTCCTGGAGTATGCGGCAAAGCCCTTTACTCTAGAGGAAACTATTGTTGCTATACAAGCCCAAAAAGTAGGGAAGGCGCATGGGCTGAACAGAGTTCCGGCTGACATACTGTGTTCGGATCCAGAGATGTGTGGACCATATGTAAACGACTTGTTAAATGCTCTTTTGGAAGTGGCCCCAGTTCAGAGCTCCTGGAAAGGAGCTGTAATAATCCCTATATATAAAAAGGGAGCTAAATCAGTCCCGGGGAACGATAGGCCTATAAGCCTGATTGATGATATCCAGAAAGTCTATAGTTGGCAGATCTTGAATAGGCTATGGGAATGGATTGATATGAGCGAAGTGTTGTCCCCTCTGCAGGCGGGTTTTCTCTAAAACACCAGTACTACTGCAGAGACAATGAGGTTTTTATCCATCAAATGGAAAAATGTAGCTGTCGACCGAGGGTCGCTATTTGTAGCCTTTGTCGACATCTGTGCTGCCTTTGACCTTGTCCCAGGAGCAAAGCTGTGGGAGGTTCTGCAAGGCTCAGGGATCCCTTTGGGTCGGTTATCCTTAATACAGGCATTGTACTCAGTGATTTATGCAAGGGTGAGGTGGAGTACCAAAGGAGAATTGACTGAGACCATACCCATTAGAAGAGTTAGGCAAGGATGTATCCTGGCCCCCATTCTTTTTCTTCTATTTATAAATGAATGCATCCCTTATCTATCTGATTGCGAGAATTATTTGCCTAAAATGGGGGTGAGGCACAAAATACCAAGTCTCCACTTCGCAGATGATACCCTACTCCTTTCCAAAACTGCAAAGGGGTTAACTACTCTTTTGGCGAAATTTAATCTGTTTTGTAAGCTACATGGCTTAGAGATCAATAGTGATAAAACTAAATGCATGGTGTTTAGCCATCAAAGGAAATGCATGAGGGTGAGATTCTGGACAGAGTAAAGGAATTTGAGTACCTGGGAGTGATAATAAGTGATTAGCATAGCTGGCATCCCTGGACAGAAAGAAAGTGTACTATCCCTGAAACAAAGTGATGGGACTATCTTAAGATGTGCTAATAGGGCCTCCATCTTTGCCATCCCCCCAACCCCGATTGAGATAGATGAGAGTCAAGCGTGAGGAGCTGTTTTGTATAGGGAAGAACTGTGGGGACATTGTAATCTTTTTCCCTTAGTAAAAGCAGAAAATGCTTTTGCAAAGTCTTTGTTAAGACTTTCAACTAGTGCTCCAATCCTGCTAAGAAGACTGGATCTTATTCTTCGATCTATTTCGGATGTGGCTGCTTTAAAACAGATTTTATATTGGATCAGGTTGTGGACCAATGAAGATCTGGGTCCCTATAGAGATTGTGTAAGAGTCCTAATTAAAGGTCAATCAGTGAGGACCATCCCCTGGTTATTACATATAAAAGCATGCCTCCTCAAGTTGGGCCTAAAGGATTACTGGTTCCATCCTACTTCATTAACTTGTGATGCTAAAGAAAAGTAAAAAATTACTTACTGGAATTTTGTGCTAGGAGAAAAGATTTCCATGCCCAGTATGTAGAAGTGAGATTTTTATCTGTCTCACTGGTGCAGGGACACCCTTTGTCTACGGGTTCACAAATGAGGATCAACACTGGAGTGGAAACAAAATACAAGTTTATTGCACTCATGAGAGGAGTCCCATCATCCAGACACTGCAAGTGCCCGAGGGAGGGAACTGACAAGCACAAGTTCAAACACGGTATTTATACAGTTTGGTGCCTCGTGAAACACATTGAAACCACTTCGTCATGATGAAATGCAAACTGCTAACTCTTGATAAACCCCTACACACGTCATCGTTGTAGATAGGCAAGGGAGGTTACAGGCGTTAGCGGGTTTATAGATAAAACATCTGTGTGCTCGGGCCTTTCGGCAGGGCAGGGCCTCTTACCCTGGCACGCAAGTATTATCAGCACAACCAGCTTTTCAGTGAACACGTAACTCCTGACTTTGCAAAAGTCTTCGCAGAAACACAAAATGGGTGTTCACAGACAAAATGGGGGAGAGCGGAGGCTAACATAACAGAATACATTTTTTACCGTTCAACAGTCCCTCCTTTTAGCCTCTGCTAAACACATTTTGTCTAATTGAATAACAAAAAGATACATTTCGAATATATAAGATGCGGGAAGCAAAAAGATAATAAGCTAACTCAGTAGATTATACTATAGCAACTTAAAGTACTCCATCGTCGTCGTTCAAACGTCTCATGTCTATACTCATGAGATCATTTATTTGTTGCTGGAGCATAAGCCTCTCATTAACGTCATGAACATTTTCTTTCTTGGGAATACAAGACATGCATAAAGAAGTGCAGAGGGGACATATTACAGGTATACACTGAATGCAAATACAACAACCTAAAATAGCACCTACTACGCAAGCTACTATAATAAGTAGTTTCCATCCCCATGATGTAATAATGCCCCAGAACCAACTAGACCAGGTCCATGTTCCAGTGTCTTGGTGTATTTCAGTAGCTATCTTATGTAACTTAGAGATAGCCTGATAAACGGATGGTGCATTATCTGGAATGTATACGCAGCAGCTAGCTCCTATGATTCGGCATGCACCACCACGATCCGCAAGGATAACATCTAGAACCATACGGTTCTGCAAAACTACGAGTCTTGCTGCCTGGGAAAGTTCCTCAGTGATGTTACCTAGATCTGCTGTGGTTTGATTAACTACTGCTTCAACTACTCTCGTGAGTCTTCGTATGTTCCTGCTATTGAGGGGCGGACCAACAAAAGAAAAGATACCTAAATTCACGTCTATGTACTCCTGTAATGATGTGTCAGTCTGATCCACTGCTTTAATATCTATCATTCTCTTGGTCCGAACTAGTAAATAATTGTTAGGTAATAATCGAGTTTTGTGGTAAGAGGCTGGAGCTGGAGCTAAATAAACAGAAGGGAGGAGGAAAGATACATAGCAAATCCCTGACCACCCTTTTGGTAGATAGAAATAACAAAGTCAAAACCAAAAGCCCTCCTTCAGTCAGCATAAACTAAACAAATATACACTCATACCACATATCAAAACCAGTAAGTCAACAGTGCAAACAACAAAAACTCGTTAACGAGTAAATAAAATTCACTATTTATTATGAGTATCTATAAAATGTCACCAAAGAGTATTTCTTAAAAATTCATAGAAGAGAAAATATGATAGTTATTAAAAATCATCAGCATGTCATTATTACATTCAATACAAAGATATAAATTGTTAAAAACATCAACATATCATTATTACACAATACTTAAAAACAGTGATTAAATTACTCTTTTAGAAAAAACACCAAATAGTCAAAAGATACCAAGAAAAGGAAACAAGGGAGACAGAAAGTAGGACGAAAAGAATTTTTGATCCTATACTCAAGGGTTCCACTGAGACACAAATTGGATCAAATAGCCAGAGAAAAATAAATTTCATATATTTATACAAGTCTTCTCTGCAACTGTCCATGTATTTACACAGCGAAACCTCATAAAGTGCATCGACGCATTTCGGTAGGTCTATTCATTAACCAACACCTTCATCAGGACAGAATTAGTACTCCCAATGTCAGTAAAGTTCATTGATAAAACAATGTCTTGAGAACAAAACAAAGGGAAACAAGCGGGGCTAAAACAACCTTCACAAGTCCATCAGTTCTAAAGATGGAGCAGTATTGTTCTTTAAACCGCTCCACTCAAATTCAAAATCGTAGGCATCAGTTCCTCGCTATACTTTTCGTAATTATCAAACCAGCTGACACCATCAATAGTAACTTTTATTAGAGTCACCCGAGTACCCGTTATTCAAAGAAAACGACCGATCTTTATCCAAGATATCCGTGGGTTGTGTTACGGAGGTTGATACCCCGGCTCTTATATTGGTTGGATAACGTATACATTGGACCCCGTGTGATTCAAGACATTGGAAGATTGAGTGGACTTGAGTAAAGATTGAATCTTGGATAAAGATCGGTCGTTTTCTTTGAATAACGGGTACTCGGGTGACTCTAATAAAAGTTACTATTGATGGTGTCAGCTGGTTTGATAATTATGAAAAGTATAGCGTTTCTTGGTGCAGAACAAAGTGAAGAGTCGACATGGCACACATCCCTGTGTGCCATGCCTACAACCCACTTCCCTGGCATAGATCAGTCACCCCTCTAGCTGGGTGCCCTATACCAGTGGTGAGGGTACAGGTGCATGAGCCCTGTACCCCTACAGTGTCCAAGTCCATTCTTAGACATTGTAAGTGCAGTGCTGCCATTAGGAGTATATGGTGCTGGGAGTTTGTCATTACGAACTCCACAGCACCATAATGGCTACACTGAAAACTGAGAAGTTTGGTATCAAACTTCTCAGCACATTAAACCCACACTGATGCCAGTGTGGGATTTAATGAGAAATGCACACAGAGGGCATCTTAGAGATGCCCCCTGAAAAACGACCTACCACTAGTGTCCAGGCTGAGTGGCTGCTTTCAGCTGCCACCACCAAATATGTTTCTGGACCCCTGGGTCAAGAGCCTGCTGCCTCAAACAATGCACATCCTGGGACGAGGTGCCAAGCCTCCTCCCCCAGGATGGGCAGGGTCCACGAAGGGGAAGCTTCAAAGGCTTGCCGCCTTTGTGAGCTTCCCCAGGCCACTTGCTGCTTTCAGCAACTGGTCCCCACTGGTTCTGATCCCCACTGTGGGCAGGAGAACCGGCAGGAAAAACAAGTGAGGAAGAGAGGTGTGCCCACCTCTGCCAACTCCACCCCTCAGGTGGGGGAGGCGAGGTGAAGCACAACTCTCAGTCCCCGCCATCTTGCAGATGGGGGGACCCAGCCAACCAGAGTGAGGCATATGCCCCCTCCCACTGGAGGGTGGCATAATAGGGGGTGTAACCACCCCAAAGAAGGGACCCATTGGTCCCAACCTTTACTTACCTGTAATGCCCCTAAATCTAGTATTTAGGGGCACCCCAAACCGTGCTTCCTTAGACAAGAAACAAGAAGAAAAGAAGAAGGACCAAACAGCCGTGCCGAAGCTAACAAGAGGAGGACGACCACTGACTTGGCCCCAGCCCTACCAGCCTGTCCCCACCTCGAACCTGCAGAAGCGAAACTCCGGTGTGTCCTGCAGCCAGCAGCCTCAAGAACCCCGAGGACCTGCCCTGCCTTCAAAAGAAAAGACTCTGTATCCCGTGGACACCGGATTTGTTCACCCACAGACTCCAGGTCCGGCAAAGTCCGCGAGTCTGCACAACTCTGCACCCGACACCCACGGCCCGAGTTCGAGTGGCCCAACACCAAGAGGAGGTCTCCCTGGCGACCCTGACCTGAGATCCGGTGACCCCTGACCTGCCTCAAGCCTCCAGCCGACGCCTGCAGCCTCAAACCGGAAGGTCCCACCAACCGCGACCAGGAGCTGGTAAGAAGATCCGACCCTAAAAGGCACCCCTGCACCCGATGCCCCACGGCCTTGGGTGGCCCAACCGACGGTGCCTAACCAACACCCAATATCCCAACTTACCTCTCCAAGTGGTGGCCGCACCCAGAAGACCTTCGTCCCCGAGCCTGCAGTGTTTTTGTAAACCGGAGACTCCCCATTGAAAGCTACAGGGCACCCGACGCCAAAACAACACTCTGCACCCTGCCGCCCCAGTGCCGCTGAGGGTGCACCTTTTGTGCTGGCTTGAACCCCTATTTGCCCTGAGCTTAAGTCCAGGAGCTTTGCTCCCACAACCCAGTGGCCTGCTAGTCAGTAGCCACCAACCGGAGGCCCCCTATCCCCTACTGGATAACATTGGGCCTCAGCACTCTGCACCCGGCCGCCCTAGTGCCGCTGAGGGCGTAACAAGAGTGCATCCTTGACCCTGGGGGACCCCTGAGTCTACCCCCAGAATACCAACTCCCTTACCTTTGAACCGATAACCCTATTTTCCTCCATAGGATAACATTGACTGTTTTTCTGTGAAACGTTTCTAAGTGTGGAGTTGGAAAATCTAAGAAACCCTTTAAAACTGTAACTAAATAACAAAAACGCTTTTACTTACCTGTTTACAGGAAATGTCCCAGTGCATTATCCAGGTATACTGCACTGTGTAAGAAAAGTAATCTGTAAAGTAATCTACTTGACATTCTACTAAAAAACCATTACAAAGTATATGTACAGTATATCAAAAGCATTTCATTACTAGTTGCTCTACTGTAATCAAATCAAAGTGCATATACAATTGCAATTCAAATTGTTTACAAACTGCATTACTACTGTAAAGTATTTATTGCTTACCTGTGTCAGGCTTGCTTGGTTCTAGAAAATAAAATAACTAAAAGAATATTTGTATACAAAACCAACTGGTCTGAAGTTCAGTCTTTGAGTGTGTGATATCATTTGCTGATTGAGTGTGTACAACAAATGCTTAACTCTACCTTCTGATACAGCCTTACTGCTCGTTCACACTACCACAAATAGAGAGTAAGGTGCTATCTACTTTTACCTCTGCCTACCTTTGGGGTTCCACTGGACTCTGTGCACACTATACCTCACTTTGGTATAGTATATACAGAGCCAGCTTCCTACAGTCCGGCTTTAATGTTCCAATGAATGTGTACACAAGCATTCACAAATGCTGTTGACGTGCTCAATTTACAAATGCTGTTGTCACAAAGTCTACCCAATGGGTTTCAAGGAAACCTACGTATTGCTGAAATGTACAATAGATATGGAGTTTAGGAGCAATTGTTATTTGCACATCTCTGAATTTGTGATTCAGAGGGCATTTCTCAAAATGTCTTTCTTGCTCACAGGCTTACATTTGGAAGGCACAAATGCAGAGAAATGTAATGGGTAATAAAACATGTTCTACTATTCTGTGTTCTCCTATGTCTCCCGATAAAAATGGTACCACATTTGTTCGGGGAGGCCTAGTGAATGCAACAAGAAAGGCGCTAAAATGCAACATGGATACCACATTTTTCCACTGAAAACTGCAATGTGGGTAGCTATGGGTTGTGAGCCCAGGCTCAACTGGCGCCTAGGGAAACTTAGCAAAACTGTACATTTTTCGCAACTAGATACCAAGGGGAATCCAGGGTGGGGTGCCTTGTGTGTCTCACCATGTTTTCCTACTCAGAAATCTTTGCAAACCTGAAACTTTGACTAAAACACACACATTTTCCCCACATTTCTATGATGGAAAGTTCTAGAATCTGGAGAGACTACTACTTAGCACTCCCCCATGTTTCCCTATAAAAACGGTATGCCACTTGTGTGGGTAGGCCTAGTGCCCGCGACAGAAAAGGCCCCAAAACGCAACTTGGACACATCTCATTTTTCCACTGAAAACGTACTTTTTTTTTTAATGTGGGCAGCTATGAATTTTGGGCTGTCGCTCAGCAGGGATCTAGGGAAACCTGCAGCTTTTTGAAAGGTAGACTCCCGCAGGAATACAGAGTGGGGTGACATGTGTAGCATGCCCCAGGTTTTTTTACCCAAAAGCCCTTGCAAATCTCAAACTTTGACTAAATAAACACATTTTCCTCACATTTCTGTGATGGAAAGTTATTGAATATGTGGAGAGCCACAAATTTCCTGCCACCCAGCATTCTCCCAAGTCTCTGAATAAAAATGGTCCCTCACTTGTGTGGGTAGGCTAAGTGCCTGCAACAGGAAAGGCCCCAAAATGCAACATGGACACCACAGTTTTCCACTGAAAGCTGACCCTTTTTTAGCAATGTGGGTAACTGTGGATTTTGGGCCCTAGCTCAGCCGGCACCTAGGGAAACCTGTACATTTTTGAAAAACATACACCCGGGGGAATCCATGGTGGGGTGACTAGTGTGGCTTGCACTATGTTTTCCTACCCAGAAGCCCTTGCAAACCTCAAATTTTGACTAAAAAAACACATTTTCCTCACATTTTTGTGATAGAAATTTCTGTAATCTGTGGAGAGCCACAAATTTCCTACCACCTAGTATTCCCCTAAGTCTCCTGATAAACATGGTACCTCACTTGTGTGGGTAGGCTTTGTCATCCGACAGGAAAGGACCCAAAACACAATTTGGAGACATCAACATTTCCTTTCACATAAATTACCTGATTTGGCAATGGGGGTAGCTGCGTTTTTTGGGACAGGGCTAAGTAACCACCCAGGGAAATTTACCAAAGCCAGACATTTCTGAGGACTAGACAACCAGGGAAGTTCAGAGTGGCGTGCCTCAAGTAGATCCCACAAAGTTTTCCTACCCACAATGCCCGGCCCACTTCAAACTTTGCCTAAAGTTGTGCATTTTCCTTGCATTTCTGTGACGTGATCTTTCCGAATCACCAGGAATCCACAACATTCTTAACACCCAGCATTCCCACACTTGTTCGGATTTAAATGCTACCACCACTTGTACGGCTGGGCCTAGTGTCTGCAACAGGCATACAAGCAACAGGGCGACCCTCATTGACCATGGATTGATGTGGGCGTGTTGGAGGCAGTAGGCCCAGCCACACAAGTTGGGGTAGCATTCTTCTCAGGACAAATCGGAGAATGTGGGTGGTAGGAATTTGTTGGATCCCTGTGGTTTCCAAAACTTTACGTAACAGAAATGCAAGGAAAATGTGCGATTTTATTCCAAGGTTAAGAATTGCAGGACATTGTAGGTAAGAAAATGTCATTGGAGCCATACGAGGCACACCATCTTGTACTGCCCCAGGTGTCTAGTTTACAGAAATGTCTGGATTTTGTAGGTTTCCCCAGGTGGCACCTGACCCGAGCCTGAAACGTTCAATAGAAGTAACATGATATTGGGACTTAGCCCCACTCTGCTACCCATATGTTAAAAAAAAAAAAAGAATCAAAAAGAATCAAAATTTCCTCTCTTGCCATAGAGGCAGCGATGCTGTAATCCCCATAGGGGCTGAAAAACTCTATTGCCCATTCTGAGGTAGGAATATTAGCTCAATGCCAGAGTAGGTCATCCTAGCCTTTTATTTGTTTTGGTGCCATGTTGTAATCCCTAGTGGCCTTTCTGCCACCCAGGGACAAATGTTGGGTAAATGCCCTCAATCCACCCCCAGGTGTCAGAAAGACTGATGCACTTGGTCTAGCGTTTGAGCACGGCACGATTTCTGGGTGAGCCACCCGCCTCCTTTTTTATTTTTTGTGCCTATTTATCCCCTGGTGTCTAGAAGCCTTTCTGTTCCCTAAGGGCAGAGTTTAGGTAAACACCTTCAATCCACCCCCAGGAGAGGGCAGAAAGACTTATGCACCTATTCTGGGGTGGGAACACGGTGTGATGCCTGGGTGAGCTGCCTCATCCCCTTTTTTTTGGGCCCCAAAAAAAAGGTGGGTTGGCAGCTCACCCATGCTTCACGCCGTGCTCCCACCCCACAATAGGTGCATCACTCTTTCTGCTCTTCTGGGGATGTATTGAGGGTATTTACTCCAAATATGCCCACAGGAGTCAGAATGACTGCTAGACAGCAGGGGAAAAAGGCCAAAGAAATAAAAAAAGGGATTGGGGCCTGCTCACCCACACATCATGTTTTTTGTTTGATTGTTCGTAAACACCTTCCACCCGCTTTTTTATATAAGCACAAAAGAAAACTCCCTGGTGTCTAATGGTGTCATATTGGAAGTAAAGACCTCCTATCTGATCCCCAGGGGGTGTGGGGGGGGGGGCAGAAGGACTATTGAGGCTATTTTGGGGATCAGAGCTCGGCTTAATATCTGAGCGGTTAACCCGCAACCTGAAAGCAATAAAACCATTCTCCCTGGTGTCTAGTAGGCTCTCTGCGTCCCCCAGTGCAGGGCAGATTGGAGGTAAGCACCTCCTATCTGCCTCCCAAGGGACCAGAAAGACCATTGGCATATTTCTTGGGGTAAGGGTTTTGCCCAATGCCTGGTGGGCCACCCCCACCCATTTTCATGATGAAAAAAAAAAAAAGCCCTAGTGGGCTTTCTGCTCCCCCTCCCTCCAGGGGCGGGCAGATTGGAGGAAAGACTGTCATGGTTATTTTGGGGGCGGGGGCTCGGTGCGATGTCTGGGCTGGCACCCCCACCCCAACAGTAATAAAAAAAAATAAGTCGCCCTAGTGTCTAGTGCACTTTCTACCCCCTAAGGGCCTGATTGGAGGTATATGTCACCTGCAGAGCTTAAAGACTGTTGCCTTATTTGTCAGGTGGGGTTTTTCACCCAATGCCTGGGTGGGCAGCCCCCACTCCTTTTCTTTATATTAAAAAACATACTCCCTTGTGTCTAGTTGGCTTTCTTCCTCACGGGGGGACAGATTGGAGGCAACTATCTCCTGTATGCCCCCAGGGGGGCAGAACGACGTTTGGGGCGGGGAGAGGAGGGGCATTAGCCGATTGCCCTGGGGGGGCTCTGCCTCCTCCAAATACGCTCCCTGGGAATCTAGTGAGCTTTCTGCCCCCTGCTGGAGGCAGATTGGAGAAAAACACCTATCTGCCCTGGACAGGGGGAAGTAAGACTGCTGGGTGTGGGGGCAAGGCTCGATGCCTGGTCCGCCTCCACTCATTTTCTAATCATAAAAACACACCCTGATGTCTAGTGAGCTTTCTGTCCCCCCCCCCGTGGGGGGGGCAGATTGGAGGTAATTGCCTATAATCTGCCACAGGGGGCAGGAAGAATTTGGCGGCTGGGGTAAAGGGAATATTATCCCATTGCCATTGGGTGCACTCCCCCCTCCAAATATGCTCCATGTGGGTCTAGTGGCCTTTCTACCATCCGATGGGGCTGATTGGAGGTAAACACCTCTCATCTGCCCCCAACTGGGGCAGAAAGACTGCTGGTATGATATGAGGAGTGGGGGCTAGCCCTGATGCCTGGGCAGGCCACCCCAACCCATTTTCTAAGAAAAAAAAGCACACCTTGGTGGGCTTTCTGCCCCTCAGGAAATTGGAGGTAATTGCCTCCAACTACCCCCCCAGAATGACTTTTGAGGCATGGGGAGGGGTAAGCATTTGCCTATTTGCAGGGGGGGCTGCCCCTCCTCAAAAATAGTTCCTGGTGTCTAGTTTTTGGATCCCTGCTTGGGGATTGTGGGATTGCCCTACTGTGGTGATTCCTAAACAGGGATCCAAGAGGGAACAGCAGTGCTCGTGGGGCTGAGATATGCCCCCAAGCACCGATGTAAATGAAAATAAATGAGCTGATTGGCTCATTTTAGTTTCACTTTCTTTGCAATGACGTCAGCGCGCCATGGGTGCTGATCATCATTGCACAGAGAAAAAAAAATAGCCTCAGTTGCTGGGGAAGCTTAGCCTCAGCTGCTGGGGAAGAACTTCCCCAGCAGCTGAGGCTGTTTTTCGACCTCTAGTGCCAGGACCTGCTGGAGCGATCCGCAGCACCTGAACACTGGTGCTGAGGATGGCTCCAGCATGTCCTTAGCACCAAACAGGTTAAATGAAAGTGCAGAGACTGGAGATATTACTTCAGCATGATAGGGAAAAGCACATCGCAGACTAGTCTTTCCCCGGGGGATTTCGTGCTGAACATAGGACATGGGAGGTGATAGGTAGTTGGGGGGGGGAGGGGGGAGAAATATATAAGGGTCCGGTGAGGCTTAATCTGCCTCTTTCGGACCCTATGCATCACCAGGGGTGGGGGGGGGGTGTTAAAGGGTTAAGAAAAAAAATTGTCCACCCACCCGCCCTACAGACTGAGGTGGTTCTGGGGAAGAGGGCTTGTTTCTATGTTACAGCATTGTTTGCCACATTTGCCACCCTCGGGGGAGGGGGGGAGAAGAATGGAGCACAGGTGAAAACTCAGCGTGCGGTACCTCGTCACCTTGTATAGTGAGGAGAGAGTTCAGGGGAGGGTGTTTGGGAGATAAAAGAAAGAGAGCCTGGGGAGACGGCAAGAACGTAAGGATTGGATCAGGGAAGGATAGAACAAGGTATGACTTTGGGGGAATGGAAGTTGGTGTGAGATGTGAGTGGCCACGTATTGTATGGGGGATTGTGCCCTATTTGCAAATTTGATGTTATTGTTTAATAAAGTTCATAAATTTGCAACCATGTCCTAATAAATGGCCTTTTACGCTAAACGTGGCTCATGAGTGTTTTTGTTGTTGCACGAAATGTGATTCTTATGGCAGAGTGACAAGCTTGTGGTTTGCGTTATCTGTCTGAAAGAATTGCTCAAGCCTTGACTTTGTTGACTGGTAGCACCTAGCAGATGCTTTCACTGCGAGTGGCTTGGATACATTAGAATTCAGGTTAACTGTGCTATAAAAGTTGACGTATTAAACATACAGAGTAAGTAGGTAGTGAGCGAAGGCAGTGATTCTGAGACTAAATTCATTGTTTTCTTTTCTTAATTTTGAGCACACAAGCTCGAAAATAACATGTGGCTGAACTCTAGGAACAGGTCTGATCCATGTAAAGCTGCTGGTATTTTTCCAGGCTATTCTTAGCAAAAGAATGCGTGTATCTCCCAAATTTAAGTGAAAAGCTATAAAACCTCAAAGAAAAGCTAACCAGCTTTTGAGTCCTGCACACTACACTTCAAGCGGCAGAACCTTTAAAATAAAATGTAATGGTGGTGAGGTCAAAAGGAACCCTTCCTAATAAATTGATTTTTACTGAGTATGGAATCCTCCGTAAGCTAATCGACAACTACAAAATGTAGTCAAAATTAACATATTCTGAGAATCAAAAGAAAAAAAAATCCAGATCACCTGAAAAAATAGATGGAAATATATGCTACAAAAATCTTCATATTTTATCATAACACCATATATTTATGGGTGTTCTTTTCTTCTGGGTGAAATGCTGCTTATTCAAAAGTGAATTTTTATCGACAAGTCTGAATAACCAGCTGTTGTAATTTGCACTGTGACAACACCACTACCATTCCATTTTTCTCTGCTTCTGTTTTCAACCTGATATCTTCATTGGAAAACATTTAATTTCTGAATACTTTCAATTCCAGGATTTGTGAGTATTTTTGCCTGGGAGTCATTTACTGTGGCTGGAAATTCTGGTGATCATTTTGATCCATCAGACATACAAAGGTTTATGGGTGGAATGATTGCAAATAGTCTAAAACACTATTGATCAGTACTGACCATGCTCCTCATTGGAATAGTCAATTCCGAATTCCAAGTGTGAGGTCCCCTCCAGAAGGTAATACAATTTACCCAAGACCGATTTTGTCCTTATTAGACCTCTTCAGTGAGGTATAGCTTGGATCTTGTGGCACAACATGCAAGGGACCCATGTCTGGGCATACCCTGGGCCGCTTAGGGCATTTGATCAAAGGGTGTTACATCAAACATACAAGAGGTGATTGTAGAATGCCAAAACCACTGATAATTCCTCAGGGTAGCATTCCAACACATCATTTTAATCCAGTGTGCCATGTTAGAAAGAGGCCCACGTTATGCAATTCAATACTGACCTGACCCTGTTCTTCATGGGAGGAACCCATCTCGAACTCCCAGCACAAGGCCAGGACCCCAATCCTGGGAGTAAAAACTGCTATCATTCATTTGTTGTAAGATACACTGATGCAGGACTCATAGTATAACCAATCAAACTAGTTTCTACCTGCCCACTTTTTATCAAGATTTTGAATTTTCTTTTTTATTAGACTACAAATTTCCTGCTTCCATTTTATGTGTATGGCCTGCAAATATAATTGGGAGTCACTTAGGGAGCCAAAATTTGAGATTTGCTTTATAGCATTCAACATATAGGTTACAGTTAATGTAATACTATATTGACTCCTGTTTTTCCTCAGTAAATTATTTTCCATTTTTCTTGTTTCAAACTTGTTCTCTGTTTGTTGCATTTAAAAAATCCTTATGCCTGTACTTGTATTCTGCTATTTTGTGCTTAAACGACCCATAATCTCAAAAGTACGTTTGATACAGCGGGCGACTTTATGTGCTATTATTTCTAAATGATGTGTGTAAAATCTTAAATGGTTGGTTATTGATACTGTTAAATGAAAGAAAGCAATTAACTATGCCGCACATTGTAAGTTTAGGACTAGGCCCTAAAAGAAAATACATTTGAGTTGCTGTTGCATTTGTATTAATTAGTTTATATGAGCCATTGTATAATATTAGAACTATACTCTATACTGCAATAGCTTCAACAGTGATTGATAGTGATTGATTTAAGTGCAAATATGCATTTCCACCATTTTCAAGTTGTATTTTGTCTGTGCTGATTAGGATACTCAGTCTTATGAGGATCAGCATCCTGCCAGTGGCCAAATCTGGACCAGTATGCACGCCAACCCTAATTATGTTTCTATGTTCAAGACTGAAACAGATTAATGGGCCAGTAATATAGAAGATAAAAATTTAATTTGACAAACAGTGTGATGACTGAGTGCACTTCTCAGATATAAAATAGTCTCTTATGCATTCTTAAGGAATCACTTCCTGGAAAGTAGGATAATACACCAACTAGCCAATAGCATGATATGAGAAAGTAACACAACTCTGGGTCAAGCCAAAGCCCACTCTGTGTATATTCTAAAGAATTGGAAACCATACGTCTTGCAGACTGCTGTGCTCTCAAACCCGACATAAAATTGCCCTTCTAGTACAATTGGTTGCAGTTTTAAAATAGCAAGAACATATTTGTTCCTAGTGTTAGAACACAGCTGCGCCTTAACTTTGTGATATCTTTCAATTTGTTAAGCTCTATAATTGTATGTCGCTGAGGTTTTGTCACACTGTCCATTTGATTATTTCAGTTAACTTATGAAAACTTGGGTTAGAGTATCTTGTTGTTTGAAAAGAATCAATCTGACTTAGAGAATTGAGTAGAAAAGTGGTCTTGTCGTACAGTTCTAGCATGTCCAGTTATCTTCATTAAAGATATAGCTGATCAAATGGATTTCTGGTTCTCTCTGTGACCTTCATTGGCTCAGGATGGAGAATTGCATCAAATTTAAAGCCCTCTGCTATATGCATAAGATCAAGACTGGCACAGCACCACAATATTTGAGTGCATTAGTCCATCCTTATTCCCCTACGCGCCTGCTTCGATCCTCTACTCACGCCAAATTTGTAGTTCCTAGGATCAAACGGTCGCGTTTGGGCAGTCGGTCCTTTTCTTATCTGGCCCCTTCATTGTGGAATTCACTCCCTTCGCCACTTCGGCATGAAACTACCTACAACAACTTTCGCAAAGGCCTAAAAACGTGGTTATTTAACCAATAGCTGTCTCTCTCTTTTTAGCGTGTGTCCAATGGCGCTGGGAAACCTCCGGGTAGCTGTGCGCCTTATAAAATTAATAATAATAATAATAATGTGTGATTTATCACACATAGTAAAACCTTCACTATTAAAAGAAATTTTTAAAGTCTGTCACTACAGAGGAAGATTAAGGCCAGCATGCTGCTGCTGTTTTTCATTTACTGGATGCGCTGTAAAACCCACAATCTGGTGCTGCTAGAGTGTCGTATTCATATTAGTTTCATGGTCGGTTGGGGAAGTTAGATATAGAAGAAAAAAAAAGTCATCCATGGTTGTCTGGGTAAAGACGAAGAGGCAAGTGGATTTATTTAGAGTTGAACATTGTGTAAGGAAGGAAGATGGTTCCCGAAGTCAAAATGCCATGAAGGAGAGTTGAGTATCCTCCATTTTTGTTAACAGGTAAGTGATATGCAGGTGGAGGAAATCAAAGGTTGCATGGCTGGTGGGATATTTAGAGATGGGCCACAAAGGAACATCAAGCTGGATGGGATTCCAAGGATAAGGGGGTGTTCTTGAAATAGTATTTTAATAGTAACATGGATTAGCAATGGGCCAATTCTTAGGCAAAAAATAATAAAATCAGTGTGAAGGTGAGAAAATTATCAGCTGTAGAGGAGAAAGTGAGCAATACTGAAAGACGTATTGCCGCCATTAACTTTGCATTAGTGGAAGGTAGCTTGTGGTGCAAGAATAACCACTTTTGTTAAAACGTTTCTATCAATCCTAAGATCATTATCCTTTACCAAATAACAGCCATACCCTTTTTCAAATGGTTTGTCTAAGATTTGGGATTTGTCACAGACATTTAAATATATTGGTTGGAGGTTTTGTTTCAAGTATGAGTTTCTCATTTTATAATCTTGCACCAGGAGAGTTTGCCACTCTTCGGTCAGAGAAATCCTGAAGTTAGTCTGTTGCTTAAAAGTGAGATGCCTCTTGTTTTGGAGCAGCTCTTGTCCTGTTTTTTCCTCAAGCTTATAGATGGGCACTAAACTTTTGGGAACTTTTAGACACTTTGGGCGTATTTCTAATTTTATATGAAGAAGGTTATTTAGAGGCTTGCCCCTCCATCAAAAGGTTGGAGCTGTACATTCAAGACCCCTTTTACACTAAAGAAATCAAGGCATTAAAAATAAAACATACAAATGCCCAAGTGAAAGTAAATCAAGAGTCACATTGATGGGGATAAAATATGTTTCAAACGAATCTTCCTGCAGGTGCTCGGCTATGTATCTCAAGAGCGTTTTCAAAGCTCCTTAATATAGATAAAAAGTTGCTGCAGTATAATAATCATAACATTTACTAAGTAACATGGTTAGAGTACAAAGGAAAGTACTGTAGAGCGAAACACTTGGCTGTATCCATTGGAAGCTGCATATTCTTTTTAAATGACCAGAACCTTGAATACCCTTTGAGATTGATTTGGATTTACTTTGTATGCAATGTAATGATATTTGGAGTACAGATTCAACCATTTTCATTGTGATTGTGGGTAATAGATCCACCCAAAAGTTATTGATACATCAACTAGAACACCTGGTTTCTTCTTTAATAACCTCTGGAGAGGGCCTAACTTGTTCAGTGAGGAGCCAATTGTATTGGAAGACTATGACTGTCTGATACGAAAGTTAAGTAGACATAGCTAACTTCTTTAATGTAAACATTGATACTATAGCTGCTGTAATAATAGCTGCTTAAGCTGGATCTCGGGCCAAATTTGTAGTTCCTGTAGGTCATTCTAACCATCTGTACCTGCTCCTCTAAGTCCCTGACCATTTATTTTCTCCAGATTGCTGACCATTGTTCCCCAGTTTTCAAAAGGGTAAACCTACAGAAAATACTGTCAACCTTGTTGCAGGGTGAATTTTTAAAGCAGGGTCTTGGATATTTCCTCCTTTTTTTAAATATATTCATAAATCTTCACTGTGAGACGATTGTGTTCCTATGACCTAAATGTTTGGAGCAGTCATCACCTGTTGAAAAATCTGATTTGAGCTCTGTGTTCTGGCAAACATCCTCCCCACCATAGCTAAGGTCACAGAGAAAATGGTTGTAACTATTTTGAAGGAAGCTCAGAGAAACACAGTTTTTACCCTCTGTCAGTCTGACTTTGCACTCAAACACGAGAATGAGAATGTGCTGCCATTTTTATGAGATCATGTCAATCCATAGTAGTTAAATATAACTTGTGTATGCTGAAGCTGTGAGCCCTCTGAAGCCTTGAACACAAATGATCACCAGGTTTTGATCAGTCAGTTGCTAAAGTTTGCCTTCATCACAGCTATTTATTTCCAGTGGTTTGCATGTTTCAAGGGTGACCAAGCTTGTTTTGGTTTTCTGATGAGTTCTGAGTGTCAGGTGGTAATGTCCTGCAGGGTCCACAGATGTTCCCTTGGTTACCTATGCTTTATAACATCTGTGTGACTGCTTTAATGGCCCTTTTTTTCCTCTAAGGTTCGGCCTATGTTCAGGACATCTGGCTGTATCAATCACTCAGTAGTAAACCAATACCAAATTGCTTTCAGTCCAAGAGTTCAGAAGGTGAGATAATTTCTTGGACTGAAGGATCTCTTGGGAAAACAATGTGACCCAGTTGTCACTTAGGACAGCTTACCTAAACCATAATTCTGATTGTTCCTAGGCTATGCTTGGAACAAAGGTATGTGATTTACCTTGGTCAGGTCTCCTGTGTTAAAGAGTAAAGGCATTGGTAGTCCTGGCCCTGGGTCCACCGGGAAGCTAGCTTTTCTTCCCAATGGATCCAACTTGGACTGCACTCCTGATTAGTCTTGGAATTTGCACTTGTAGAAGTGCTAAATCAGGCCCTGTACCAACAAGTTTGAGCAGATATTAATTAGCCAACGGAGGTGGAAAATTCGGGACCTAGGAAGGGCGCAGACAACGATTTCCACCCTCTAACAAAGTTTTAGCTCACTCATACATCGGGCAGTGAACAGTATGTACACAGGGTGAAACATGATGGAAGTGAAAGCACGGCTATGATTAGATGAGTCCAGGTCATTAGAGCACTTTTATTGAAAAAAGAGAATGGTGGCTTCTCACCATTCTCTTATTATTGAGAAATTACTAAGATGTTTTATTTTAACATTCTTAATTGCTATGTATATGCCAAGAACAACATAAAAGACAGCAATCAGTAGAGCTCAAATAAAGTTCCTATTTTCATAATTAGCGAGTTATAGTGAGTCCCATAGTCTGTTACTTATTGGATGCAACAAAACATTCACCAGATTTCTCCACTATCCCTGTGAATCCAATTCCCTGTCATCCTGGTAATTGCTTACCTCTAGCCAAGCAGTCATATCCTTCTTCCAGGGTCTTATGGATGGAGTTTTGCTTCCTTTCCACTGGCCAGTGCCAAGGATCTATCCCCACACTTATCACTCTTCTTCCTGTGGATTACCCTTAATAAGTGGAATTTCGCAGTCCATAGATCATGCATGTGTGATCCTCTGCAGTTCCTCCTTCAGTGCCCTGCCTGTAGAACTCAATAAATGGGCAGTTCGCAGAGATAAGTTTGATTGATAGAGAATTTTAGTTTGTGAACAATGATTGGGATCTTTGTGGGCAAAGGGGGATGGGAAGGAAATCAGAAAGCTGGCCTTAGAGTTGTTAGAAGAAGTGGAGAAAAATGCCTGCCTTTCATCGCTGCCACAGTTGGAGATGGTTTCCATGGAGATGGGTGTCTTCGCAGATAATCAGTTTTGGCATGTTATGCAGTAACATAAGGATAACTGATAGGCACCATATTTACAATGTGACTTTGTTGAAACCATATGCCAAGCAGTAACTGCATACATGCTGTCACATATACGTACGATTATAAATAAACACTTCAGGTTTAAGATGATGGCAGAACATCTCCATTGAACTAGTCCTGGTCAGTGGGACCGCAAGCCTTTTCTGATGTGGCCTGAAGACGTTACACTGCAAGAACTGGGAGACCTACTCTACCATAAGCACCATTAATAATACACATGCGCACAATGTTGGGAGAGGCAGAAAACACTCTGCATGTTCTGGCAAAGTAGAACAAACTCAGGAGTGCATCCCAAGATGGGAACTGCTTTGCTCGCATGAACTCTACCGAGAATAAAAAATATATTTATACAATTTAAGTTTTAAGATATGATTTTAGACACACAAAAAACCAGCCCAGCGTGCGTAATAGGGTTGCCTTACTGTGAATAATGAATAGTAGTGTGTTTCTCACTTGGATCATTTCCTAATATAATTGTTTTGAAATGTGGTTAAAAAAAAAAGTTTTCAAGCGATATTTACTTTACTGTTGATCGTATTCCAATGTTGCGCTCATTCCGGAAATTGATCCAATGAGCAACACTCTACTATTTATTATTCCCAATCAGGCAACCCTATTACGTACATTGGGCTGTTTATTTTTTTTGTAAAATCATACCCTAAAACTTAAAATGTATCCTAATATATGCTACTATTATTGCCGTTATTTTTCCATTATATAAATATTGTGTATCATAATACCTTTTATGTAGATTACAGCACAAACTGATTGTCTCTCAAGTGATAGGTTTAATTCCTACCCATCTCAGTAGTACTCCCTGTAAGATCGTTGCTAGGATGCCACGTGAGTTAGAAGTGCCATAATTCCAATCTGTGACTTGCCGCTCTTTCCACAGGTTCCCTTCCATTCAACCATCTTCCAACACCCATTGTTCCTGCTGTACAACCATTTACGATGACTACCTTCTTCCAGGTCATTACTGCCACCGCCTCCAGTCCTGTACCTTTCGCCTACAAACCAATAAATCCAGGTGTGCTAGTTCTAATTAGTTCAGTGGAAGCAAAACAAGACTACAACGTCCAGAAAGCATCAGACAATACCACAAGAGTCCAGAACTGGAAAAAGTATCCACAATACCTGAAGGAAGGTGGTGTCACCCTATCAAAATGAAAGCTGATCATTCAAAGAGCCACACACGCTCCTGCCTTCCATAGTATGTCCTGTGGATATGTCCTGTTTTCCTGAAGTTCATTCTGCATCAGGTTCCCAGCGTACACACTGCATGTTGGCCATGCATCAGCTCCTGAGTATTCTTGAGCCAGCAAAGGATATGTTGCACTGCAGCGCTCCTTAGATCCAGTGCCAGTTCGTAGCATTTGGGACACAGGTGCACTATTCTCAAAGTGGCTATTAGGCACAGTTGGATTTGAATCATCAGCAAAGACACAGTGGTTTCAGGTGGGGCCCACTTGCACTGATGTTTGGGGACCAGCATTTATTTTTCCTCAACAGACTTTGATCCAGAACAAGAGAGAGAAAAACACCAATGCGGGAAAGAATGCGGAAGATGGGAAACCAGTTACAAAGGGAGAAAGCTAGGATGACAAATAACCTACAAGGAACCTATAAAGAGGCAGGAAGTGTCTGGTGGTGGATTAAAAAGGCATGAGGTGGAATCAAGACTACGGACCCTTACTATTTGGCACTATGACCTTCAGTAGTGCTGTCCATAGGCTACTGAGCTAAATGGTAGTCCCCGGCACATATTGTTTTATAAATTAAGCACTGATCTTCAGTCTTCGGCGTGAGGGATCTGAATGATTGTAAAATTGCTTCTTCACCACAAATGAGAATCTGTTCCTCCTTCTCAATAGCTAGTCTATCAGTAAGCAGGGAAACATATGAGTCAGTGCCAATTATTGCAGACTTGGCCCACTACCCGGCACCACATTGGAATGGGGCTCACGCTCATGCGAGGCTATGTGGAATAATCGCTAAGGGGAAACAACCTTTACCACACAGATGCCTTTACCATGCATGCCTTCAACATGCAAGGAGAGTGTATTTAAGGAAAAATATATATATATATATATATATTTGCATATCCTTACGTCTCTCGTCCATAAGGCAAAGTCGCACTCAGGATTTAGTAGGAAAAGAAAAGTTTTATTGACTGACGCCTTTCAACCCAACGGTCTTTGTCAAAGTCACTCCGTAACCCGGAAGTGGCTGTGTTTAAATGCATTCTCAGGGTCAAATAAACATAGAAAACATATGCAAGCATTGGCGTCTCCATACATCTGAGAACAGACTCCGGTCATGTGATAAGCATTTAACATTTTTTTCAAAGCTTAGTTCAACGACTCTCAAAATTAAGTGTGAAACAATAGTGCATATATATCATTTGCGGGGGTGTCATAATAACAAATCAAGTGGTTACCAGCCTGACCTCGCGCTGCCACCACGAGTCAGCAAAGTGAAAGGCGAGTGCTATTTCACGCTGTCAGCCCAGCAACGCGCTGCCACCGCGTGTGAGCAAAGTTAAAAGCTAGTGCTTCTTGAAAGCTGCCATTATTATAAAAAACGCACGTTTTTCAATCATGGCTGAGCCGAACTGGCAATGACTGCTATCTTACACGAAACAAGGCAAGTGCCTATGTACCAAAGATGTGCCTCTCACACCCTGCTAGCTGTGACAGCCTGCCCTGTGGCGCTATGCTTGTAAAGTGTATTCTACCCTGTGGCGCTGTGCTCCTACCGGCCGGTTGTGCACTCGTCTAGTGACCCCTTCTGATATGAAAATAGGAAAACCCCACATCTATAAAAGGAGAATGCCCTTACAAAAAAACACACTAACATAAACCCACCCTAGGTGCTATAAAAAGGGAGGTGTGTGAATTTCAGACACTCGTCAAAGCAGCCGCTTTGAGGAAGTGAGATCTATATTTACAAGTAACGGAGGAGATGCAGGTGGAGCATTAAGTTAGAAAAAGAAAAAGAAGCGGAGTAAAAACCCTGAAAGATATATATATATACAGTGTCTAAAATACATGGAAGGGCACCAAAGGTATATGATATCTTCTCTACCCTAGATGCACATGGAGGTCCTCCTCATGGTTGAGGCCACCAGGGATCTTCCTCTGTAAGTGGATAATATACTCGGATTCCAGGCGTCGCAGGCTGGTCTTGGGTTGGGATCCTGTCAATACCAAAATAAGACATCTTAGAACTGATATCAATAACATTCCTGTGCTCCAAATCGCAGTGCTTGGCCACTGTGTAAGTCAGGTCCCTATTTCTAATGGCGCGGAGGTGTTCCAAATTTCGTTTCTTCACTGGGAAGATCGTGCTCCCAACGTAGCGCAAACCACAAATGCAGGTCAAAACATAAACAACAAAATCTGTGTTACAATTGATAAAGTTACGTATTTTTTCACTTTTACCTGTTGGCAGATTGTATTTCTTAACATTGCAACTGTTGCTACAGGCCTTGCATCGCCCACACTTATGGAAACCCGGGAGTTCCCTCACCCAAGTTCCCTGGGTTTTGCTACCTCGTGTCAGGTGGCTATGTACAAGTGTGTCCCGCAATGAGTCACATTTCCGGTATGTGATATGTGTTTTCGGTCTGACCAGCTTGCCTATCACCACATCACTCCTGACTAGATGCCAATGTCTGCGTACTATTCTTTGGATTGCCTGTGAGGCGTTATTAAAAGTGGTTATCAGTCTCACCTCCTGCTTAGTCTTATCCTTTGTCTTAGGAACCAGGAGGCTATTCCTATCCCTTGCGGAGGCTTTCTCTACTGCTATTCTGATAGTTTTGCCCGTGTAGCCCCGTGTCTTAAAACGACCCAGCATGTTCTTCTGTTCCTTAACATAAGCCTCCATGGAACTACAATTTCGCTTTGCCCTGAGGAGCTCACCATAAGGGATGCTCCTCTTCAAACCATTTGGGTGGTGACTCCAGGCATGTAGTAAGCTGTTCCCCGCAGTTGCCTTTCTGAACAAACTTGTGTGTAATACTTCATCTTTAACCTCAACCAGGACGTCAAGGAACTCAATCGTGGTGGCGTGAACCTTACTAGTGAACCTAAGATTTAAAGTGTTGTCTGATAAACCTGTGATAAACTTGTGTAACAAATCCTGTGGACCATCCTATATCAGAAAAATATCGTCAATGTAGCGGGTCCACAGGATAAGGTATATATGTATGTATGTTTAGGGGTGGTGAGTAGGATATAGGGTGGTAAGGGTCATTTTAGGGTCTAGGGGTGGGTAGGGGTATAGGGTGGTAAGGGTAATTTTAGGATTTAGGGGTATAGGGTGGTAAGGGTAATTTTAAAAAAGGAGGGGGTTTGGATGTTCGCACAAAAGAAAAAAAAAAAAAATTTAAAATTAATTTAAAAATGGGGGTACTGGGGGTTCCCCCCGAAGAAAACAAAAAGTGAAAATAATTAAAACAAACAATACTTTAAAAATAATATATTTATCCATTTATTTTATAGGGGTTTTACTTAGCTTAGGTATATTTACCATGCCTGATAAAGGCATAGAACGTGACTAACCACACTGCCAGTCTGTGCTATAAACAAAAGAAAAGTGGAAAACAAATTGAAAATGTGGTCCTTTGATCATATTTGATAAGGCTGCTAGTCTTTGAGCAGAGCACACTTTGCTGAAGTTCGCTTGGCAGAGTCATTGGCCTATCCTACATCAGATCCCTTGTGGTGTGGCAAAACAGTAACAGGGATTTCACTTTTCTAGTCTCAGGCACATAAACCTATGTAGCTGGGACATCTGCACACTAGGCTTATTCAAGTGCTGGAAAAAACATAAAGCCTTGACCCGATTCCTGGACCTGGCCCAATTACTGGCTGAGCATGCCATAACGCGCCTTTGAAAGACTAGCATGCCCCATCAGTTCTGGCATCGCAACAGCAGGTGGCAGTCACATTGGCCAAATGAGGGCGCCTGTCCCATAGGTGAGAAGAAGCTAGGGGCCTACGAAAAAATTCCTTTATCTTTCGAATGGGATGAGCTGATTGCAAACTCCAATCTAACGTCAAGGCTACCCACCATAAGGTAGCACTCAGAATTTACTCTACATACAGTGACACAATGCATCCCCTCATGGTGCATTCCAAGTTGACAGCAACAGCTTAAGACCCCATCTCCTGGCCCTCCCTCACCTCTTCCAAAAACAGCTAAGCGCCCGTGGTCAATAATGATCTCCAAGGTGCCTCACCTGGTCCCCCCGCCATTACACACCACTCCGTTTTCAACGAATCCAATTAATCTTGCTTATGAATGCTCCACAACCTTACACCCCATAGTTCCTAAGTGTCTGGCATATAATCACACCCTCTCTCTAGCACATACCTTAATGCCAGTACCCCCTTTACTTCTGAGCTCACTTCGTTTTCTTTCCCGTCTCCTCTTTTAGAATTGTATTTTGGTTTTTTTCTTTTGTCTCTTTATGCCTCAATTATTGAGTCTCCCTTTGCATTATACTAGACCTCACGTGTGCTGGTGCACCTAGTGCATTTGTCGCTCTACCATTGAGTAGTTATATATGTTGTTATATACAATTGCTGGTATCTGTCGCCTATTGTTATATGCTTTTACAATTGCTGAGCAAAGAGCAATGTAATAGATACTGTATAATAGCAATAAAAGCTTAATAAAAAGTAATTTTAGAAAAAAAAAGAATTTCACTTCTCCATACCGCGAGTGAAAGCATCGGCCATATGTGCTTTTAGTTTTTGAGAGAATGCAATAAACTTTGACCTGCTGTCTAGATTTGCTTAGACAACATATTATAAGCAAAGTTTGCCAGAGTTTATTGCTTGTTGTGAAGTTGGCAGACGACCCTAAAAAATACGGTAAAATTTGTGAGGCATGCTTTGTTTTCTTAACCATTTATTCCTGCCTTTTCTTTCTTTTCTACATGAATCTGTACTTTGTTACAATAAGGGTGTTTTAATTATGTATGACTATTACACTACATCACTTTGGGGTGAAGTTCTACCTTCATGCATTAATTTAAAAACACTCAGGTCAGTTTCATGTGTTGAGACCTTATACCACAGAACAATGCAAATGCTTGGGGCCACAATTTTGGACACTTTACAAAACACTTAGGGGCCGATTCCGATCTCGGCCGGTAGGGCTCCGAATCGGATTCGGCTTAACTGGATCCGATTCGGAGCCCTATTGCCCGACCGATTCGTACGTGCGTCCGGGTGAGCGAGTACGATACAAAATCGCCGACCGACTCGTCCGGGCGTCCCGACCGCTCCGACCGACTCGTTCCCGGGTCTAACCGCACCGACCGACTCGCTCGGACTCGACTCGCACCGCGCAATGGAGACGTTCCCCGGCCGAGTAAGTACGATGCGCGGCGCGAGCAGTCCGACCGAGCCGCGCACTCCGGCTCGAAAGAGCAGTCGGAGCCATACTTTGGGGGTCCGTGTCCCACCCCCCTGAACGCGTAGCCGCGCGAGTCGCACACAGGGGGGACCCATGGGTCTCCCCTGTACGGCGCGAGTCGCTTCGCCGCGTACACGCTGTAGGGGGCGCCCTTGTCCGCCTCGCACCCATTGAGTCAATGGGAGCCCGCGTACACGTTGTACGACAGGCTCCCATTGACTTCAATGGGAGTCCGACCGACTCGAGTCCGATGGCATACGTGCGCATCGTACTCGTTCGGTCGGACTGCTAGGGTCCGATTCGGTCGGAAATCTCTCCGGGTCCGGCTCGGTCGGAGAGATTTCTGGCCCGAATCGGAATCGGCCCCTTAATTGTGAAAAATCATACCAATATTTCTACCAACAGTAAAAATTGATAAATTATTGTAAAAGTTGGTTTGTATACATTCACCAGGAATGGGGGTGAGGGTGTTTTGTGTTTTCCCTTTCTGTTTTTTTCAATAGAGGAGACCCCTGAGCTCACCTCTCTCCCCTGAAGCTCCTCACTTCTCCCCAAATACATTCTTCTTTCTTTTTGTGCTTTTAACAAAGCCCCTCCTTCCATTTATGCCTCAGTTTGGCATGACAAGTTGTGATTTAATGACAAAGTGTGATAATTGTTTGTCTCTAAATTATAATAATAAATGCAAATGTTTTAGATTTGGCTTTTTTAAAGTTAACAATTTTATTAAATAAGGAAGGAAATGTGGAGATAGGATCGTTAAAGTACATCTGAGTAAACTTGTTGAAATAAAATTAGCTTATGCTAGATAAATGACTTATGTTAATAGTTATAAAGAACAAACATAACATAAAGCAATGCAATAAGCACTGTATAATTATAAAGTATATATGCCTATACACATTTAGGAATATATACACTCATAAACCACTCTATCCTTAATAACTCCTGACAGTTCTGGACCAATGAGAGTGGGCAGTATACCATCAATCCGCAGAGCCAAAGTTTTAGCAAGTAATTTACAGCCTGTGTTAATCAGCAGTATAGGTCAGTAATTTTCGAGATCACGACCCTTCTTGGGAATGAAGTCTAACATTGCCCTTAAAAAGGATCCTTCTGCTTTACAGATACTCAGAAAATAATTGTATATGGCGTGTAATTTAGGAACTAAAAACGTAGAGAATTCCTGAAAAAAGATTTGTCAGGGTTCCAGAAGGTAAGAGAGAAAAATGATTAAGGGTAAACCTAGGGAATTTTCCTTTAATGAGTAGATACCCTAGACATAACTAAAAGCAGAGTTTTTCCTCTTAATATTAAGTTCCAATGTCTAAAAAAAAAAAACCTATTAAAGCCAGCATGTTTCAGCCCGCCTTAAAAGTGCACATGGGTCTAGGGCCTTCGTCAGGACTGGAAGTGTTCCTCCCTATCTAAGCTGTCATGACATGCAAAACAAGCATTGGCATAGCCAATAGGTCTCGCCTTTGGGACCTTATAAGTGTTTAGTTATCCAGCACAATATCCTTGGTGCAACAACATCAAGTGTTGCATGGCTAAACACTTATAAGGTCCCAAAGGCGAGACCTATTGGCTATGCCAATGCTTGTTCTATTATTCAGACAGGCATACGGTTGGGATGTGAGTCTCCCATGCCCCTTTGCTCTCGGCACCATGTAACCTTTTTGGTGTATGTGCGCGTTATAAATTTGCTGTAACATAACATTAGCATTGTGTTCACTGCCCCACCACTGGCAATACATTATTACCACGTGTGATTCAAGCGATATAAACCAAGTCTATACAATATAGAGAGGATTCACTAGCCCCTCCTGTGAATAGATGCAGTAGAGTATGTTATCCCAGAAAGGTTGACTCCAATACTAAAGTGCAAATCAAAGCCTAAATCCTTGGTCTCTAATGTGTATCCAGAATAGGTCCTTGGCAACCGTTCATGAAATTACAGTGAATTCCAATCTCCTGGTAACAAGTTTCTGGGTGCAACAACTGAATGTCAAAATACTACCTAGCAAGGAACGCTCTGAACCATGAGGAACTTATACTTAATAGATCAAGATGGCTGGCACTCTGGGAAATGTAGTTTGTTTTGATTTCACTCGCACATTTTCAGTAGTGCAGGCACCGCAGCTGTAAAGCCTCCCACCAAACATCACTTACACTCTGGGTGTACTGCTCACCTCCTTTGCAGCAGAACAATTGTACCACTGAAATTTGGAGTGTGATCTCTGCTGTTTTGATGTTTGAAAATCTCAATACACAGATTTGACAAAAAATAACAACTCGTCCCCATAGGCACCACTGTTATTTTTACTATGATGCGCAGTGAGCCATGGCGTATAGCAAGGAAATAATCTTTTTACACAGTGACAAAATGTGAAACATTGAGCTGCACCAGGGCTTTGTGTGCCGGGTCTTGCCGATGCCCAGCACCGACAGTTCTAAAAAGCAGCTGCTGAGACGGGTCCCTATCTGGCTCTCCATTTTTGCCCTCACCCTCAGGGTGAAAAATAAATCTTGATGTGCAGCAGTATCACCACTTCACTGCTTTTGATTTAACTTCACAGAGACTCTTTTTAGTTATTTCAGTCTCATCATTTCAGAACTGAAGCATTTTCAATATTATATACCACAAAGCCGTGGTTGTTACTTTTTTCCTGTGCATTACATCCATTGACAAAGCCAATAGTCCTGGCTTGTTGTGGGTATGATGTTACTTGCTGCATTATATATCTGGATACAATGACAGAAAAACAAATTATCAGTCGGGCGGCACACTACGCAGCTAAGCACAGATTTTTAGCTTTCATGTTTTAAGCCACGCCCTGATTACATCGGCCACGCCCTTTGAGAGTTTTTCATCCCACTCAAAGCTCTGGGCTGCACAATTTGTGCAATTTAATCCCCCCCCACTTAACATCATAGCAGTGAATTTCTTATTGGTGTGCTGAAGGGCCCCTACACCAAAAGGAATGAATTGTACGTCCGTGCCTATTGTCGGTCACATAACCCACCAAGACAGTCCGCATTCTGCCCGATGTCACGTGCAACACTTTAACTGATAGAATCTTTTAATTTACTTAAAACAATGGCTTTGCATCGTGTCCTCAAACGTCACTCGAAAACATTTATCTACCAAAGTATTGTAAGGCAATCCTGCCATTGTACAGACAAAAGTGTATAATTGTGTTCAAGGATCTGTTTGAATAATAGAATTAAAAAATCACAAAAACACGGTGTCTCAATCCGAGCTTTCTTTCCCCTCTTCACGTTTCAACACACACGACAGAAAAACACATGCTCTGTCTCAGCAAATCCTTCAAGCAGAAAGTGCTCTTTCCTCGGTTTTCGTTTCGCAGCGCTTGTTGTTACGACGATAACATATGGTGAGCAGCTTTGTTCCCTGGATGAATTGTTGACAACAGACGGACAATTAATTGTTCTCTGAGAAAGTGCGTTTTCATCCAGTTTGTTAGTCTGCATCTCAACTGATAGATATATTATCCAATTAACACGGACCCGAAAGGAACACTTCAGCCTCTGAGGCGATAAAACCTCAGGAACCAGAGCAGCTCAGGAGCGCGATCAAAGCGTGTGCAAAATGGGCTTTTAGAACAAAAGAAACTGAATACAAAAAAAAAAAATCAAGCTGATATTTCAAAGAAACGCTTTGAGGAAACTTTGACACACTCCTGATCTGAACCTCTGTAACAAGCGAGATTTAACTTCACATCCAACCTGACAGAACATCAAAAGAAAACTGGTACTAATGCGATTCCATGCAATGCTCCATTTTACCCTCAATGAAAGAATAACAAGCATTGGCCGCGCGGCCGTGAAACTGAAACGGCCGCGCGGCCGTGAAAGTAATCGCGAGGAAGAGGGTTTTCGAAGTGCAAACAGTGGCTTTTGCTGGCGACCAGCTTGCGTTCACGCGAGCGTCCAGATGGCGAGGGAAGCCATATGGCGCCTGATCGCGCGTGCACGCAGGCTAGTCGCCAGCAAAAGCCACTGTTTGCACTTCCAAAACCCGCTTACTAAAAGTCTCGCCAGAGCAACGCATGCGTGCTGGCTCAGGCGAGACCTAAAAATGATGCCTAAGGCTCACCTTGAATCAAGGAAACTTTTCTTCAAAACCCTAAAAACAAAATGGGTGCACCACAAGGTTAGGTTATTAGGAGCAGGACTGTAACTGGCATAACAGTAAAATGTATTCAGTAGTAAATTAAAGAAGCCATTTAGCCAGTGGGCGGAGTCAATGGGAACCTCCGACCGGTAAAACAACCCCAGTGCTCTATCAGACTGGTGTTTTTAAAAATATTGTTATACATATATAGTCATGCTACATTGTAAAGCTATAAAGTGGGGCACGTCAAACCACTGCAAAGTGACACGCATGATGAAGGGCATCCTTATCATGTGCCCTTCTTGAGAAAAACGTTTGGGTATAAAATTCTATTGACAAATACCGAAGGTTTAGGGGAGGAAACCATTGATCTCAGAAACAAATGTGCTATCATGTAATGGTCATTTGTTAAAATTGAGGTTCAACATCTAATTCTTTAATGACTGCAGCATGGCCGAAAACAGAATAGCACAAATCTGCACCTGAACCAATGAAGGAATAAGCTCTTTACTGAGGAAGATGTACTCAATCTTTGATTGTGTGTTATGAACTGAGGAATAAAAAATATATATTCTTTTACATCTGGATTGAAAATTCTTTATGCATCAATCATGACAGTTTGAGTAAACACTAGTTTAAAAGTTTTCTGCATAATATTTGGGATGAATCTTACTTTAGAATTTCTGTCCATAAATGAATCCATCATCTGATTACGGTTTATACAGACGATAATTTTGGTGTTCATACACTGCATATGTTTGGAGCGGATCTCATCCCAAATGATGCCGTTAGAATTGTCAGGCCTATATATGTTCATTAGACATTGATGGGTACCATTCACTTTTTTAACTGCGAGCCACCAGATTAACCCTGGTGTAATTGTTATCAATAACTAAAGACAAAGCATGACAATACTCGCAACTGCACTGTGAAACTCTGCAACAGGAAGCAAAATGGCATGAGAGATTATGAGCCTTCAGAGAGGACTAGAATATATGCAGATAAAGTATCCTTCTTGTTTCGGGATCCCCACCATGAAAAAGAAATGGAAAGGTATAAAAACGAAATCGAAACTGGCAATGCTGACATGCGAAACTTAGGGTAGTATCTCACGAGCATCTCTTGTGCTCCTCAGGTGGGTTTCTTTGCAGCGAACACAGAGAACATCTTAAGACAATGTTATTGTTTTCACATCCAGATCCCCAGCTGAATGTTATCGAGACAACCGATTATCATTGGACTGGATGAGAAGCCTTGCTTTAAGTGTGCCAATCCCTGTTATTGCCAGCATCAGAATCCTGCTTGAGTCAAGGAAAAAGTCCTGGAAGATGATGCTGAGAGCTTCATCGTGGTGGTAGTTGTGATTCTCTAAAGTTTTTGTGGATATCTCTAGTTCTATTTTTTTTTGTATTAACATTTCTTTATTATGTTTTGCTCTCGGTATACATACAAGAAACTACCATCGTCGTTTAAATGCACCGTTAGCTTCATGATGACCGTCAGTGTGTAGTGAACTGCAGAAAACAAGAACAATGATATTTAAATTAATGGAGAGTTCACATCAGTGCAATGTACACATTCCCTATACAAGTTCAGACTCCGCTCTCTACGAACAATCAGCAGTCTGAGAGAGTTGATAAACCACTGATAATAGTGGCAGGAACACAAAGGGGAAGGGGAATAAAGGAAAACATTGACAGAGAAAGGACAACAAACTGCTCGGTGCGTCCTCCAGATTGCCGTTGACCCTTCACTTTTAAATCCAACATAATCCATCAAGCATTAAGATCAAATCCCTGCGATATAACGTCTGGATGCATATTCCTGTGTAATGTTATTGCATAACTGTTCTTATTATTAATAGACAAAAACTAACTACTTCTCCCCCACCCATTTTTTCTTAAGTTTGACTGTCATCATTAAATACATGTGTTTCTTGGAGAAAACAACATGCCCCTGTAATTTAGCTACATATGCGAGAATTTTTCTGTTGCTTAACACAATTCTTGAAACCTTCAACATTCCATGTGATAATTCATAGACTAGACTTCTTAAAAAAAGATATAAAGGTCACACTCAACAGAATGGAAAAAGCAAAAGAGGAGAGTGGATTGAGGAAAATTTGTTAGACAGAAAGAAACAACAAAAAAGGACAAATAACTGAAAGACATAAATAAAAATAAATCTAAGGAACATCTTGGAAAAAAAGTACACAAGACAAGTGTAAGGACCTCCAGGAATGTAACCCCTTAGGGGTGAAGTTGCTCATGGGAGAACTGGGGGGCCACAAATTGCTGCAGGTCTATGGTTCATTAATTCACCATATGGCTAACTCCTTTGCCACACTCCGTTCCATCTGGGAACAGGACTTGGGTACCCTTACAGATGTGGAAAGGGCAGAAGCTAGGGTGTCTCGAAGACACTTAGCAATTATGGCTACATTCCACCTAATTCAGTTGAAATATTTTTATAGGGTATACCTGATGAGATGCACACTGTAGAAAATGGGTGTGGTCACTTCCCCTTCTTGCCTGTGCTGCTCGATGCAGGATGGAGACCTTTTCCACACAACATGGAGTTGTGACGAGTTAGATCCCTACTGGAGATGGGTGCTCTCCTGTTTGGGATCGGTGCTGGGGTGTACTATACAGCCGGACCTCAAGTTGGTCCTCCTGCATGTTACTTGGACCTTGACGAAGACTGATACAAACTGACATTGCTTAGTTTGGAACTGATTGTGGCCAAATGAGATGTTGTTCGCCGATGGAAATATGTGAATCCCCCCCTCTATTGAGAATTGGCAAAGAGGACTAGATCTCTGTATGAATATAGAAAAGTCCGTATCTGATGCTTGGGGCTGCCCCCAAAAATACATAAATAATTGAAAGAGATGGGCTGATTATCGGGGAACTACAATTGATCCAGGGGACTCCCCCACCATGATATTGGTGGCTTAAATACGTACTTATGAGGGATAGCTGCGTATAACCCTGAGACAGGACCCCATCCGAAACCCATCTGATGTGCTCTTTGATATTTAATGTTACAGCAAACAAATGATGGACGGAATGCTGTCAATGCAAACATTCTCCCCCAGTCAAAAGATCTGGGTTAAATCCATTGTTCTTTTGCCCACTACGCCAGCCCAGTTTGGACCCAGCCATATGCAAATCAGTCTTGACCCTGTGGGAAGACCTGGCCTGGCAGTTCGGTCTGGACTGTTCCCATGGGGCACAGGGTCAAGACTGATTTGCATATGGCTGGGTCTAAACTGGGGTGGCGTAGTGGGCAAAAGAACGATGGATTTAACCCAGATCTTTTGACTGGGGGAGAATGTTTGTATTGTCAGCATTCCGTCCATCATTTGTTTGCTGTAACACTTTGATATTTAATGACATAGGAATATCAATTCCCAGTATATTGGATAAGATGAGTTTGAGAGTAGCTATGATGTCATGGCCCTCTGCACCTTCTGGAATACCACACAGCCATAGATTATTTTTTTTATCCCTGTTTCGAGATATTCATTGAACAGTTTTAATAATTCACCCTCCTTTGCCTTAGATTTAGGTTGCTCAGTAGCAAAGGGCGGCTCCTCCACTAGGGCAGAGGAGCGTCACCTCACTGCTTTCTCGCAGTGCGAGAAAGCCAAACATAAAATGGTAATAACTTTTGGTTATTACCATTTTATGTTTCTTTGCAAATTGCAAGCGGGCGATTTGGGCGGAGCTGCCCGGGAAGGGCAGGAGTGGTTTGCCTAGTCCTGAGTGCGCATAGACTGTTTGGTCGCCCCTCTCGAGCCGCCCAAACCAGTCATGCGCACTCTGCACTTCTCCATGCAGGCTGCATTGCAGCCTACATGGAGAACATGCCATCCCCTACAGCCCCTGGCTGGGCGGTGTCCCGACAAATCACAACACTCCTCTGGAGCATAGTGATGGGCTTAGGGGAGGGGAGGGAGGCTGCCTGCTTCCTGTTCCTGTCGGAGGCAGGAGAGCAGGACCAGTGAAGATGCGGGACCTGGGCCGGCGGAAAGGTAGGATTAAATTTTTTTAAATATTATTAACCCCACCCCCGCGCTCCCTGCCCCCCTGCCCTACCCTGCCCCCCTCTATCCCCCCACCCGCCTGCCACCCCCACACCCTCCTGCCACCCCCCGCAAGCCATGCCAGCCATTACTGCTCAGTAGTATCCTCAGCAGTGCTGATTCCTTTTTCTATTTCCACTACTTTGACATCAAGACCCAACCATTACTTTTCAAGTCTTTGGTAGAGTATTATTAGTGTCTACCATGAAGCGCCTCAACGCTCCAATCTCTTCAAGCAAGTCCTCCAATATAGGATGAATTGTGGATTTAGGAGGAAATGCTAAATTATTCTTTGCCCTCTTACCTGGACCAATTGAGCCGTCTTTCTTGGGGATAGCCCCCAAAGAGGTACCTGAGACTTGTGAGGGCAACATCAACTTTTCCATTGTTTCAGGATAGGAGTCCAGCGGACAAGAAGCACATTTAATGTAATCAACTTTCTTGATGGTACCAGATTTGTTTATTTAAAACAAAAGGAACCTTTGCTGCAGCTTTTAAACTTACTCATAAATAATAAAAACGCAGAGTAAGTTCATAATTCAGAAAAATGTAGGAGCCATGAGGTATAGTCTACTTCACTGCGATGAAGAACAAATCAATAAATATCTTGCACCACTTGTAAAATAGTCCCATTTCACAGATATCTGTTTTGTGAGGCAAGTGACTCTACAGGCGAAAGAAAAAGCATTGAGATTAGTCCCATGAAGAGCGGTCTTCTCAAAATGCCCTGTTTCTCTCCTTTAAAAAAACGGTCATTTGTAAATATTGGAAGGCACTGTTGGACGAGGGCTGAGGAGAGCAGAGAGTTTCAGAAATAAATTAATAGAAGTGTGTTCCTTTGTGAGTAAAGCGTACCTCCTCAGTACCTCTGCCTCGACCTGTAGTGCCACGTCAAAGATCAAAACAGAGTGGCCATCTTTTTAGGCTTCAAGGACATCTCCTACTTTGGCTATATTTTCAGCCTTTTCATATAATGCCTCCAATTATATTTCCATTGTTAAATGATTGCAGGACATAATTGGGGGAGTTGTTGAATGTCTGTGATTGTTAACATCAGCAGTTCACCTCTGTTTTCAACTTCTGGTGATTTAGGGACAACTAACACGCACTAAGCCTGGCTGAATCCTATACCTCATAAACACGGCAGCATGCATGAGGGATTCCAAATTTCTTCTCGGCAATGGAAGATTGAAGACAGAGCGGACGCAAAGTACGCCCTCTGTCGAATGGATTCTATTGATATGTTTTTGTTATTGTTCTGTCATGAACACTGTGAGCAGAGTCCATTTGAATCTCTTACCTGCAAGACTCTCTTATCTCTTCCTGTTAGAAAATGTCAAGTTTTAGATCTGTACAGAAGTAGTAGCATCATGTCCGCTTCCTTTCTAGGCTAACATATTTTCATTGTTTGTTATGGTCACTGCCATGTTGGTATGACCTTCTCAGTGAAGGATGAATATCTACATGTTAATCAAGACGTCGCATTTATCTCCATATTTATTTTATCTTGTTGGGTCTTTAGTGTCGCCAAACTTATAAACATGAGACAAAACCGACAATCAGGTACTGTAAAAGCTTAGGTATCTGACCATTAATTGGCGAGCCTTCGCGATGGAATTATAAAGCCAGAGGTCACGCCTGTTTGTTGCGACAAGCCTGTCCCTGTAGGAGGTTGCCTCGTGGCTGCAAGAGCAGTGCCGAGAAGTGGCCTTCAGTCTGGCACAGCCTATCATTCCCAGGCAAGCGATAGAGAATAGTTAAACAGCCGTTTCTTACTGCCAAAAGGTATGCTATGCAATGCATCTTAAAAAACTCAATATATAGGCTTACTATTTTCTACTTCCTGCTAAATTTTAGCTTAGTGCTTAGAAGAAGCAATTTAATGTTGGGACACTAGGAACTTGCTATCCATGTTCGGAATGTTCATGCCGGCCAAGTCATGAATTGGTGCATTTATTTTCTCATTCTGCGGTGGCTGTCATTCACATTTTATGCACTAGATTTGGGTTTTTAGAAATAAACATTTTAAAGTTGTATACTTAGTGCTATTTTGAGTGGGTTATTCATTTATGAGAGAGTTTGGAGTTCTACTGTTCCACCTGCACAGTAATGTTAAATGGGTTGTGTATGGGCTGCAGTCCAAATGATTTCTAATTTGTTTTGGTATATTTAACCAAGTCCTTGAACCTGGAGATCAGAAATCCAACCCCTGGAACTCTAGGGGAGGGGAGAGGCACATATTGTGGCAAAACTGTTACTTTCTCTGTATGTAGAAAATAAGGGTTAGCCTGAGTTGTCTTGATGTGGACATTTATCTGAAATGTTTGGGAAAAATTGCGTTAGAGATTTATGATCCTGTGTCAGTCCTTTTTTAGGTCTCACCTACAAACAGCTTTAGCTTTCTGGTTGCAAAAGAACTCTTGTGGACTATCCCAAAACCTTAGTGGGCTCCGAGCGAGCCCATTGCTTCAATTGGTTGGCTTTAGTGTCACTCTTATTTCCTTGCTTCTTATTCCATGGCTTTCCCTCCTCTTCTTGTGTTTGTCCCTCCCTTGGAGCGTAGCCTTTTACCTCACTTTTGATTGGCGGACCTGTATCCTTCCATTGATCTTTTTATGGGAACTGCCTTTTTCTTTTTTGTTAAGCACACCATAAGACTGCAAGTGTTTTCTAGCTCTCACACACGCCTACCTATATCCTGCCAAACACTCTCCCCATTCTCCATTCTGTTGTCTTGCTCCTGTGATGTTATCTCTTTGTGTTCTCCTCCCCCATCAAATCCCACCAGTGCTCTGTGTTGCGCTCTCCCTCGTGTTCTATGTTCCCCGGCACAGCTTTATTTTTATTTCATCCTCCCACTCCATGTCGCTTCCCCCTACATGCTCTTATATTGCTCACCCACTCCTTTTTACAGACATCTCGGAGTGCTTGGCAGCTCTCATTTGCTACTTGCTGCTATGCTATTGTGAATGTACTTTAGCGCCATTGAAAATTAAATTTACCATACCAAGTGGTGTCTGCCATCTTGGACCTTTAATTATAAAAATTAAATAAAATGGCACCGCCATCCTTCAGTAGGCATGTGTGGTGCATACATGATCACGTGTGTTGTGTTTTAGGTATGTGTGAATCTTCTATCTGGCGTGAGGGAATTAATCCAAGTTAGGAATTCAAACAGTGTTATGTTAATTGTCTTGCCAAATCATAAAAATGTTATCAATAAATCGGTTCCACTGCTGAATGTGGATTTTGTAAGGGTTCCTTTGCTCATTTTATTTGTGTACACACTGCATTATTTATCATTTATCATTGTGTAAACAATCATGAGCTTTGAACACTTTTTGTATAGCAGTAGAAATTTGGGATACTTGTTTGCATCTCCCTGCTTCATTAATTGTGCTTTGAAATTTTCTAAATTCTCATCAATTGATTTTTGTTCAAATTTGTAAAAGAGCAAATTTCTTATTACATGGAAAAATTGTTGGTTGTCTAACAGTTAGGAAGAAGACATTTCAAAAGTTCGATCTCTCAGTAACCAACAGTGGCATGCCTGGAATTGCTCGCCCTGAAGAACCAATGTTGGTTTTATATTGGTGGAATGGATGTTGTTTGTCTAGCATATGCCCCGGGTTCTAGGAATGGTAAAGGGCAGCCCCTGTTTCTTAACTATATACTTCTTAGCTGTATCACTGGCCATATATCTGATGCTCATTTCCTAGCAGCCTTCAGTAGGCTTGTAGCAAGTGTGCCCAGGAAACATTTGTACCGATAACGTAATCTTGTGTTGTTTTTGCTTACCATACGACATTCCCAAAATTACACAAAAAAGCCACGTCGCATAATTATGCATCTCTCACTGTAAATATTTAGTGCGAGTGCATGGTTACAACGGAAATGATCCAAACGCAAGCAGCTGCTGTTTGCAGCGCTTGTGTTTTTTGCACTATTTATTTAGTAAAAATGCATCCATGTGTCCAAAATGGATATGAGGATGCATTTAGTGCTAAAATAAATATAGCGCCACATGCCGGTTTTGTCTTTCAAATAATTATGCTCAATTTCATGTCTTTTTTCTAAAATTCACATACTTATGCAAAAAGGAAATTACATGAATTTCGCACATCCCTAGTAACAAAACTCCTCACAAGTCTCAGCCTAGAGGAACACAGACTTGTTTGGGGACAGCATGATATATTATAACAAGGCTGTGGCTTCTGTACCTTAAATTGTATGTAGTTCTGTCTGTTCACCAATAAAAACTTACTATTTGGAATCAACCCACTTTCTAGATAATGTCCAGGTTGGATTCAGGCCCGATCACCTTACAGCGTCAGCTCTTCATGCAGTGCAGGATGACCCATTAAGGACTTCCGATGGGAAATGCACTAATGTTTTAATTCCACTTGACCTGTCAGCAACCTCCGACATGGTAGACCATAACATTCTGATTTCCCACCTAGCTCAATGCGATTTCAGTCAGGTGGTTTTGGAATGCCTTAGATCTTATCTTATGGACAGATCACAGATAGTTACTTGGGAGAAGTGGACCTCAGCAATAACTAAAGTGAACACCTGAGTTCCTCAAGATTCCATACTTTTCACCCTACTCTATCATCTATATCATACCTCTTTTGGCTATTATTAGGATCTTCGGGTGCTAACTATTTTCCTATGCTGATGATACTCCGCTTATTTGATAGGCATCTAATGGTAAGCAATCTCTTGTTTCTTTGCCTGAATGAATCATCAATATGAGATGGATGGTTGCTAATCTGCACAAGATCAATCTCAACAAGAGGTGTTGGTGGTGGCCAATGGTGCCATCTCATGGCAGTCTGTTCCTTGGCTTTTCGATTCCGAGGCCCGTCCTGACCCAAAACTGGTGGTCAAAAATATTTGGTAAATTTGATGCCAACTTAACATTTAACTCTCATATCTCATTGGTTGCATCAGCCTGCCACATTATTTTGCATAGCCTTAGGAGTATCCTTCCCCTTCTATCGATGGACACTCAGAGAAACTTAGTCTCAGTGTTAATAGGCTCTCACTTAGACTACTGCAACCCCTTATATAGTGCGGTGTCTAAACAGCAGCTCAATAGCCTGCAGGCTATTAAAAATCAAGCCGTCTGAGCCATTGTTCAAGCTCCACAGTTTACCCTGGCAAAGCTGATCTTGCTTAAATTTCACCGCCTTCCCATTTGCAAAAAAATGTTTTGAAATCCATGTGCATAGTACACAAATGCCTTCAGGGAGATACTCATTTAATGTGGAAATCACCCTTTAAATTGAACTTGACTGCTTCGTTCTTCCATTTCCAGTCTGTCGGCTGTTATGCACATCTGAAAGGCTTTCTCTGGTGGGAAGTCCTTCTCTTAACTTGGCAGCTAGTCAAGAGAATCAGCTCCCTCAAGAACTGAGGGGTTCCTGTCCTATCTTGTTTTAGGAGAAAGCTTAAGGCCTTCTTTTTCAGCCCCTAACTTGTTTTCATTCAGTCATGTCCTCCAGGTACAGCTAAGTGACCCCCTTGGTATATTCTGAAGACACCATAGTGTTCCTGTCTCATGGGTATGTTGACGTTGGTCTCCATTAAGTAGTAGCATTGAATTTTCAACCAGAAAGGCAGTCCTTAGTGAAACAGAAGCCCAACCCCTGTCCACATCAGTTCTTTGCTACTTTATGACAATGAAGGAACAAATTCCTGTTCAGTCTTTTCAGAACTTCTAAGCACGTTGTGCTGCTGGGACACATCTTTGAAACACAGGATAGTTAACATTAAGAGCTGAATTTTGGTTGAACGTCCTCAAACGCCTGTCACCATTTGCCAATTGTTGGAGGTGCTGATGCAAAGTTGTCCACATGAGTTTTCCTGCACTGGGAAAGCTGGAGGATGAGTCCTGGTGTAAACACAGTGATCGGACTGTAGAGGGGGCCATTTGAGAAAAAGTGCAAGTCCTCATTATGGGTCGGAGGCATGCATTTATTTTTAGATGCTTCATTTGGGCTATTAAGCACTAGACTGCTACTACCAATTCTGAACAATGAAGCAAATGTTGATCACGGCAATGCACCAACTCTCTGCCTACCGTGTCAAATGTGGAAACGGTCAAGCAAAGGGGTCTTCTCATTCAAATGTGGGAACTGGCAGTGTACGGGTGTTTACCTCACCATGGGAATAAGGAAACCGGTAGTGCGCTGGAGGGGAGCGTTGCATACGTTGCAAATACAATAACTGGTAATGTAAGCTTGCTTTACATATAGGCAGGCAAGGAGGCTGACAATGCAAATGTGCTCTACCCACCCAGGCAAATGTGGACACTGGCTTTACATGTCTTGCAAATGTAGAATCCGGGTCGGCTAGGATGATTCAAATAGTGACATTCAATAATAATAGTATTATTTTTATACAGTGCTGTACACCATAATTGTGCCATTCCTAAGAACTCTAACAAATAGTTTTTTGCAACTGCCCATTACTGTTCCTTTTACCAAGTCCAGAAGGATGAAAGTCAGAGGTGGCCTTGGTGGGGTTCGAACTAATGACTTGCAACTCCAAACATTTCCATGGCGTTGACCCCCCTGCACAGTCTCTAAAGAAGATCAACTCGCATTTCTCTTTCACGTAGCTCAATATGGGGCTTGTCATAAGCATATTTTCTAGGCCATCTCAGGTTAGTTCCCTGTCAAACTCTATCTAGCTCTTCATTCGAACAAAGTATCAGGGCCCCTGACTGACTAAGACAAATCTGTGCATCCTTCAGAGTAATTCACTGGATCCAGAATGAGGTTTAAACAGAGTTTGATCCGATTCACTATTTTTTGAATAAATTCATCCAGATGTTACATGGAGGAATTTGCTTCGCTGGGGGCGGAGTGATAAAGAACAAGGAGAAAAATGATTTTTTTTCCGTGCAGAAAAACTGTTCTCAAGCGTTTTCACTCAATCCCGACATGTCAAACTCTGATTCAGGAAGTAAAACCGCATTGAAAAAAATCTGCAAGGTGTGCTACCTTCTGTTCTCGTGGGACTCGGAGTGAGGGCCTAAGCCACATAGTTTAGTTAGAAAGCCCTTCCCAGTTTCAAGCATTTGTGTAGCAGAGCCAAGTGATCATAAATACATGGGCAAGGCCTACTCTTTTTCAGTGATATTAAGAAACAGACCAGTATCGCGTGATATCACATTTACAAATCGACGGCTGATTGACAGACGAAGCAGCTGTGCGAATTATGCTGTCTCCCATCCGTTAAGTTAACTGCCTCTGCAAAGAAAGTATTTTCCATGTAAAGGTATTTTCATCAAGGACTGAAAACTATTAGTCAGGGAGACCACCCTCTGCTTTCTGAAACTGTGTTCGTCGCCATCACTAATGGTACTTACGTCACTCTGTAGCTACCTTGCCGAGCAGGCCAGTTAAAGCCAGTGTGTCATTGGCCCTAGTCAGTGGCGGCTGCCTCAAACGGTGGTGTGGTGAGGCGGGGGAGGGGAGGGGATGAAAAAATAAATAAAATAAACTTACCTTCGCCGCCTCACGTCCGTCCTCACTCGACACTGGCAACACCACTAGCACCCAAGCTCCCAAACTCTCCCAGCCAATCACGACGCTGCTGATGCAGCATCGTGATTGGTCGAAGCGGCCTGTCTGGCCACTCAGGCAGTGCCTGGGAGCCTGGGCATGTTCTCCACCGGCCTGGTAACACAGCCAGGTGGAGAACATGCTAAGTGTGCATGACGGTTAGGGAGCGCAAACTACTCCTCACTCTGCTCTGGCGAGCTCAGCCTTGCCCCGCCCAACCTGGTCCGATTCCCGCACAGAAAAATAAAATGATAATAACGTCTTGCTATTATTTTATTTTTATTTTTTTGCACTTCTCAAAGAGCAGTGGGGCGACGCTCCTCTGCCTTAGCAGAGGAGCCGCCACTGCCTAGTACAAGGAAGTAAATGGACCCCGGTCCCTTTTTGAACTGTGAAATTCAGCAATAATCCGGGTTTGCTAGGCCCCTGAGGCCTCTAGGCCTCAGTGCACCTGCACCTGCTGCACCAATGGAACCTCAGCTGCAACCCTGTTAGGTCCACATCTACAACTGGCTCTGCCCCCAGTATGTGCGCAAAGTTTGGCAGACCGCACAATGGCACAAGTTCCACAGTAACGAAGATGGAATTAGGCATTTTTCAAATAAACCAAAACATCATAACTTGTCTTCCTTACGTAGATGTGTATATTTTGATAAATCTTCACTAAAAGTAATGGTGCAAATTAACATATCACCAGGCTGCAGTTACCTGAATGAGAAATAGATAAATTAGTACTAAATGTGAGAAATTCTTATTTACTACACTTCTTTCTCAGCAAGCACTTTTGAAGGTACAATATTAGCCTAATCGTTTTTTTGCTTCATGCGGTGTCTAAGTGCCGCAAACTCGATTGACCTGTGCTATTAAAATTAGCATGCCGAATACCAAGGCTGTGTAGTCTTGAATCCACCTCGTGCCTCTTTAATCCACTACCCGACACTCTCTTCCCCTTTATCTCACTCTTGCAGGTGCCTGCGTTCTCACTTTGTTATGGTTTTTCTGTCTTTCTCTACCTCCTCCTTTCCTGTTTGGTTTTTCCCCCCTCATGCTCTTGGTAACTGTCCAATCGGGGAAAAAAGTGCTGGTACCAAAAATTTGTGCCAGTAATCCCAACCGGCAACCACCAGCTCCAATTAAACACTGATTGGATGACATACATATTATGAACTAAACATTGTTTACAAAAATGTTGCTCCACATGAGTTAATAATAGAAAATCTCCACCCAGCCGCATGACATTTGAGATACAATATTTATGCCAGATAATATTTCTGACTACATTATTCTGACATGCAGCAAGTTCACTCCAACTGCAGAAAGTGCTGAAGCAGTGCAAATAGATCAGAAATGCAAATAGCAATCATTGAGTTCTGAGCACATAGTCTTCTGCAGTGAAATGAACAAGTATCCTACACCAAGAGCACAAAATAGCCCTAATAACCAAGAAATACCAAAAATAACTAATAACCACTGAAGTAACCACTAACCATGAGTTCTGGAGTAGCATGCTACTCGCCCTGAAGTGCTTCAGCACTTCTTGAGAATAGTAAACTCTATATAAAAGCAGTTACAATACAATCAAGGGGTGTAAAGAGGATAAGCTAATGGTATGTCTCCCTGGGGTACAGGTATCCACTCTGAATTTATTAACTTTCATATGAAGTGACCAATGACGGAACCAACCAGGCCCATCTTGCCAGGCTTTTGACCTCCTGTTGCAGCAGCAGGTGATCCTCACTGGTCTCTGACTTAGTCCTGGCTTGACCACCACTTCTGAATGACGTTCAGGACAGATCACTGAGGATGCAGGGAAAACTCCTGAGAGCTGCTGAGCTGCTGTCCTGGACAGGAGGGATGAAGACCTTCATCCCTTCGAGTGCTGAAAGCAGGCCTGGTGGAGCAGCAAGCAACTCTCTCAAGAGCCCATTGGTTCTCTCGCTGTGAGTGACTGTAATTTACTTGTGTCTTTTTAGACCTGGCATCCTTGGCTTGGTTTCCCCAAACTTTTTGCCTTTAGACCTCCTGTTTTGCTGACTTCTTTTTTGCTGGCCACACCACCATTTCTTACCAGTGCTAAAGTGCTTGTGCTCTTTCCCTAAAACATGGTAACATTGGCTTATCCATAATTGGCATATTTAATTTACTTATAAGTCCCTAGTAATGTGCGCTACCTGTTCCCAGGGCCTGTAAATTAAATGCTACTAGTGGACCTGCAGCACTGATTGTGTCACCCACTTAAGTAGCCCTGATATTATGTCTCCGGCCTGCCATTGTATAGCCTGCGTGTGCAGTTTTAAACTGCCATGTTGACCTGGCAAATTAAGCCTCTTGCCAGACCCAAACCTTCCTTTTTAATACATATAAATCACCCTTAGTAGGCCCTGTAGAGCCCAAGGGCAGGGTGCAGTGTATTTAAAAAGTGGGACATGTACTTTTTAAGTTTTACATGTCATGGTCGTGAAAAACGAATGCAAGAGTTTTTCACTACTGCTAGGCCTATATCTCCCATAGGATAACACTGAAGTTGTCTTATTAGATTTTATAAGTGTAATTTTCAAGTGGGAAGATATGACTGATTCAAGTCTGGTGGCTCTGGAATACTAATTTAAAATCTTGACTTATGGTGAAGTTGGATTTTAAATTACAATTCTGAAAATGCCACTTTTAGAAAGTGGACATTGTCTTGCCTTAGCCATTTGTTGCCTGCAGTCTGTCTCTGATCACCTGTCTGGGTGTATTTTGCAGTTGGACTTTGTTTATTCCACCTAGACAGCCACATAATGGGAGCTTAGGTGTGACTTGATGGGCCATCCTGATGGGATGGGAGGGAGGAGCTGGGCACAGCCTCACTTGCACCTGAATGGGCTATGTCCTCTCCCCACACAAAGGACTGCATACCCCCCTGTAGTGAGTTTAGAGCCAGGCCAGGAAGGTACAACATCTGTGCATTTCAAAGGCATCTCTTTGAAGTCTGCCCACTTCAAAGGCACCACTGAGTATAAGTACTAAACCTCAGACACTGGGACTTCTTGGTCGGTGGATTGTGTAGGGTAATGGCGCTCCTGGGAAATACGCAGTGAGTATATACTAGTGTACAATTATGATTGCGGTGCATAAGTGTGGGGAGAGCCACCCTTCTCCCTAATGTGTGGATAACCACTGATAAACTAAAACAACAATCCCTTGCACACACCGACAGTATATATTATGTATCATTGACAATAATAAAAAACACTCTTGTTCCTCCGTTGAAACACTCACTTCAGTTTAATCTTGAGATCCTTAGCCAACACGTGTTTCGTCGCGCTTAATTGTTGTGCGCAGCGACTTCTTCAGGGCTCTAATCTCTTTGTATGGATCCTCAATTCCGTTTGTATTTCCGACCCGGAATGGGTTCTAGTACTCCAGGGATATTTGCACAGTAAAGGGCATCAGTGATTACTGTGTCCACGATTTAGTGTATTCAAGAATTCTTTTCTTAAGTGTGGATCTTGTGTGTATAAGTCATGAATCCATCATGAAGAATGACGACGTGGTATAGTAAAACCACTCATTGGGGGCTAAGTGAGTCCCTCTTGCCAGCAACCAAGTCTTTGCTGGCGTAAATGCAAAACCTCTGTTCAGTAGCAGGACTGCCTCCGGCATGTCCGCAGACACACAGGGATTGTTGTTTTAGTAAACCTCAGACACCACAACTTCAGTACACTTCTGGACCTGTGGATACTTTACCAGGAAGAAGGACTGCTGTGCTGCTGAAAGGACTGCCACTCTGCTAGACTGCTACTCTGCGGAACTCCTGCTCTGCTGGGCATACCTGCTGACTGATGCTCTCCCTTCCTGGGTGAGAAGGACCTGCATCTTTTGAACCCAGAACCCAGAGTGACTCCAAGGGCTAGTTGCCTGGCCTCCTGATCTGAAGTCTCAGGGACATAACAGGCGTCCATCAACCTTGCATCAACATCAGTCGTGGCCGGCATGACTCGCGGGTGGAGGGCCGGGGGTCACGCGGCGAGGGGGGGTTAATTTAATTTAAAAAAAGAATTAAAATTTTTTTTTACCTTCGCCTCCGGTACAATGGCAGCCTTGTGATTGGCTAGGACGCCGTCCATACAGGCGTCTATGGGGAGGCCGTTTTCTCCATGCAGAAAACGGAGAGTGCTATGACAGGTTTGGTCGGCCCTGGGGCCGACCAAACAGTCAGCGCCCATAACATTGGGCTTGCCACTCCTCCCCGACCCGCCCACCCACCCGCTCCCAACCAGGCATACCCTTCTTCTGCTTTCTCGCAGTGCGAGAAGCAGAAACGTAAAATGGTATTTATACCATTTTACGTTTCTGCTTCTCGCACTGCGAGAAAGCAGTGGTGCGACGCTCCGACGCCCACGTGGAGGAGCCGCCCCTGATCCGCACCTGGACTCTGTCATCTGTGAGTCTACACTGCCTGTTCTGGGACCTTGGAAGTGGGCCTAAGGTGCTTACCAGCGGAACCACTGCATCTCCTCGGTTGAGCATCACATCCTTGAAGAGAACTAACCCATCGCCCCTGCTGCATGGATTGGACCCGGCGCCGAAGGTCCACATCACCCTCACAGTCCTCTGAACTGATGCATCGCCGAAGGTGTGGCGCATCTCTGACCCAGGTCCTTGCATCCCTTGTCGACGGCAGCTCGACGACGACTCTGGCCTCCTCATCGCAGCTTCGCAGCTCTTCAGAACAGACTCATTGCCAGCTGCACGCTGCATCCTTAATGCCCAAACTTTGCATCGCAAGTCCTGTCAATAAGGACCTCGTCGAGGATGCAAGAGGATCTCGCACTACAGCCTCACTGCATCTCAGAACAGACGCATCGCTTTGAGTGTGTGATGCTTATTCGCTTCGGATCTATTCAAGGCTCCGCAAGCAGGATTTAAGGGACTTTGTTCAGAGGGCCTAACCTGGTCCCTGTAGGCGGCCCACGCACCATCGTGTTCAGCCTGAATGTGTGACTATGTCCCGGTCTGGCGGGACCAGATATCCCTTGTTGGCACGTTGTGCTTTTTGGTGCCACTTTACCTTAAACTTTGAAATTCAATATCTCCGGTTTCCCTGATTGGATTTTTGTCATGTTGGTCTTGTTTTATTTATTAAAATATACTCTATTGTTCTAAATTTGGTGTGGTATCTTTTGTTGTTTTGTTTTTACTTTTTGAAATGTTGCACAAATACTTTACACATTGCCTTCAATTTAAGCCTGACTGCTCTGTACCAAGCTAGCAGAGGAAGAGCACAAGTTTATTTGGGGGTTGCTGGTGCCTTACCATGATTAGGATTGTGGTTACTGCTTGACTAGGGCTCACACCCCAGTCAAACAGAAACCCAATTTCTAACATGCACACATACACATCTGACTTGAAAGTAGGCCACTTCAGTGCCAGGGGTAGTAGGCCAATCTGCACTTTTCTTTTTACTTTCATTTCATGTGGTTTTTGTTTATATGTGCAAAACTACTTTACAAAAAATATCGATATATTTATATATACGCGCACACACACATGCACACACACACACACACACACACACACGCGCCACCTTTTGCCAGTGGCATTTGTACATATTACTTTTATACTTCTAATGTCCATTACATATGTTTACAAACAGAAAAAAACTGATTTTTAAGGCCAGACTATTGGTTTTGCAAATGCTTGTTGTATTCTGTTTTCAAGTGCTACTACTGACTGTGTCCGCTCAATAGCATATATGACTGATATTGATACATTTCTCAGTACTTCATGCCATTACTAATGTTACCTTCATGGCACAAATGTTTTAGCATATTTTTTGGTGCTATGTTTACAAACATGATTGGTCTAATTCACATATCTCCTTGATCTTGCTATTTCAATTTACAAACACAAATAGCCTATTGTATGTGTTCGAGGAATTAATAAAAGGGGGAACTTGTGCACCTAATTCGATTTACCCATGCATAAGCCCCCACTACAATGGTTTAATATTATGCAGTATTAATTCTACTCAATGGGGGGTGAAAGAGAAATGCTCTCTCTAGGGCAGGGGTTCTTCTGGAATGTTTGGAAAAATTCACAAACTTTTTTTTCTGGCCCACTTCCACCCTTATACATGGTGAAATATTTACTCCTGTTAAGAACATGCATGGGTCACTTTCTGTAGTCACTATAGGAATGGAGCTCCTCTAGCTTTGGTGGTGGTGCAGGGGGAAAAGGCTATTGCCAATTTTAAAAAAGTGTTTTTTCTGTGAATGAATAAACGTGTTACTGCACCAATACAATTGTTGTCCCCCCCCCTGTTGTGCAGCTGTACACTGTGCTCTATAATTTTATTATGCATAACGAAAGCCATTTATATAAATATAATCAGCAATTCTCAAAGCTTACAAGAAGTTATCTTAAAAAGGCTTTGGAGTTCCTGATATTCGTAAACCTCATCAATACGGGGGTGTAAACCTATGGGTGCAGAGTTGCAATGCGAATATCTTTAAAAGCGTGCCCGGATCAAGTCTGATGTCCCTACTCAACAGTGGGCCCGCTCCAATCATGCTTTCATGTCCTCAGCCTTTCAGTTCTCCTGTGTCTCCAAGTGAGATTTTTTTCTCAGCACTGCCATTTTTTTTAGAAGCTTCATTAACTGAGATGAGGGAATGTGAAGGGATGTGTCCATGATCACGCATTTTCAGTCCATTGGGTGAAGCTGGGATAGCGTTGGGTCGACTGTTCAACCCGTACAGCCCTTATTTGTCATTAAGTACATTTTAGACTTGATGGGGTGTTGTTCATGAAGTACACATGGTGGAGCCACAATGATATCTGTGGATGAAGGGGTTATTTCTGTAAGGCCAGCTGGAAAGCAGGGGCACTCGGTATATTAAAGGTATCTCGTAAGCACCACTTACGGGTACTTTATTTACAGACGCGGAGGTGGGTGTCCTACGTTGGTCCAGGAGCTCCAAATCCATGCCGGATTTGCAGAATATCCACTTAGAACAAATTTGCATACTGGCCTATGTTATGGGCAGTGCTTTAAATGGAAAATAGATGTGCAGGTACTCACTATTTAGAGTACCTGTTTGCTGCTGAGAAGTGTCAGTAGTCTCCCATCAAATGCATTGTAGCAGTGCTGAAAAGTGCAGGTACTTTCCCTTTCAAATTGAAGAAGTGCAGGTACTCAGTACCTGCCCATTTAAAGCACCGGACCCATGTCTCCTGGACTCACACTGACCACCCATGTCCCTCTGCTGGGCTCACGTTGGCCGCCCAGGTGCTATCTGATACCTGTGTTTAAAGTGAAGCATACCAATGGATCTGGGCCTTGTCAAGCACTCTAAAAATGACCCAATGCGTCATGCTTAGCACTCTATATGACTCCCAAATAAAGAAATATGATTCAAAACCTTCAAGTTCGTTATAGGGTAATCCCGGATACCAACCAGGCACGTTAGCTTATCAGGGAAACTTGAACCAGGGGAAGAGATCTTTTAAAACTACTTTTGATCCGGCAAGCACCCACGTGGCTCCGTGAAAGGTGCGTTCCACGGTGCGTTCCACGGTGCTCTCCCCCCATCTGCAGGGGAAGCTTGAGCTTGGTTGAGGACACACTAGCAGCAGAGAGGCAGGCCCAAGTTCTCGGGTGTCCTCGTCCGACCCTCCCCGTCCTAGGCACCAGCCCCCTCCTGCCGAGGAAAAACAATATCCCTAGCTGCTTCCAGACCCCGTGCAGAAACCGTGTTCTCACGTTCCCAACAGAGGCTTTCACGTGTTTTTCGAGTGAAGAGTCCCCGTTTGAAATTCCATTTGCCCAGGGACAAAGGGTTCCTACTGTATCCAGATTTTTTTTTTTTAATACGTGGGTAGTGGGTAATGGCTAGTGATAAATTTTTGACTGGCATTTTGGAGCTAAAAATTGTTGTTTAAATATGATAATTCATTTCAGCTGCCATTTCTACTTCGCCAGTGGAACCTCCACGGTATCCTCTGTTGAGCACGCGCAGTTCAACGCCCCAAGTCAGATATGCTGTGAGTGGGCCAAGTAGAGACCGTTAGTAACTGGTCTTTCCACCACAGCGGGACATTCCGCCCCCTGGCACGTGACTGCAGTGCTAATTGGGAAGTCCTGCTCAGAAAGACAGTCATCATTTTCATTTCACGACCAGTCTCTATTTATCTTCCATTTCCCTCAAGCAAGGGGCTTTTCTTGTCACCATATCAACGATTTCCTGTGCAGGTTGGTAAACCGCACATCATAAGAAATCTAAAGACATTCAACAATGAAATTCTTGCCATGTTTTTATAAGGCGTGCCTTTTTTTATTGAATTAGAACTTTGTAGCAGCTGAGAAACTTTGTGGGCATTATTTCTTTATTTTTGTATTCTTGTGGTAACCGCAAAGTAAGAGTGTACTGTACACTTGAACAACAGTATGTATGGAATTATAACCCCAATAACTATCAGTTACCCAGCTAAGAGCAGAGGTTAAAGGAACAAATTAATGCATTGGCTCCAACAATAGCTTTATCCTCGAGACCTACAGTCTACATGCATTTTTAGAGCAGTGCAATTAATTTTTGTTCTCTTAGTAGGCCCATAACATGGAACACATTGGGAAATGTCTTTTTGTTTCCAAACCATTAGCGAGGATGTGAGAAGTGGCAGAGAAATGGGAGGTGAGTGAGCAGGAGAAAGAACGGGGAAGATGAAAGTTGAGGGGGGGGTGTAAAACAGAGGAAAGGGGTTAGAGAGAAAGGAGGAAAAAGGGCTGGCAAATGAAACCAGGCAGAAGGGAAGGCGAGGGCTTAGGTGGATAGGGGCATGCTGCACTTTTTCTTCTATTTCTTAGAAACTTTGTTAGCCCTGGTCTTGTGGAAGTTATATGTCTGGTCTTGATCAGTATGAGTTTAACAGTATCGTGTTCCCTCCCCTTAATTTAGCTTCCTCACATCAAAGTTCCTTTTTATGCTATGTGTATATATGTATTTATATGTTACTTCTATAGAGTGAATCTAGACAGATGGCAACGGAGCGCTGTACATGGTCAAAAGCAGGCGTGCAACGCCCATTGAGCTCAAAGGGCTTCAGCCCCCCCGTCGTGTGTCAGCCCGGGCTGAGACAGCTTCTCGGGCACACACACAGCCACACCCGAGTACTTCACAGGTCTTTAAAGGACCATTTACTTGCTAACGAGGCTTTGTTGTGTTTTCACCCCTTCTTAGAGCCCCTGCACCTCCACTCTGCATACTGCTGGAAGAATCAGCCCCCCCCCCCCGAAATTTTGGTAGCCTCCCCCCCCCCGAAATTTGGCTCTAGTTGCGCCTCTGGTCAAAAGCAAGATTTAAGTCCTCGAGTAGTAAGGGAGGAAGCTGGGCTGTGGATGGTTAATGCAGTGTGATGTAGTCCTCTTTAAAGAGGCGAGTCTTCAACACTTTCCTACATTGGAACAGTGTTGGGGTGGTCCTGATGGATACTGGAATGCTGTTACACCTCCTGGGTGCATAGATGGAAATGGCCTGTTCTCTTGTTTTTTATTTATTATTAATTTTGTTTTTACACCTCTGACTGTAATCTAATCGTGTCCTGCCTGTGGGTGTGCCGAAAACCACTAAAATTGGTGCGTTTGTCTGCAAAATTAGTAAGGGTGCTGGTTGTGATCACTTTGTAAACGATACAGCTAGTTTTGAAGATGGTCCAGCAAGGATCAGAATGGAGGTGATGTGATCTCTCCAGCCCTGTACGAGACTTGCCGTGGCATGTAAGATGACTCTAATGAGGAGCCAGTGTGGAGTCTGGAAGGCCTTGGCGGTTGGCATTACCACCATCCAGATACAAGGAGTACAAGGGCTTGAACAGCAGTTCTGAAGTTGCTTTCTGGAAGAAACAGTTTGGCTTTCTTTAGAAGAAAGAGCTGGTACCAGGCATTCTGTTTTTTTGACAATGTATTCTTTCAGGGAGCGGTTTCTGTCCAGGTTGAATCCAAGTCATTTGGCATTCAGTAACAGTTGGAGTTCAAAGCCATCAAGGCTGTTTCACTGAGCCAGGTTTGCAGAAGAGCCGGGCGAGCCACTGAAAGCTCGAGCCAGGCCGAGCATGAAGCCTGGCTCTGATTAAGGTCCTGTTGGAACCTCGAGCCCATAATGAGCTTAGCTTTCCTGTGGCTTCTGCCTGCCAACCTCGCTATACCTTCATGCACAAAAAGGTAGAAACAAAGCATTCATGTTTTTAAAAAGTAGGGAAAAATTAATACCCATTTTGTAGCTGATTTGTACAGTGAAACCAGAAAATCTGGTGTAATCCCGGCTTCCCTGCATTAAAAAAATGTATGATTTTGGGCAAATATTTTTTCAATCCTCCTTTTTCTTCATTATTGCATACCTTCAAATGCGTGAGTTCAGAATACCAGCTGCAAGGGAGTAGCCAGAAAATGAAAATACCCCCTACTTACAACTAGACCTCTAATGGCACAGAGAGAATAGTCCGACTCATTCTTGAATTGTTCCATTCACCCTTACATCCACGCATCTATACTTTCATCCTCTCATCCTATCAATCACCCTCCTTTCTTGCATGCTCTTTCACCTTTTGATCTCTTCACACTTTCAATCAGTCTTTCACCATTCCATCCATTTGCTGGCCAGTCCATCCATACATACTTTCACCCATTCATCCATAGTTCCATCATTCCATCCATACAGTGGTCATTCCATCTATCTATTTATCCATCCATATATTGTTTCGTTGTTCCTTCCAGCCATTCTTCCAACAATGTATTCATCTCTTCTTATCCCCTTCCTGCCTTTGTTCTTTTTACCTTACCTTTCCTGCCTTCCTTTCACCTATTGTTTCACCCTTCCTTCTTTCCATGTTGTATTCCTTCCTTTTACATTTTCTTACTTTCTGTACCCTTTCTGTTTTCCTGTTTTTCTTTCTTTAATCATCTTAATTTTTCTTTCTTACCTTTCTGGCCCCCTTTACAGCTGTCTCCATTTGCCTTTTTTTTTAGTCTCCATAAATGAACTTGGCTCACTTAGCAACTCTTGAGCCTCTTGTCTTAGTCCAGACCTGATATTAATGCGTTAATAGTAGGCTTTGCCTGCAGAATCCAAAATGAGGCTAATTAACTTTTTTAGAGGGCTGTTTTACCAGGCCACTGGGCCCAGTGACAACCCCCACTTGTCAACTGCTAAAGCGTGGGTTGACAACGCTACTAACCAGCTGTATAAAAACGTACTGCTTTTGATTTAATAGACTTTAATGTTGCTCTATGTATAAGAATCTGGGCCACATATAGGACTCACATGACGGCTGTCTTGCCTCTTAGTTCACGAATGGCACAGTCGACAGGATTGGGGTGGGGCAAGAATGATTCTAAGTTCATGTTTAAATACTATCATATTCAACAAGTACTTTTAAGTGCAGTGCTGTAATGTGAGTATTAATTTAAAAACTTCCACATGTTAAAGAAATACACTTTTTTTAATTTTGAAGAGCCTTTATCATGTTTTGCATGATGTTTGTTTAATGATTTACATGGTAAACATTTTCAGGGCTCAGCTTGGCTCGAGCACGGGCTCTAAGAGCTAAGCCAGACCCCTGGTCCACCCTCTTCATTTGTTGGCTCGCCCACCTCTAGTTTTCACTGTATCTTGTTTATTGTTCTTGGCAAATAATAGGGATTCTGTTTTTGTTGCGCTGAACTTCAGGTAGGTGCTGGATATACAGATCCAGATAATGTACAAGCTGTGGTTGAGGCGTTGGATGCCTGAAGCAGCGGAAACTTTCAAGTAAAGTTGTGTATCATCTCCAGATTGGTGAATCTTGATGCAGTTACCTGTGAGTAGAGCGCCAAGCGGGTCCTTAGCATAGATCAACGCCAGGCTGCATGTTTCCAAGCCCAGTAACTGTGAACATGTACTTTAAGCACATATGACCCATTGGTGTGGCAAGGGCACATTGGACCATATTGCAAGCAAGGAAAATTGTCCCCTATCCTAGGTTTAGTAGTAAAGCACAACAGTCATTATGGTCCAGATGCCTCCTCACCAGTGCCTACTTTGTGAAAGAAAGAGTACTGGTGGCCAGAGCTCTGCACAGAAGCTGGCGGCCGGTGTAATCAAATTTCGGCGTACCGAATACCAAGGCAGTCTTACCTACCAGACACTCCCTGCCCCTTCTTGCAGGTTCCTCCCTTCTCTTTAAGGCCGTTTTACCATCTTTTTCTTCAATTTTTTCTTCCTCCGTCTTTCCGATCTTTGTGTTTTTCCCTCTCTTGCACGTGATAAATATCTGATAGGGAAAAATATGTGCTGGTCCCCAAAAATGAGTGGCGGTGCCCCACATCGCCAAGCACCGGTTCAAATTAAGCACTGCACCTCCTCACACGTCTAGGACCTCTTGCTGCACTATTGATAGCAAATCTTCTTTTTTGGGAGAAGGGGTAATAAAAGTTACATGGAACATGCAGATTTTTGTGTCCAAGTCTGAAAGTTTTGAGAACTGAGAGGTGTGACTGGAGGACTCTGACAATCCCCTGTTTCTTTATTCATCTCTTAACTAAGACATGTTGCAAAACAACGCAGCTACTAACTACAGCCCTTTTTCAAAGCCGAGCTCTGCGTGGCATCTTTAGTAAATACATTCATCGGCGTCATCTCGTCATTTTAAAAAGCACCTATAATTAAGGAGGACGCGCGCGCCCTCGAAGCTGGGGGGGGCACGCCTCTATTGATCTGTGTAAACCCCGCGCGCACTGTCAGGGGAGAAGCAGTCAAGCGCTGAGCTGCTTTGTCACTGACATAAGCTGAAGTAGGATTTTTTTTCTCTCTACTGTTTATCCGCCAGTCTATAGACCTGCTGCCTGGTTGAATTTTAAAGAGTGCGGCGGTTTAAAGACTTGTCCCTCGAGGGATGCTCCTGCCAGTTGGGAAGCGAGCTTAGGCTGCCTGGCGCAGGAGCTGTGTGCGCACGTGGGGGGGAGGCGGCGGGCGGGGAGGGAGGGGGTGATAGAATTGAAAAGGGGGTGGTGATTAGCCGGAAAGGAAACGGCAGCGAGAGACAGCTTCATAGAAATGCAAAACGCATCAAACTATGACATTATATTGTAGCCTTTTATACATTGAAAATATGTAATTGTGAAATGGCCTACTCAGTACGTATATAATAATAAAAATATTGTTTTGACAGATTTTTATAGAACACTTTTTGAAATTTGTGAACGTTGTAAATAACAGCTGTTGCTAGTGTCCAAATTAATGGCCTGCTTCAGAAGGATGGAAGAGTGATTTTACCTCGTTTGGAATTCAATTCGTGACCTGCAAATGCAGTGCCGAGCATTTAGCTAACTGAGGCATCACCCCCTGGAAGGGTCGACCCATAATGTACTTTAATGTCCAGTATAAGATGTTTTTTTGTCATGATACACACGGAAGGTAAAGGGAAGGATGCTTACACATAGCCTAACCGCTGGCTATTGCGCGTGTAGCATTCCAACGTATCGTTTTTGGTCAAGTGTGCCACTCTTGAAAAGGCACCGTGTTATGTAAATTAGTACTGGCCCTGTTTGTTATGGGACCACTCCTTCCTAAACTGCCAGAGGAGGCCCCCTCCAGAAGGGCCCACAAGGAACCCAAGGCTGGTTTCAACCAAGTTGGGTCTCATCATTGAGGTATAGCGTGGATCCTCTTGTGACTTGAGCAAGAGACCCACGTATGGGCATGACCGTGTCCATTTAGGATGTTACACAATACACAGGAAAGGTAAGTGGAGGAATGCTTGCAATTAGTCTAACAACTGGCAACCACTCGCTGTAGCGTTCCAACCCATCGTTGTTTGCCCATTGTGCCACTCTAGATAAATGCCTACTTTATGCATATTAAAACACTGCCCCTTTTGGGAACAGTCTATCCCAAACTGCTAGACAAAGACCCCTCCAGAAGAGACTACAATCAACTCCAAACTGGTTTTGTCCTAGTTTGGTCTCATCAGTGAGGTTTAGTTTTGATCCTGTGGCATAGCATTATTTTGCCATGTCCTACCAAAATGTTTTCCTAGAGCGAGGCATTCCATTGATAAGCTCGGGCAATGCCTGTGGTGTTTATCCAAATGACTCTCTTCCTTGCAACCTCCACGGGTTCAGCATGACAGTGCATGGTCTGACTTGGATATCTTTGAATGCTACCCTAAGCTCGGCGCATATAGACGTATGGCATGTCTGAGGCAGAAGGAGGATAAAGGTGGTGGCACTTGGGGCACAAACAAGCAAGAAACACACCTCAAGGTTTCTGGGTAGCCTCTATGTCGTCTCTGAGATCTTTGTTCTCTATTCTCTATTCAGTACTAGATAACTGTTGGGAAGTATCTTTTTTGGCACTTTTGAATCTGGGAATTGTTGTGCTTGTACAGACATTTCTAGGATTCAAAGCCAGTCCAACACATTAATGCCTGAAGTCTTTACTTCTGTTTTAAGTTTGAAAACCTGCAGCTCTCATTCTGAAATAACCTTAGCTCAAAGTTATATCATTCTTTTTAATATCTAACGAGCAACAGTGCAGTGCAACAGATTTTTAATCATGTTTTTGTGAAATTAATACTTGAGTTAATTAACATTGATTAGTGATCTGTGTGTAAACTTAAATTTTCATCCTTCCAAGCTTGGTGATGGTGTGAGAACCACTGGAGTGAAGAAATAACAACTGTTATTTACAGAGTTACAAAATGGTAAAATCTGTGGGGTCAAGTGCTACATTTAACATAAAGTAGTGGCTCCTCAGAGACACTTCATCCCAATAAATTCATCAATACAAATATTCAATAACAGTGTAAAAAAAAAGTCGATACAAATATTCAATAAGAGCGTAGAAAATCAGTGAACATTCATTAAACTATTTATAAATATGAGGCAACTTCAAACATATATTACCTATTAAACTAATTATTACTATTTGATACAATGACCATATAATGGCACATATTGCAAATTCACAATTACTGAAAACAATTAAAGCAGTGTTATATAAAGCATGCAGTATTATCATTGTTATCACCGTTGTCTACTTTTTTGACAGAACAAGTTGTTGTTCTACCACATAATTTCTTCCTTTAAAGTGGTGCAAATGTGCCTCAAATGCAGAATCTGAAGAGTATCCCAGGCTTCTCCCTTCCTTCCTCCTTAATCTTGGGCACTTTTCATTTGTTTCCAGGTGCGAGGGAAGCTAAGTCTTCACTTCATAAAACAGTAAGCTAGTTACTGTAAGATGACATTGTTTGCCCTTATATGACATATACTATGTAACTTTGTATACTTGGTGAACCCTTAACGTAAGACAATCAAACAGGTTGCCTAGAAGAGATTGCATTTCCACAGCTCACTATACAAAACTCCCTAATGAATATATTTTAAATATATCTTCAAAAAACGTTGCTTCGCCAAATTGCCCTAAAGTTTACTGCACAAAATGGCCTGTGATTGGCACTCCACAACGGTAATGAGGTCACTGTAGGCCAGGCGTGTCCAAATCTGGTCAATGGGAGCCAAAGCCATGTCTGAATTTCAGGAAACCACCTAAGATACATTTTTATGAACGTAAAAGAGAATCATTTGCATAGTCTGTGGTCGTCCTGAAAACCTGGCATGGATTAGATCTTCTCAGATTGCGGTTGAATACCCCTTAACATGGGAGAGGTGTGGTGCAGCGGCCAGGGCAGCTGACTTCGGAGCATAGGGCTCACGGTTCGATCCCCGGCTCTGGCGGCAGCTCAGCTCAGCACCATGTGACTCTGGGCAACAGCTCACTTAATTTCCACGACGGCCCCCAGCGCTTGAGAGTAGTTCGCGCTTTACAAATACGGATTTAGATTTTTTTTTTAGATTTAGATGAGGACGGATTTAGATTTTTTTTTAGATTTAGATGAGGTGAGCACCTTTAACTTTTGTATGTTACATTTTCAGGTACCTCAGTGGGTTGAACGTGCTGCAGAGAGCTAAATAGAACTTGCATATCACAGACCTCAGGCCTGACAGGCCATGCTGTCTTGTGTCCTATTGAGTCTGATCATATTCAAAACCTGTTTGTATCACCGAGAGATCATTCACTTTGCCATGTGCTCTGTAAAAAATATGTATCCTTTTGTATTACCGGTGGTAGAAATAGTGGTAACTGGTTCACTCTCACCACACAGCCCTATAACTATTGAAATATTGTTCATGTCTATGCAGACAACAACTAAAATCAGTATTAATTATTAACAAAACCATTCGGCTTTTTTAAACCCCCAATATCTGTCCAAATGTACTTAATTGCGGCAAATTGCTCCATTCTGAATCCCGGCGTAGTATTCATGGTGCTGCGCTGAGTCAGAGCTAGAATAGGTATTTAACAAGGAAATGGGGATATGTTTTTCTTGAAGTGACTCATTTCAACTGAACATGCTGTTTGTGGGAAGGAGCTGCATTTTTTTTTTTTTTCTTTTTTCCAAAAAGGCAGCGCCACACTGTTTCCTGTTTCGAGCAGCACAGAGGGCTTTTCCACCACTTTTAATTGAAAGTTATTTATTTGTTGTGCTTGAAGTGTGAATTCCGGGGTGCCACAAAAAAGCCTTAATTATATCCATTTAATTTAATATGAAACTTTTATTGACCATGAATCGAAGAGGCCTTCCACCGCCCAGTGATTCATTCTCCTTATACCCTCGGCTCCGTTTCCCTTGCCTGCATATTTTTTTTTTGTAAATGAAAACATCGTTTGCGAGCCAGAATCTCCGAGAAGGCCCCGTGGCTAGTTTGCGGGTACAAGCAGCCGCCGCCGAGCCTTGCCCATATGGCGCGGGGCTTCTCGCAGAATCCATCTGGCCTTGTTGGAGGCAGCCCCGGCGGAGATGTGAAGGGTGTTAGAGCCCTCAAGGCCGGGACCTCCCCCTCCCGGGGCTCCCCTAGTACCATTGCCTTTGCATCTGCTGCCGAGCGCCTGCATAATACCCTTTTAATAATCAATTATTTCAGTCAAAAATTGTTTTCTTATTCAGGAGTGTGTTAATATGTAGAATCCTCAGTTCTTCTGGCGCAGTGCCGCGCTGTGGTTTGCAGCAGAGGCGTTCTAATACCTCACGGTGTCTTTTTTTCTTTTCTTTTACAGGAAGTGCTGCAGAGTGTGCCAAAGTTCTGCTTCCCGTTTGCCATTGAGAGGTATGGCGCAGTGAACCGCTGCGTGCTAACAGTGTTTGCTTTTATGTAAATGTAAACTAACAACTGTGCATTCACTCGCTTGTGATATTTCGTTATTACTTTATATTTCGGTTTCATTGAGGGTCCCCACACCACGCAGTAATGAACAGTAGTACAATTAAAACATTCTCCTATTGCACGGTCGAAGTCTGTCATAGGGAACCTTGCTTTTAGAATGCAGAACAGCTGTAACCATGTCCTCACGCACAGTGTTATCTTAAGGATTTGAGGGGCCCTGGGCAGGATATATTTGGGAGGGGGGACCTGTTCGAAACAACTTTTAATTTTACTGCCACTTTTCTGCTAATTCAAGCTTACTTCATGCCAAACAATATTGAATTATACTTTCAGTAATGGGGTCATACAAAAACTGCTGAAATAACTCTTAACAGGGGGTCACAAAAATCCCTAGAATGACACAAAGGAAGAGTGAGAGTTAGAGGTAGGCAGGAGAGGGAGAGTATTTGAGATGAGGAAATATACCAAGGTCAGATAAAGAGATAAAGATCACTTTCCCCGTGAGGCCCTTGAAAGATGGGGGCCCTGGGCAATTGCCCTCTTTGCCCATGCCTTTAAACGTCTCTGCTTCCACGTCACCTGTGGAGTAGAACACGTAAACAAGGCGTTTTTGTAAGCTTGGCCTAGAACCAGCGTTCAAGTTTGGTTCATGTTTTCAAAAATCAAAATTAAGCACATAAATACACAGTAAATTGACAGTCTTCTCCATCTGTTGGTCTGTTCAAATGCCAATCACAATTTGCTTCCGCCCACCGCAGCTTACAGCTCTGAGCCATGTGTCAGCCCACTTCATCCATTGGCGGTCTTGCCCTGTGAGTAAGGGCATTTTTGCCTGATTGTATGGGCACAGCTGTCAGAAAAGAAGTGCACTTCAGTGCCAGGACTGTTGCTGGGCAACGTCTTTATTATTTAGTTTTTGGCAGTTTTTCTGCCTTTTGCATGTTTGCAAAAAGAAAAAAAATAGAAGAAAAACATTCCACTTTAGCCAAGGCTAAACCATTTGGCATGGCAAAAACGTTCTCTTTCCTTGCATTCTGGTACCTTCAGTTGACAGATTTGTATGGTGATGAATTGCCGTCTTTGGTTTTGTCAGCTCCTTCCCGAAAAGTTTCAGGGTGATCCATCAAGTTGGGGCCAAGAAAAAAAGGGGGGGAGGGGGAAGAGGTGGACAAAAATATTCTTTTCGTATGTTAATTCCCTTAGGAAATTTTGGGAAGTTATACACAAAAAATGCCTGAACAGAATTACACCAAATTTGGCAGAAAGTTAGAACATTGCTCAAAAAGCGTGCTTTTCATGATTTGGTGTAAATCCATTCAGTCGGTTTAAATAAATTCATGTTTAAAGACGTGCCCAGCATGGGCTTCAAAGGGTTAAAAAAAAAAAGTAGGTATATCTAGACAGTTGGTCCTGTGGGAGTCCCGTGGTACAGTAAATAAAAAATTTAAAAAATGAGCGATCTAATTGTCTGAGGGTGTCTTTTATCCTATCGGCCATTTCAGTTCTGAGGGATCTGATTGGCTGACTTCAACAGAAATGTTGCAGCTGCCATTGCAGGTCTCAGGCTCTGCAACCAACCCCATGCTGTGCATGGGCGAAGGACATGCATAGCGGAGTGTTGGCTGCCTTCGAGGGATTGGGTGTGGTACAGCAAAAAAAATTAATTGGAGAAATCTTGAGGTGGGTATCTGCAGGGGTTGGCTGCTTATGGGGGGTGAGGGGTTGGCGCAGAGCTTGGCTGCAGGCCAGGCCTTGTGGCCAAGCCCAGGCCATGCATGGCCAAAGGGCATTTGCGATGACCGGTTAGCCTCCTGTGGGGGCTAGAGGCAGTGCCTGGTCAAAGGCCATGTGCATTGAAGTGCCCAACCCCATGCTTCTCACAGGTGAAGCATGCATTCAGTCTTCATGTGGACAAATGCTCTAATAGCCTTACAGCCTGCCATAGTGGGCTATAACAACCATTAAAAATCACATCCCTTATTAAAGGCCCTTGCCTCTGGCTCATGCAAAAAGAACAATTGATGGACAGAATGCAGAACAATGTCATACATTCACCCCCAGTACAGAGATCTGGGCCTAAATCCATCTTTTTTTTGCTCACCATGCCATTCCAGTTTGGACCCAGCCATATGCAAATCAGTCTTGACCCTACTCCCAATGGGAACAGTCCAGCCAGAGCTGCCAGGCCAGGTCCTCCCTGGACTGGAAACAAGCATCCTAGGACAGGTTTCGGGGTTTCACCCCTCATCAGCCAGGATAGCTTGACTCCAGTGGCATGGAGAGCACAGGACCCACGTCTGGGCATACCCGTCCCACTCGGGGTGACAAATGCAAAAAGAACAATTGATGGACAGAATGCAGCACAATCTCATACATTCACCCCAGTACAGCGATCTGGGCCTAAATCCATCGTTTTTTTGCTCACCGTGCCATTCCAGTTTCGACCCAGCCATATGCAAATCAGTCTTGACCCTGCGCCCAATGGGAATAGTCCAGCCCGAGCTGCCAGGCCAGGTCCTCCCTGGACTGGAAACAAGCATCCTAGGACCGGTTTCGGGGTTTCACCCCTCATCAGCCAGGATAGCTTGACTCCAGTGGCATGGAGAGCACGGGACCCACATCTGGGCAGACCCGTCCCACTCGGGGTGACAAATGCAAAAAGAACAATTGATGGGCCCCCCCCCCGGAATTCCCCCCTGGAATTTCCCCTCCGGAATTTCCCCCCGGAATTCCCCTGCTCCCGCCTCCCAGCCTCTCCTCCCTCCCACCTCCCCTACTTAATGGCCGCCGCTGTGCGGTCGCGCCGCTGGCGCGCCGCTGGCGCGCCAAAGGCAAGCCCGTCTGCGCCCGTCCGCGACCCGACTGCGGCCAGCGCCAGGAACCCTGGACCTCCCACTACCCATCGCTACGACACCACCACCCTCCTCGCACTCAACCCTGGAAGACTTAGAGAATGCCAACAGGCCTCGCCGAACACGACCCACAGCCAGTTCTCCTGCCTCCACTGCCGCCAGACCCTCACCGCCACCCCGGCCTCCAACACCGCCGACGCCAGCACCGGAGACACCCTAAAATGCATCCTCCTCAACGTACGCTCCGTACACAAACACGCCATGGAAATCTGGAACCTACTCGACTCTCTTTCGCCCGACATCGCCTTCTTCACAGAGACCTGGACCAACGCATCCTCTGCCCCCGACATCAGCACCGCCATCCCAGACGGATGCAAGATCCAGAGGAAAGACCGCCCCAACAACCCAGGAGGGGGCCTCGCCATCGCCCACAAGAGCACCCTCCGCCTCACCACCTCCAGCGAAACCTTCCCCTCTGCCGAACACCTGCACTTCAAGATCCAGACCACCCCCAAAGCCACACTCCGAGGAACCCTCGTCTACAGACCCCCCGGCCCCCGAACACCCTTCGCCGCCACCATCACCGACTTCATCGCACCCCACGTGATCGCCTCAACAAACTAAATACTCATTGGAGACCTGAACTTCCATCTCGACAACCCCAGCGACCCCAACTCCACTATCCTTCGTGACAACCTCACCAGCATCGGACTTAAACAACTCGTCAACACACCGACCCACAGAGCAGGACACACCCTCGACCCCATCTTCGCGGCAGGAAACAGCGTCCATTTCAGCCACACAACGCAGCCGCCATGGACCGCCACCACTGCGTACACTTCGCCATCAACAAACCCAAGGCACCCAAACCAGCCCCACGCCCACCACGAAGGAATTGGAGCAAGGTTACCGACGAGCAACTTAACTCCACCCTCAACCGAGACAACCACACCTGGGCACCTGATGCAAACAGCGCAAACGACGCAGCCAGAGAACTCCACACCTGGATCTCCTGTTGTATTCCTCTTAGGGTGTCCATAAACTGGCTTTCCAGTATCATGTCCTTATATAGGCACAATTCGCCCTGCCCTTATATAGGCATAAAATCCCAGCCATTATTTGGGCATTAACCGTGCACTCCAAACACAGGCATGGTCTCCGACATCCGTCCACCCTAACGTCACAACGAGTTCTTGAAGAACAGACCCTTAGGCTGCGGGAGTTTCCCTAGTCCAGGACTATTGATTTCTTCAAGGACTCATATATTATGCATGAACCATTATTCCTTAGGGGTTCATTCATGACGTCTTCCGCTGTCCGACTCACGTCAATGCTAACATTCTGAGGTAATTCTCAGGTATAAATATACCTTCCCTAGCCCCTGTAAATCAGAGGAGACCTCGACTTCAGAGGAGCCTGTTTCCCGGCCTGACGCACTGAGAAGACGCTGTCATCCCTGCACGCAGAGAGTCCAGCTTCCAGTGATCTAACTTCCCTTGTGGGGTGTTGGAGTTCGAGTCTGGCAAAGAGATTCCAACCTCTCTCATTCTTCAGGTATGGAGCAGACTAGAACCTAGAGGGACTCTTGGCATACTAGGCATAGTGGGGTTAGCATACTCTTAGTATACCATAGTAAGGAATACTTCACCTACTTCATACCTCGTCCTACACCTAGGTTAGGTTAGGTACATTGGGGTAGAACTAGCTTAGCAACGCATCGTATGAGTACTCGCATTTTTAGTCTGTGTTATTTATGTAACAGCATATGTACTAAAAGATAATGCTCTCGCAGTATTATTTATTTTTACTGCTCACACTGTACATTATTTATCTCGCATACTGTCTTGTGATCGTAACAGCACATTTTACTTACACCAGAAACAAGACTGTTCAATAAATCCTTTATTGAAACGCCCGTCTATTTCTTTCTGTGTAACTTGGAGAAAACTAAGCATGCACGACTGAGCTGAGTGAAATAGTTATCTATTGTTTCCACGACTCTGGGACACGTTCTGATTCTAAAGGGAAACACAGTGGTCATGTTTTGCGGCTGCCAGAAACTACTCCTTCTTGTTGTCAAGGAGTTTCTAGTGGCCTCTGAGCTAGCTGGCACAAGTAATTAAGTTTAATATACTCGATAGGGACATACTGACCTTAGTCCTATGTCAAACCTATAGGATATATTATTCCAATGCGCAGAGCCTATTAGGGAAATAGAAGCTACACTACATGGCGCCCAACGGTTTGGTAAGGCAGTAATTCAACGTTAGATACTGAGTAACTCAGCCGTGCTTTTCCTCTCAAGACCCCTACCCATATACTCCAAAAGACGTCTGGAGTGGGCAGGGTTTAGTATCCACCACGGCTACATAGGGCAGTACCCTATATATTAGCTGTTTGGTTAGCTCAACGTTGAAGGATACAGTGTTCCAAAATATTGTGCACCTTATCTTTGTTTCCTTGAAACTTGTCCTACATTTTTCAAAAACAAAATGAATGAAGACGCCGGAAACAGTGGAGCTGCGGCTGATCCAGCCCAAGCAGCCTTTAACATTACAGGTTTAAATGAAACCGAGGAGGGTGTCATAAACATCGCTCCAAACTTAAGAAGAGCCATTACTCTAAAACTTATAAAACATGGCCTATCACCAAGAGGCGGTAGAGCAGTTTTCGTGATAGAGGCTCACGAATCCTTTCAGACAGAGGTATTCTATTCATGGGTAATATTTCCTGAATCTAATTCAGTAACACACGTTTCACTTCTACAAAGAAGATGAACCACCAGAGGAATACATTCCTTTCGAGGATATTGAAATTCCATTAACATACCAGGAGCATCAGCTCTGGTTTAAAGGCGCCCTAAAACATCACAAAAACATTACTAGGCTCGGTCCACTAGGTAGACCAGGAGCAACATGGCCGATTCTAGCCGGCTACACACCTCATCCTGACATTGAAGAGATGTCAGACGAGGATTTACTTACTCAACTCACAGAGTTAATAAAAATCTACAGACAATTGGTCCAATATGTCATGCGGACTTTTACACTCCAACCACCATTAACACTTCCAAATCAAACCCCTCACCAGGGGAACACTCTAAAAATTACACCACAGACTCTATACGCAGTCATGGGTAAAATGCCCACAAAACGTGAGCAAATTCCATTCTGGATAGCTCAAAAAATTACTCAAATCGAAGCAGTATTTCCAAATATTAGCCCGTATGAGAAACACAGAATACTGACAATCAGTTTACCAATGGGGATCACACCACAACTGGAAGACTGCACCACTTGGGGCTCAGTCTTTGCTGCCATCTATACCAAAACACATGGCATTCCGTCAATTGCGGTAATACCTGATGTCCTGAAACAAATTCAAAACGAATATGGGGCAGAGCCTGCTCTAAATTTAGGTATGAAATTACTGAAAAATTTCGACCAGGTCTCAACAATAATATTATCTAATATTAAAGGGAGGCAGCAGCAGTGGCGATCCGCCAAAAATTAAGGGAATTTGATGTTACAGAACATCAAACTGAGCTACCCAGAATAATTGAACAATCTTATGCAGAATTAGGCAGGGATAGTTTGGGTGGAAGACCAGTGAAGCCGAAACTATCAAAGTCCTGAGAAGGACTCAATCAAACAAACTCCTACATCTTCTAAAAAGAAGTGGGAGTCTACTAAACAAAATTCAAATGAGAAACGTTCTCAATCCCGAGGTAGGTCTCCTCAAAAGGAGCCCTCTGAAAGGAGGTATAACCTCAGGAATAGGGATAATTTGAGAAAACCTGATAGGTATCAAGATACTGATACACGTTCCTCTCGTCCCTTTCAGATCTCATCACAGACTTCGGAAAGAAGAGGACGATCAGAACATAGAGAAGAACGCGTGAAATCGAAAGACGACAAACACGCTCCAAAAACTAAAGTAAAACCTCAATTCTCCAAAAAGAAAGTAGCAGGTCTAAAGATCAGACATGCCGAGAATACTGAGAACACAACTCAAGAACGGAGAATGGGCTCAGACAATGCTGGACAGTGCAGCAGAAGTCACAATAGTTCGCCAGAACCTGAAGGAACTTCTGGAGATAGTGGACTTGAATGAGTACATTACAGTCGAGACTGTAGACACCAGGGTTAGTACTCCACAAAAGTTATATGAAATAACACTCCGGATGGAGGGAGACAAACCTAGACAGGTGAAAGCACTTATTTGGGAAAGACTATCAAGGGGCTATGACATACTTCTAGCAGAAAAAGACTGGCCACCACAATTTGTCAGGGAGTGCCCACATGGCGAGGACATTATTATGCCTGCCTTCTCCAACCATATTCCAATTCATCTAAAATATACATATGCCAGGAAATGGGCAGTGGCCCAGGCCCCAGCATTATATAAAAATCATGTAGGATGGGATGAGGATTCACCTCACCATAAAATACATCTGAAACATGAACCAACTGCACAACGGCAGTACCCAATAAAGCAAGAAGCTAAAAAACAGGTCAGGGAGATCTTAGATCAACTTGAATACCAAGGGGTGATTGAAACATGCACCTCCTCAATGAACAATCCTTTGTTTCCTGTCTCGAAACCAGACAATACATATCGTCTAGTTTTGGACTACAGACACCTAAACACTTGTTCTAAAACTTTTGCAGTGCAAAATGCACATAGCACAGCATTAATGAATAACATTGTGCGTAAAAAATATAAAACAACATTAGACATCTCAAATGGTTTCTTTTGTCAAAACATAGCACCTGAAAGCAGGTACTTAACAGCATTCTCCATAATGGGGACCCAGCGTCACTTTTGTCGACTCCCACAAGGGTTCAAGAACAGTCCAGGTTTATTCTCAGCGAGGGTAACGGAGTTACTACAAATTTATGACAATGAGGCATTGTCCTATGTCGATGACATTTATCTGACGGACGATGATTTGGAAAAACACTTGAACAGGGTGAGCACCATTATACTGGGATTCGCCTCTGAGGGCTACAAGTTCAACTTTAAAAAGTCCCGAATTGCCCATCTCAATGTCCTATTTTTAGGATATGAGCTTTCAAGTGAAGGCAAGAGCTTGGCAGCTAACTTTTTAGAAAAGTGTGCGCTGCTCCAACCTCCAAAATCGCTAAAAAACTTTGGAAGAACATACATTCTAAATTACGCAGAAAGGGTTAAACCTCTCTACGCATTAATCAAACCTGATTTTTCAATCAGAAACTGGACACAAGAACACACAGAAATCTTGCGTTCACTCCAGGCTAACATGTTAGCAACAAATCACTTACAAACACGCGTAAGTCAACGAAATTTGGTGATCCGAATAATTTCGGGTCAATGTGGATTCACCTACTTAACCTTCAATGAGGGTGAGAAAATACCAATCGCATACAAATCCCATTTGTACACACAAGCGGAAATGCGCTTCAGTTCAACTGAAAAATTCTAACAGCAGTTCAAACCGCTGTAGCAAAAGAAAGAGCCTTAGCCCAAGGGAAACGCATTATTGTCGTAACCCCGGTACCAGCTTTAGAAGCGGTCACAAAAGCAAGCATTCCAAATGCTAAAGCATTACATCCAAGATGGATACAATGGGTTAATTCTCTTGCTGCAACAGATGTTGAATATGTTTTTGATCCAGATTTAAAAACACAATCATTCCTGCAATACGAGCATGAATGTCCTCTGCCTACTGAAATTCTGCCTCTCGATCAGTACGAATTCATAATTTACACTGACGGATCCGCACAGCCCGCAACAGGGAGTAAGCAAGCTTACAGTGCAGCGTGTGCAATCGTTAAAGGTCGCATGACGAAATGGCATCTTCAGACCTATGGTCACTAAAACACAATCTCTAGGAGATTGTACGGCTCAGCGAGCTGAACTACAAGCATTCAAACTGGCACTTGAAAGTACAGATCGAGAATTCCCCACATTGATAGTGTGCGATTCCTTTTACTGTGTTCAGTCGTATAATGACTATATACAAAACTGGCTTGAAAATGGATTCAAAGATGCGAAAGGTGGCACAATAAAGCATAAAATGCTTTGGGAACAAGTAGTTCAGTTGAAAAACGAACTACCAAAGGCACATGTGATCCACACACTGAGTCATCAACGTGATGGCGTTCACGTTGCAGGGAATTCATTGGCTGATGAAGCCGCAAAGGGGGCTGTGCAGACGGCTTCCGTAGCTGCGATCACTCGTTCAAAAACAAAAATAGACGGTGAGATAATGTTGGCTGTCAATGCATCAAGCAAAGGCAGCAGTGCAGCGTTACCAAAAAAGTTTCCACTCAAGTACTCTTATGTAATTGATGCGAACAACGTTCCTTTTGCTCGAATCCCTGGAGTGGGGGATAGGGTAATTCCAAACAAGGAACGCAGATTAGGACTAATCCTAGCAGCACATGAAGGGATAGCTTCTGCCCATGCAGGTGTTTCAGCAACAGTATCTTTACTCAAGCAAAGATATTGGTGGCCTGGCATTCGGAAACAAACTAAAAACTATGTTTTAGAATGTGATATTTGCCAACAGATGAAAGTCTCAACAGTGAAACGTCCTGCGCAGACACCCCTGTTAATTTCAGACAAACCATTAGCTTGTGTTTACCTGGACCACTGCGGTCCCTTGCAAAGGGACGGTAACTATAAATATATCATGGTTGCAGTGGATTCATGCTCTAGGTTCCTATGGTTATGGCCTCAGCGCTCGGCTGACGCTCGAACTGTTATAAAAGATTTGCGAGTCTTTATCGGCACATACGCAATAAGCACGCTACATTCTGACCAGGGTCCTGCGTTTAGCTCTAGGGCTTACAAAGAAGCCATGGCCAGTCTGGGCGTTGCATTGCGGTACTCCTCTCCATTCCATCCTGAGGGAAATGCTGTTGTGGAAAGGAAAAACCGGGACATAAAGCAGTCTATAACAGCTAGGGTATTAGGTTCGGGTGATGGGTGGGTCAAACACCTTAGTGGGGTTCAGCGCTCATTGAACAACCTGCCAAGAAGTTCTCTAGGGGGGTCACTCCATATGAGGTCCTATTTGGGACAAGAATGTGGGTACCAGACCTTGAACACGTAGGCACAGTGGTGGAAAATAAACCCTTTGATATCAAAGATCGTTTGGCTGTTTTACAGGAACTAAACAAGTTAAGAACGAAACAAAGCAACGTATTCCTACAGCCAACCACCACTGGGGATCAACCGGCTGTCCCAGCAAGGCCTGTCTGGATTCCAAAAGTTGGGGATCTAGTCAGAGAAAAAATTGCGGACAAGAAGGAATTTGGACCTTCTTACAGACAATCAGTACCTGTCCTAGCAGTTCAAGGAACAAGAACAGTACTTCTGCCGCCCCTTGCTGGAAGAAAGGAGAAAAGATTTGTGTCCATCGACCTCATCAAACCACAGTATGTGGCCAATAGTAAATAGTAGGCCTCGTGGACTCCGACCAAGTAGCAGACGCACTCCTCTCGCTACTATCCAAGAGGTTCAGACTGAAAGACTGATAACAATCGAGAATTCAGCTGTAACAGATGGAGGACTAAGCAACAACGCTATGGAACTCATCCCTCTTGAACACCAAGTAACAGTTCGTCCAAATACACCTGTCTACACCAACGTAACAAGTGATGAACTGGTTCCAGTGATTTCTACAAATCCTGATGCAATTCCAACAATTGACAGAACTGCTTCTGGCTATTTCATTAACTTTGATACGTTCTCAGAAGATCCGAGTGAACCTGAAACGACGCCAGCATCATTCAAATTCAAGCAGCAAGTACAAGACTTTCTTCGCTTTCTGAAAAAGACTTATTTGGTTTCTCCATGGATTGAACTCTGGATTACATCTGGACTTTTTGTTTACCTGCTCTGGCTAGCTTTGGTTACAACTGTGAGCGTGCTTATAAGTGGCAGATACATCCATGTGAACACTGAAGGAAAAGGCGTGAACGTACTTTTGAAACCTCATAAATCTTCCCATCGTGAAGCAAGAGACTTGTCATCAGTGAACATCACAGCTGTTCCTATACAGGATGGTATAGTGTGGGACTAAACGGATTTTGAAATATTCGGTCCGACGGAACAATTGAACCTTCCACATTTGTTTAAAATTTCACTAAGTGATCTAATTACGTCCAGTACCTATTCAGATGATTGGGACTTTGAGACTGTCAATGATATAATGTTTGACCTAGAAAAATCTGCTGCATTTTCTAAACATGAATATTTAGAGGGTTCATCAGACTATGAACAAATGTATTGTTATAACCACTATGGTCATCATTATTTGCATAAATCTGCATATCCAAGAAATGTGTTTATGTTTAACCAATGGGAACATTGTCCTACACCACCTAAAGGTAGTTCAAAAACATTTGCTAGTAAGTTTCCATATTTTTCAGGATACAATACATCTGAACCAGAAATGTTTTACTATAAAAATGTAAACAAGACAGGGCTGAAAATTATGTTAACAAATACAAAACAGATTTACTCTGCGTTATTTAATGCCCAACTGTCTAGACAGGGTTTCGACTTTTGGAAAGACACAATAGACACCAAAACAGTCTGGGGTACTAAAGATTGGCAAGTACAGGGGATAGAAGCTTTATTTAGAGCCTGCATCATCCCTGAACAGATAATGTTTTTGAATGAAACCATCCAACAAACATCTTGTCTTGGATTAGCCAAGATCAAAGAGATGAACACACCTTCTGTACCAACACCTGCCAGAGATAACGATACATAGGCAGTGGTGACAGTTGACAATATACTACAACTCAACAGATCTAATCCTGATTGGAAAAAATGGTTGATCTGGCCCACAGACACGAATAACTGTCAGGAAAGATTCCTGAATAAAACTCAGGGCTTTACTATTAATAGGCCAGACCCAAGATACGTCCAAAGACAACATCCGGGGGTAGTAACAACATACAGTGTAGGAAAATTATGCCTCGATTGGCTGCATAAGTCTACACTACAGGATGTGAAACAACACTTAACCTTACTTAAAAAGGACGCAGACCTTAGGGAATTCTTGCTTGGACCAAGAAAACCGCGTCAAAAACGTTTCATATATGCCGGCATTTATGCTGCTTATAATGAAGCATGGAAAGTATCACAGATGGAGGCTGCAGAACGAATACGTGAACTTGATCGTATTAATTTAGAGAAAACACTCTCTGTGGTCGACAATGGGTTAACAACTTTGTCCTCCAGAATATATTCATTGGATGGCATTGTATCCTCTGCTATCGACATACTAGAACAAGATTTGGCGATGTTACAACAAGGCCAGTCTCAATTACGTTCTATTATGTTATTAAGCTGGACGCTGCAATCTTTGCGAGCGGGCTATGTGCCTTGGCGTTTTATCAACACAACGGCTCTGTTTGCAGAATACAATCTGACTGATAAACAGATCGAACTGGCACAAAGAGGAGCAAAGTATACAGTGCTGAGCATTGAAAAACTGGAAAAGTTACCATTCACAGTGGCAGAAAAACCAGCTACAGAATGGCTTATTCATGGCAAAATAACATTACCTGTGAGTACTTTTCAGTTTCAGTATTGCCTCAGACAAATGCAAGCAGGCAAATATGAAAGGTTGGGTAAGGAATACATTAAGACATCTTGGGATTTACCGTATACATATAGATGTTGGAGTGGGGATCGTGAAGTGTTTTTGAGCGGTACAAACTGTAAACTTGCACTAAGCGGTTCGCTTATATGTCAGGACATTTCTTTACACGGGGCTTGTAATGGTTCTGTGGCAAATTTGTCTTGCCATCAGCAGGGTACACCAGCTGCTGTGATTAATCCAACGTTTGGACAACTTTCTAATGGGAGTTACCTCATGTTGAATGATCAGAGTTGCTGCGGCATGTTGCCAGGCATCCCATATCTAGTAACGGTCAACTCCAGGGTCACTTGCTGTATGCAAGTATTGTTTGCCCCAATAGACACAGTCAGGGAGTCGCCTCTATGGCCTTCGCTGAACGTCTCTTTTATAAGATTTGATACTTTGAGCAGAATGAAAGCCATGCTTTTACAGCAAACAGTGCCTTTGACCTCGGCCAAAGAAACCTATGATCTACAAGTTGCAAGGACTTCGGCTGAGATACAGACTTTAATACGTACAAACTGCCCTATACATTTCGTAGAAATGATATCACGTATCTTCAACATGTCTGATACAACTGGCATTATACCTGTATTTAAGAGCATCTGCTCCGGTCTGTTAGCACCTTTCCAGGCAATACTCGGAATCATCCCGAACTTTGCACATTCAGTGTTTGGTGGCATACCATTAATTCTAGCACTTGTTGCCGGAATTCATTTCTCTTCCTGCTATTGCGCTATGGCCAGCCTATTCGCAGACATCACTCCGAGCGAAATGGAGAAAGCTCTCCTTGAACGAAAGTGCAGTGAGCGAATAGTACAGCTATTGGGCATGACTCGTCTACGGGACCTTAATACAACTTGGTTCCTGTCATTCAGACCAATCTGGCAAGATTGCATCTTACCTGTTCTACGATGCCTGCTATGCGGTGAAGAATGCGTGTTGGACACCTGTCTAACATTTCCATCAGCTACGCCAACGGATGTCGATACTCTGCTGGTCCCGATAACGGCCCATGCTCTGTGTTGTCCCCAGAGGCTACCAATCCTGATGTCAGCATTCATTGAGATCTCACAGACGCTTCCGGCTGCTGCTGAGGTACGAGAAAGATCTACAGGCACACAGGTAATAACGGACGCGAACTTTGCTGCGGCACCCAATGCTGGAAGCGAAGCTTCACATCTCTGTGCAATTAATCTGCTACACGAGGTGTTCCAACTGACACCAACTACAGTGGACGATGTTTTGTCTGTAGAAGTAGATGATCTCATGTTTACACCAGACCCGTAAACTGACTCTGATTCAGCATACAGTGTTCCAGAGATGCAGTAACAATTTGGCCTTCATTTTTTCAAAACAACTTGGAACTCTACCAATTGAACTCTTTCCCATTTTTCGAACGAAAATGGCACTACAATCTGCTTAAAGTAGAACTAGCCTTATAATACAGACTTCAAGGTACTTCCACGGACACTTAGTCAACTTGTGTGTCTAAAACAGTTCATTTATTTTCATGACATGAAATGACTTTGACTTTTGAACAACTTATCGATCATTTTTCTGTCACATGTAAATATTACTGCTTCTTTTCATTCATGTTGCATTTTATTTTAAATATATGCCTGAAGTGAAGGGCTATGCTTAATATGTACAGTACCTTTTGCATTCTAATTGGTTTTTTAAATGCCTTTTTTAAATGGTTTTATGAAATATTTTAGAAATATGCGGTACTCCATTTTAATGTTTAGCATTTTAAATGTTTAGCATTTTAGTATTATCGTACACACGAAAGTGGAGTGGGTGTTGTATTCCTCTTAGGGTGTCCATAAACGGGCTTTCCAGTATCATGTCCTTATATAGGCACAATTCGCCCTGCCCTTATATAGGCATAAAATCCCAGCCCTTATTTGGGCATTAACCGTGCACTCCAAATACAGGCATGGTCTCCGACATCCGTCCACCCTAACGTCACAACGAGTTCTTGAAGAACAGACCCTTAGGCTGCGGGAGTTTCCCTAGTCCCGGACTTTTGATTTCTTCAAGGACTCATATATTATGCATGAACCATTATTCCTTAGGGGTTCATTCATGACGTCTTCCGCTGTCCGACTCACGTCAATGCTAACATTCTGAGGTAATTCTCAGGTATAAATATACCTTCCCTAGCCCCTGTAAATCAGAGGAGATCTCGACTTCAGAGGAGCCCGTTTCCCGGCCTGACGCACTGAGAAGACGCTGTCATTCCTGCACGCAGAGAGTCCAGCTTCCAGTGATCTAACTTCCCTTGCGGGGTGTTGGAGTTCGAGTCTGGCAAAGAGATTCCAACCTCTCTCATTCTTCAGGTATGGAGCAGACTAGAACCTAGAGGGACTCTTGGCATACTAGGCATACTGGGGTTAGCGTACTCTTAGTATACCATAGTAAGGAATACTTCACCTACTTCATACCTCGTCCTACACCTAGGTTAGGTACATTGGGGTAGAACTAGCTTAGCCACGCATCGTATGAGTACTCGCATTTTTAGTCTGTGTTATTTATGTAACAGCATATGTACTAAAAGATAATGCTCTCGCAGTATTATTTATTTTTACTGCTCACACTGTACATTATTTATCTCGCATACTGTCTTGTGATCGTAACAGCACATTTTACTTACACCAGAAACAAGACTGTTCAATAAATCCTTTATTGAAACGCCCGTCTATTTCTTTCTGTGTAACTTGGAGAAAACTAAGCATGCACGACTGAGCTGAGTGAAATAGTTATCTATTGTTTCCACGACTCTGGGACACGTTCTGATTCTAAAGGGAAACACAGTGGTCATGTTTTGCGGCTGCCAGAAACTACTCCCTTCTTGTTGTCAAGGAGTTTCTAGTGGCCTCTGATCTAGCTGGCACAAGTAATTAAGTTTAATATACTCGATAGGGACATACTGACCGTAGTCCTATGTCAAACCTATAGGATATATTATTCCAATGTGCAGAGCCTATTAGGGAAATACGAGCTACACTACACTCCAACTGCGCAGATGAGCTCGCCCCGCTACGCAACCCCGACAGACAATGCCCCAGGAAAGCCGCCTGGTTCACAACCGCTCTCCAAGAAGCCAGACGCACCTGCAGACGCCTGGAGAAGAACTGGAGAAACACCAAGACAGCCGAAAACCACACCACCTACAAGGACGCCATGACGGACTACCACAACCAGATCAGAGCCACCAAAAGGAACTTCATCCACAACAAAATCCTGGCCAACTCCACCAACTCCAAGGAACTTTTCAGTGTCATTCAAGAATTCACCAACCCACGCAGTGAAGCCACGGACATCACCCCATCCCAAGACCTCTGCGACAAGCTTGGAACCTATTTCCACCTCAAGATCAAAAACCTCTACGACAACTTCATCGACTATCCACCAGGCGCCACAGACGGCCCCCCGCCCCCCAGAAACACCAGCCAGCCCACCATCTCCAACTGGACACCGATCACGGCCGAAGACACCGCCTCGACCATGAAAAGCATCCACTCGGGGGGGGCCCCCACCGACCCCTGCCCCCCTCACATCTACCACAGAGCCGTGGCCGCCATCGCACCCGAACTACAACGCACCATCAACACCACCTTCAAAACAGGCACTGGAAGCGCGCAGAAGTCAGACCCTGCTCAAGAAGCCCACAGCTGACCCCACCGACCTCAAGAACTATCGGCCCATCTCGCTCCTCCCCTTCGCAGCCAAGGTTGCAGAGAAAACCGTCAACAGGAATCTGACACGATTCATTGAAGAGAACGCCGTCCTCAACACGTCCCAATCCGGATTCCGAAGCAACCACAGCACAGAGACCGCCCTACTCGCCGCCACATACAACATCCGCACCCTCCTGGACCAAGGCCACTCCGCAGCCCTCATCCTACTCGACCTATCAGCGGCCTTCGACACCGTCTCCCATCGCACACTAGTCATCAGACTACACGACGCAGGCATACAAGGAACAGCCCCGGACTGGATCCGATCATTCCTCACCGGAAGAAGCCAAAGGATCAGACTCCCACCCTTCCTCTCCGACCCCACGAAAATCACCTGCGGAGTCCCACAGGGTTCATCACTGAGCCCCACCCTCTTCAACATTTACATGGCCCCCCTCGCAGCCATCGTCCGACAACACGGCCTCAACATTGTATCCTACGCCGACGACACCCAGCTCATCCTCTCCCTCACCAAAGACCCCACCACTGCCAAACTCAACTTCCAGAAAGGAATGCAAGACGTCGCAGTCTGGATGACCAACAGCTGCATGAAGCTCAACGCCGAGAAGACAGAAGTCCTCGTCCTCGGTACCACCCCTTCTGCATGGGACAGCACCTGGTGGCCGACCGCCCTCGGAAGCCCACCTACCCCCTCAGACCACGCCAAGAACCTCGGCATCATACTCGACTCATCACTCTCCATGAACCAACAGGTTAACGCCATCACCTCCATCTGCTTCAACACCCTCCGCATCCTTCGCAAGACCTTCAAGTGGATCCCCCCTGAGTCAAGGAAGACAGTCACCCACGCACTCATCACCAGCAGACTGGACTATGGAAACGCACACTACGCCGGCATCAACAAGTCCCTACTCCGCAAACTCCAGACAGTACAGAACACCGCCGCCAGACTCGTCCTAGGCATCCCCGACACGAACACATCAGCCAACACCTACGAAGTCTCCACTGGCTCCCCTTGGAGAAAAGAGTCACTTTCAAAATCCTCACTCACGCCTACAAATGCCTACACAACAACGGACCCAAATACTTCAACGACAGAATCAACTTCCACGTATCCAAAAGAAACCTCCGATCTTCCAACCTCGCACTGGCCGAAACCCCGCGCATTCACAGAGCCAGAGCAGGCGGAAGATCCTTCTCTCACATTGCAGCCAAGACCTGGAGCGAGCTACCGGCAGACATCAGACGCGCCCCCTCCCTGAACACCTTCAGGAAGACCCTCAAGACCTGGCTCTTCGGCTAAACAGATCTGCGGACCCCCCCCCCCCCTCAGCGCCTTGAGACCCTCACGGGCGAGTAGCGCGCTTACAATTCCCTGATTGATTGATTGATTGATTGATGGACAGAATGCAGAACAATGTCATACATTCACCCCAGTACAGAGATCTGGGCCTAAATCCATCGTTTTTTTGCTCACCATGCCATTCCAGTTAGGATGATTGTTTCCGGTCCAGGGAGGACCTGGCTTGGCAGTTCGGGCTGGACTGTTCCCATGAGGCACAGGGTCAAGACTGATTTGCATATGGCCAGGTCTAAACTGGGGTGGCATGGTGAGCAAAAGAATGATGGATTTAACCCAGATCTCTTGACTGGGGGTGAATGTTTTGATTTGTTCTGCATTCCGTCCATCAACTGTGTGTCTTTTGCTTGCCTCTGGCTCAGCATTGGAACACTACAGCAAGTCTTTAATGTCTGATGTAGATCTTTACAGCGGACTGTAATATTTTTTTCCCCATGATGACGGGCATGACAACATTTTTTTTTTCTAATTTTGAACCAGTAAAGGTGGTTCTCAAAAGAACCTTTTTTGTTGTTTTTTTCAAATATTTTAGCATTTTTTGGGGGCAAACAAATCTTAAAAAAACGAACCCCATTTTGGTTACATTATTTTTTTTGCAATTTTGGCTGATGAGAACTTGATTTTTTATAGCTTGATTACTTGGCTCACCTAGACTAATAACTTTATGGTTGAGTAAAAAGTGAAAGCACAGTGGCAAAACAGGGATCTGAGTATGCTGCTCACTCTGGAGAACAGCTTACGGTACAATGGCTTGAGGAAGTGTTGCATCCTACTAGGGTGCAGATGACATGGAGGCCCTCTTGTCCTCGTACCGGCATCTTTTGGCAGCATTAAACTCTGAGTGCCATGCTTTCTGATGCCTATGCATCCCTGAGAAGCTGGAGCAGTATTTTCTTTTCTGTACTCCGGCTGAAGGTTTTCTTGCATAAGTTGCAAGTCGCAGTCTTGGCCGGCACCCTTTCATCTCAATCTCCGATACAGAATGACTGCCACACAATGGACATATGTGGCCTCCTTGTTTCCTCCTGTGTCTCCTCATGCTATTGCTCCTCACTCCCCGAGTCAGTTTTTTTTAGGTTTTGCCCACAAAACCAAAAAACCAACAAGTATGTGGGATGGAAAACTGCCTTTACAACGCGGGCTGAGCCACGCATGCTGTTTTCCCGCAAGCGTAGCCATGCCTGCCTGAACCACGCATTTGCCTTTGTGGTTAAGGCAGATAGCGGCCTAGTGTAAGACAAGCAAGGGTGGGAACAGGAAGCTCTGGAGGCGGACAGGTAAGTGGGGCTGGGGCCAGGTTTGGGGGGTAGTCTTTAAGGGTGGGGTTTGGTTTTAGAGCTTAGGGTTGGAGGGTTAGGGATAGTTTTTGGAAGGGGGCAGGGTTTTAGGGCTCCGGGCAGGGGGAGGAGAAAGGGGTAGTTTTAAAGGCTGCGGCAGAGTTTGGGGGAATTTTTAGGGGTGGGCTGTTTTAGGGCTCAGGGCAGGGGTTAAGGGTAGTTTTAAGGACTGGGTTGGGGGTTAGGGGTGGGGAGGAAGGGCAGTGGAAGGGGTAGGGGTAGTTTTAAGGACAGCACTGGGGTAAGTTTTAGGGCTGAGGGCGGGGCGATGGGGCCTGAGTAGTTTTTGGTAGGGGTCAGGGATTTAGGCCTCAGCGCAGGGGGAGGGGAAGGGGTAGATTTAAGGGCGGGTAGGTTTTAGGCCTCAGAGTGGGGAAAGGGTGAGGTGGAGGATAGGATTTTAGGGCTTAGGGTGAGGAGGGGGTGCGGGGTAAAGGGAATCTCTACCACGCATATCCCTTTACCAATCATAACCATCACAGAATAAGTGAAACCTGCTCTTGCAGGTGTCTTGATCAGGAAAAAGAGGAGGGGAATGAATATTTGCAGTATTTTGTGATATAATGTAAAAAATGCCACCAAGTTGTTTTTGGGTGATATGAAAACACCGCCAGAACACCGATGAGCCACTTGAAGGAGTATCACAGAGATTTGTTAAAAAAACAGGAAAAAAAAGTGTTTAATGAAAAAGTTAAAAAAAAGCAGTAGTTCTAATCTGAAATAAAACAATCAAAAAATGCAAAGAAAGTTAAATAAAAATGTTTGAAAAAAACCTTCCGAAAAAAGTACGCATCCCATCTGTTCTACACATATCAATAGTTTGTGGATGCTTTCACACAGTTATGCACAATGTCTGGTTAGGGATCTCGTACTGCATATTGCCGTGTGCCATTTGTAGAGATTTTGGCAATTTGAAGGAGTTAAGTATCATGAATGTAGAATAGATTAAAAAACATCCTGAAATTCAGTGAGAAAGCAAAAGTTAAAGTGATGGTATAGTGAGGTTGTGAAGCCACGGAAAATGGAACGTTTAAAAGCAAAAAAAAAAAAATTCACCATTTATATAGTGAGCTAACTGTCATTTATGCCCCCACGATGCATTGCTTCTGACTTCGCATATTATATCACTCATGACATGTTAAATTACATCATTGATGACATCACTGATTAAATGACGGATGACATCATCCAAACCACTGTTATGCAAATTAGTCTATGAAATGGTAGTTCACTTCAAAAATCAAAGTATGTACCGAAGGACCTAAAAAAATACACCATAGATTGACTATGTACATGTGTGTTCATACTAATAAATAGTGTAGCTTTGCGGAGAAGTCTGATTTAGCATGGTTAAAGTTATATAGTCCACATTTTAGGTGCCAGTTAAGTTTTAAGTCAAACATGGCTTAATTTAAACAATAGAGAGAGTGCTTCACTCTAATATGTGTTGCAGACATGTTTCATGTAGATGGCGGCTTAAATCAAACTCAAGGTAGCAAAAAATATATTATTCACCTAGGGATTTCTGTACATCTGCTGAAGTTAAAGAATTGTCAAGTGGTGCATTTGAGCATTTCTATATCATTTGGAGATTTATAAAGTGCTGATATTTATTTCGAGAAGTTTATTGAAAAGTCTGAGACAGTATACATTGTTGAAGAATGTATAATGTATGTGTGCTTCACTTACAAGCTGTTGAAGTCGCAGTTTATTTGTAAGCATTGTTCAAATGGTGTATGCCATTCTGCATATTTCAAAAACAACAGTTGATGGACAGAATGCAGAACAATGTCATACATTCACCCCAGTACAGAGATCTGGGCCTAAATCCATCGTTTTTTTGCTCACCATGCCATTCCAGTTTGAACCCAGCCATATGCAAATCAGTCTTGACCCTGTGCCTCATGGGAACAGTCCAGCCCGAACTGCCAAGCCAGGTTCTCCCTGGACTGGAAACAAGCATCCTAGGACAGGTTTCGGGGTTTCACCCCTCTTCAGCCAGGATAGCTTGATTCCAGTGGCATGGAGAGCACGGGACCCACGTCTGGGCATACCCGTCCCACTCGGGGTGACAAATGCAAAAACAACAGTTGATGGACAGAATGCAGAACAATGTCATACATTCACCCCAGTACAGAGATCTGGGCCTAAATCCATCGTTTTTTGCTCACCATGCCATTCCAGTTTGAACCCAGCCATATGCAAATCAGTCTTGACCCTGTGCCTCATGGGAACAGTTCAGCCCGAACTGCCAAGCCAGGTTCTCCCTGGACTGGAAACAAGCATCCTAGGACCGGTTTCGGGGTTTCACCCCTCTTCAGCCAGGATAGCTTGATTCCAGTGGCATGGAGAGCACGGGACCCACGTCTGGGCATACCCGCAATATGTGTAGGGTATTTTTTGCAAACCTAGTAAGGTTGTCTATAGGGCTTGATTGTGCATGCATTATCATTGGCTAATGCATAAATGTGAAGCTTTTGACTTAAAATTCTATGTCAAAAGACATATTTAACAGCCAATTCATATTAAGATAAATAACAAAAAAACACTAATTTGGACGGTATTCAAGGTTTATGGTTAACTCTGTTTTTTATTATTTTGCAAACATGTCAAAATAAGGAAATAGCATTGATTACAGCAGACAATCCCATATGATACTCACGAAGTCGTCGTCCCCCCCGCCCTCGCCATACTCGCAGATACGTAGATGAGTCTCCGTAAGCCGGTCCTAGACAAGCGTGGAGGTAAACGCAAGGGGGGTACAGTATGGGATAGGCCTAAGTCAACAGTGTATTATACTGATAAGTAGGTCAAAAACAGACAAAAAACAAAACTCCCTTGACCCCCTCCCCCCAAGAAGTATTGATAGCGTTGCGGGGCGCAAATTGTGTAGGCTTGTTGCACTTCTGCAAGCGGGAGGAACCCCTCGAGATCGAAAAGGTGTCCCGCCGACCTGCACTCCGTAACCCGCCATTGCGGGAACGCGCATTCGTCTAGCCCGGGTAAAAACTCCGGGTTATCGAATATGGGAGTCATTGGCGAAGGAAAGGATGTGAGTCCGCGTTTGACTGCCACTGAGTCCCAAACTCTTAGCAGCGTGTTGGTGATTGGGGAGCCCTTGAGATTTGGTGGTCTATCTGGTCGCTTGAGGAAAGGCACCTTCCATAAAGAGAGCTTCGCCAGAGCTCGGTCCTGGAACAGCCATCTTTTTTCCGACTCGGGCCTGCTCCACTCCACTAAGTGTCTAAGTTGCGCCGCTCTAAAATATTCTAAAAAGTTCAGGATACCCAATCCTCCCTCGTCAGGGGGTCTGTGCGAGAGATCTCTGCGCATGCGAGGACGTGCCCCAGCCCAGATAAATTGCTGCACAGCACTTTGTAGTTTGTGGAGGGTCCCTGGTGGGGGCCAGGCCTGTATGGTCTGAAAAATGTAGAGGGCTTTGGGCAGGATATTCATTTTGATAGCTGCTATGCGGCCTAATAATGATAAAGAGTGCTTCTGCCATTGTCTAAGGTCTTTCTGGATTTGGGAGAGGAGTTTGGCATAGTTCTGCGTGACCGTACGCGCCACGGAAGGAGCGAGTTCTATCCCAAGATAAGTGATTGTGTCACGGGACTGCAGCTCACCGCATTGTGGGCGCTCTTCCTCTCGCTGGCCTGCCCCGCTACCCAGATGTAGGACCATGGATTTCTGGACATTTACCTTGAAGCCGGACACTTGACCGAAGGTGGTCAGCTCTTGCAAGAAAGCTGGGACTGAGTGTTCAGGGGACTCCAGAGACGCCAGGATATCATCGGCGTATAAGCTCACTGTGACGTTCCCCCCCGAAAGGGATACCTAAAATGTCAGGGTTATCTCGAATTCGTTGCGCTAGGGGTTCCACATACAGCGCAAAAAGAAGGGGTGACAAAGGGCACCCCTGTCTCGTGCCCCTCTGTATCTCAAAGGGTCGGGAGGCTACTCCGTTCACCTTGATTACTGCCGTGGGCCTGTAGTAGCAACTCGCTACCCAGGTTCTGAAGTGATCCCCCACGCCGAAATGAGCTAAGGTTTTGTCTAAAAAATCCCAACTGACTCTGTCAAACGCCTTTTCTGCGTCGACCGACAGCAGTAGGGCGTTCATTTTAGTGCAATGGGCTTTATCTATCAAATGTAGTATGCGTTTAGTGTTGTCACTGCTTTGACGATTGGAGATGAAGCCGGATTGGTCCGGTTCAATAATCCCGGGCAGTCGCGGGCCTAATCTAGCTGCTAGGACCCCAGTGAACAACTTTAGATCAAGGTTGAGGAGGGAAATTGGGCGGTAAGAACTACATTGAGTTGCTTCTTTCCCCGGTTTAGGGATGACTACGATGTCAGCGGCCAGCATGTCCGTAGGTATGGTCCCAGGCCCCTGGAAGGAATTAAAAAGCCGCGTTAAGATCGGAGCTAGGAGTGGGCATAGGGCCTTATAAAATCCCGCCTAAAAACCATCGGGGCCCGGCGACTTCAGGGGTTTAAGACGGGAAATGGCTCCAATCACTTTTTCGATCGTAATGGGCGCGTCCAGTCCTTTTAGTTGATGCCATATCCGAGCCGCGCCTAGTCGTTGGTGTATGCGTTCCAGTTCTATCACTCTCTCTGTGAGGAGTTCCCTTTTTTCTTTACGTTCTTTGGCTTCAGCGGCGGAGATGGCGATTAATTCGCCTCTCACCACGGCTTTTAGTGCCCCCCAGAGCGCTGAAAGAGGTATGTCTGGGGAATCATTTGTCGCTAGGTAGTCAGAGATGCATTTTTGTAATTGCTGGGACACCCCTGCTCTTGAAAGCAAATTTTCTCGGAGTGTCCACCTCCCTGGAGATCTTTTGGCCGAGGGGATAGCGAGAGTCAGTGCCACTGCGTCGTGGTCCGAAAGTGCTGCTGGGGTGATGTTTACTGTGTCTACCAGTTTGTATTTCTGTGGTCCCTATAAAGTGATCCAGCCTGGCGTAAGTTTGGTGTGCATGGGAGTAGTAGGAAAATTGTGTGAGTTGGGGATGGGTCACCCTCCACAAATCCAGCAGACCTCTATCCCTTAGCCAGTCCCTCCCGGTCTTGGAGATCGCCCCTGATTGGCCATATCGCTAACCTGATCTGTCTTTCTCTGCATCCATGACCAAATTTAGGTCTCCCCCCACGACCACCCTCCGTTCCTGGGAACACAAGACCTCTGACAGTGCTACTTTCAAAAATTGTTCTTGTCCCGAGTTCGGGGCATAGACCGAGCCCACCACCAGGGGGGTACCCCCAACCCAGAGCGTGTGGGCCAGTAACCGGCCCTTCACTTCTGCCACTTTGCCCCCTATCGTACCCTGGAACGACTTAGCTATCAGAATGGCCACCCCCGCTTTCTTATCTGAAGTGGAGGAGTAGAATTGGTGGGGGAAAGCTCGGGATCTCATGCGATGCCAGTCTTTGGATAGGAGATGTCTCCTGCAGTAGGCACACTGACGCCCCTGAGTTCTCTAAATAGGATAACACGGCTCTCCTTTTAATGGGGTTGTTCAGTCCCCTCACATTAAGGGTAAGTATCTGCAGTGTGGACCTTGACATAGGGTGTTTACAAAATCAGACCGCTAAGTATGGTGGAGAACCACCCCCTTTGTCCTCCGAGCCCCCTCATAGGTTCTCAATACCTTGCACTCGTGGGCGTGTGTCCCATATGTATCCCCCCTCTGAGCAGCACACCGGTTCCCCCCCTCCCCCTTCCCAGCCCCCCGTCCCCCCAACGTGGCAGCGGAAAACCCCTACCTCCCCCCCCAGCCAGAAACCCCCACCCTCCCTAACCCCAACTTGGAAACCCCAGAGTCCCATCATTGTCCATTGCCCATCGTATGGGAACGTGGGCATGTGGTGAATAAAGAATCGGGGTTAGTGTGTGGTCCAAGTGTCCCAGGCCCCCCGCCCCCGACCCCCCCCACCCCCCCGGCCATTGCAATACCAATGCTGAACAGTCCCTCTAGTAGAATCATGGTTGGGTCGTCGGAGCGGTTTCTTTCTGTACTGTTTCAAGTGCCACCAGTCTCTCATGCGCCATTGTGTCGGAGCTTGGGCGTAGTTCTGGATTGGGTGAGCGTGTGCTGCCCACTGTCTGCCATTCGTTTCCTGTCGAGCTCTGTGTGCGACTGGGTGACTCTTCCATGGTTCGCTGTTCCAGGCCGAGAATCTTACAGGCTTCTCGGAAGGATCGGAGTTGGTGTAGCTTGCCGTTCAATTTAAAAATCAGGCGGAAGGGATGGCCCCATGAGTACGGCACTCCTTGTGCTCTCAGGTGGGTAGTCACATCCCTAAAAGCCCACCTCTTTTGCAATGTGATAGCGGCGAGGTCCTGGTATAGGGCAATGGATTGTCCGTGATATTGTAGAGGTTGTTTCGACCGGGCCTCCCGCAATATTCGTTCTTTGAGAGGAAAGTCCGGTAGGAAGGCAAGAATGTCTGGTGGAGGAGCAGGGGCCCGTCTCGCCAGCCCAACTCGGTGTGCTCTGTCTATGCGGATTGAAAATTCTTGTGGCTCTCCTAGTATGTCCCAAAACAGACCTTGGAGGTATTGGCTCACGTCCGCTCCTTCCATTTTCGATGGGACCCCCCTTACGCGAATGTTATTTCTTCGTGAGCGGTTTTCGAGGTCCTCAGCGTGGGCCTGGAGGTCCAGCTGTTGATCTCGCAGGCGAATCACCTCTTGTTGGAGTTGTTCGATCTCTTCTCCTTTGGTTATTTCGCGTTCTTCAATCGCTGCTACTCTCTCCCCGACTGCGTCTACGTCGCGGCGAATCTCTCCTACCTCACTTGCCACTTCACTCTTAAGTGTCTGGAAGTCCTCTCGGAGGACGTTAAAAAGCGACTCCAAGAAGGAGCGGGTGATTGGGACCTCCCCATCTTCCAAGTCTGTCTGAGCTTTCTGGGTTGGAGACGTTCTATTGCCTTTGTCCCCAGGCAAGGGTCCTCTGATCAGCATCTCTTTCAGAGATCGCTCCCCTCTCTTCCTCACCGATGACATTACTGGGCCTGTCGGCGGGTGGGAAGCCTGAGCCGCCTCTGGAGCTCTATCGCCGTCTAGGAGGGGGGGTAAGGGGGTCCCTTCGCCGTCCGATGGTGTACAGCCTCCCCCAGGAAGCACCCCCCCTCCCCCGAGTTTGCGTGGCCCCCTTGTCAGCCGTTTACGGCCGGCTCCTCTCCTCTCCGCCAGCCGAGTGTTCTGGCCGAGTGTAGGCCCCTCTGCTCTCCCTGCAGCCTCACTGAGTCCCCAGGCGCCACTCTATGGTTGGGCCCCGTAGGCTCGCAGTTCCGCCACGGACTCCCTATATTATTTCAGTGTCAAGCGGGTATACGGGGCCTCTCCTCTCTCCCAACAGGCGTCAGTCGTGTCTTCGATCTGCTGTTTGCGGGGTAAGAGCTATAGGGCCCTCTGTCCCGTCTTGCTGGCGTTGCCCCCCCTGGAGGTCCTCTCCACTTCTGCGCTGCGTATGGTTAGGGCCCCAATCCAAGGAGAGCCCGTCGTCTCGCTTTTGCTGTTGCGTTGGACTCTCGCCCGGCCCCTGCTCCTAGTACTACCAGCGTCGGTCTTCGCGCGCCAGGCCCCAGTTGCGGCGAATTTGCCCTAGTCCTGTCTCGCACCCCTTTGTATGGGGTCTCCGGCGTGGATCCCTAGCTGTTCCGGGATGGTGTCCGTGAGCCCTCTGTGCCACCTCGACTGCACCTTCACTCACCGGGCCCCTTTCCCTTCTCCCGGTGCTCGTTGCCGCTTGGCCTCTCAGCTCCCCAGCTGTCGGCGCTCTGTTTGGTGTCCGGGTGCCCCTGGCTTCTCTCCCTGTGGCTCTCAGGCGCGCGACCCCCGCAGTGTCTGGCCCGTCTGGCGTCCCTCGTGGTGGAGTGCTCCCTCCCGGCAGTAGTAGTCGCGGGTGTCCCTTATCCTCCCTCCGTTAATCCACTGGGTGCGGCAGCAACAGCCGGCTCAGTGATCTACGGGCCGAGGCGCCATTTGCATTTGGCGCCTCCCGCTCACTCCCGGCCCCTCGGAGGCCCCAGGCCTTTTCAGAGTTCCAGGATGTCTTCTCCCGGGCCACCCCTGCTCGCGCCTCACCTCTTCTGCCGCAGTGTCTGCGCGGTCTTGTCCCTGATCGGAGGTGTGCTCCGGTCCGTTTCAGCGCCGGTGGCGGGCTCAGCTCGGCCCGGGCGGTCCCCTTTTGCTTGCGGTTGTGGTGTACCGCTTCACGGCGTTCAGCCTTCCGGCGCTCCGCACCAGACTCCGCCGCTCCTCTGGGTGCTCCGGGCCCGCTTCCGAGCGCGGTAGACCGCCCCTGTGTTGCCGCTGCTCGGAGCCCCTCTTGTTGACGCCGGGGTCGCTGCTCTAGCGGTCCTCAGGCCTGGGCGCCATTTTCTCTTTCCGCCGCAGCCTGCACTCCGCTACCACTCTAGCTCTCGAGCGGGCACAAACCTTCGCAGTCTGCGCTTTTTAGACTGCCGCTTCACTCCTCGGTCCTTTCCCGTTGCGATTAGTGTTTTAATAGGGGCTCCACGCTGAGATGCAGCCGGGCGAACGGGCCAGGAGCAGGGAGCCTCCGGGACAAGCGACTGTTCAGCCCGCCATCTTGGCCACGCCTTCAAGGTTTAATTAGTTGTTGATTGTATTAGTATCTAGAGATCCATTATGTTTCTAACACATCTGAACTCCACTAAAAAGAGCCTAATAACAGCTAGATGTGGGTGATTTCAAAGATATGTTTCATATCTGGCAAACTGCAAAATGTTATGCACATTACAAATAGAGAGGTGATAGAAAATTAGGTCTAGATGTAGTTTGCTAAATACTTTGTTTTCCAAAAACCATTTAGAAACTGTCACATTTTGGTTCATGCAGTCAGTGTTGTCATTAGGGATGTCATTTGAAATGTCATCAGTGATGTTATCAATGATGTTAATTAACTTGTATTAGAACATTGGAATGTAGAGCACTCCATTGAAGACAATGGAGTGCTCCGTGCTTCTACGGGCCGGTAAAGGCCCACAAAGCAACATTCCAATGTTGTTTTCACAAAGGCCTCTAGGAGCCCGAGTGGATTTAAACCCCCTCGAACTCCGAGAGGCCTTTGTTTTATTTGTTAGAACAATCTGCCCTCTAGTGGCAGAATGTTCTAATAGCCTTATAGCCTTTCGTAGCTGGGCTATACCGGCTATTAAAGTCCCGATCCCTTGTGAAAGTCCCTCGCCTTCGGCTCGGGCCTTTAACGCTGGAGCGGGCCTTTAATAGCCGGTATAGCCCGCTACAGCGGGCTATAAGGCTATAATAAGTGATGTCATATTTGAGGTTATAAGCAGTAGCTGGCAGGGACATACGTTATAGTTAGCTCAATCAACTATAACTGATGAATTTCAGTGTTTTTTTTTAAATTAAATATTGCGTTTTGTGTTTCTTCAAAACGTAATTATAACGTCACTATAACCTTTGGTTTTTTTCAACAGAAAAAAATCTTTTAATGTACGAAGCTGATGAAATACAGGTGTTGAAGAAATATATATATTTTTTTAGTTTTAAGGAATATTTTTATACAACATGCGATGCATGGTTTAGATCCCATTTTTTGATATTTTGACCTGTGCTTTGACACTTTGAGTCAACGCAACACATGGCTCAGCCATTTGCCTCTTTATGAATTTGCTTACTTGCAGAACTCTGTTTGCTGCTAAATATTATCTCCTATTCAGAAACCCTTCTAAAGAATCACTAATTTCAACACATAGCCTCTAGTAGTCTAATAAGCAGTTAAATACCATTTGGAGATTAACAAAAAGATGGTTAGAAATGGTTAATCTTGTATTGTAACTATGTTAGGGCTTCCTTTAGATATTCAAATTCTACCACCACCTGGCAAATTCCATACTCACAATTCTTTTAGATGCACACAAAAATGTATTATTTGTACGTGGTAGTGTTCTTTGATAGATGAAAAAAATCTGAACTGAAACGGACACTTGAAAGAGAACTTCCAATGTTTTTATTCCTGGACGTTCTTTACTTTCCATTACCAATGGCAAAATCTCTGTCTCAAGCAGATAATATCCCATGACTATCTTTGATTTTCAAAGTATCACCATCCTCTACTTTCTTAACAATCAAAGGAAACTTTGTAAGGGAAAACCCTGAATATTCCTTAACTAATTAGTTGTAACCATTCAGTTCCAATGCAGTGGCTCTTGTTCCCATCAATAATTTTGGACAAGTAACCAATCATATTCTTTTAAACGAACTGCTGCCTTACCCCTGGCCTTCATCCTCCACCCCCAGCCTGTTTGGCCCGGACCTCTGCACGCCAACACAACTACCATGGAGTGTCTCCCATGATGGCCCTGCTGGTGAGGGAAAAGTTATATTGCATGAACTCCACAGTCGACAGAAGACTAGAAGTGTCTTTGTGACTGCAGTGACTAAGTAAGAATGGCAGTGATGGATGGCAAAGATCTAGAGGATGAAGGGATCCATTTCAAGATGTCGAGGGGGCATGCCACTCTAAACCCCCTCCCCCATATAGGTGTTGGCAACTGTGTGTTTTTCAAGGGCTTGATTTATGTGTTGTCCCAGATACACCAGTACTACTTTTACTGTAACAAAACTTGTATTTGTAAAGCCCATGTTCACCTATGGGTATCTTGGTGTTGAATAGCAGATGTTTGTTACCCAACGTAATGCTACTCATTTGACTTCAGAAGGATAAAAGGCTGAGTGGACCCACCGGGATTTGAACCTGTGACCATGAGATCGAACACAGGCCCCAACAGTGGACACATTAGTCCACTAAGCCATGAGACCCGGCTATCTGAGGTGCTCTGGCATGTTTGCATTGTATAAAACAATTCTAACTGTAGACACCAATGTTTTATATTGTCTGAATCACACAACCAAAAAAGCCTCCATCAAAGATCTCACTTCCGTCACCTCTGGTTTTGGTAATCCTTACTGGCTATGGGTAAAACTGAAGTGCTGACCAGAAGACTGCAGCAACATCTGTAAAGTACTCACACTCCATATCTGTCTGTAAAGGTGTAGTGGTATCAATAAAGGAGCATTTCTGTTCCGGATGGAGCAGAATTTTATAAAATAAAGCAAATGTCTTGTAAGTACTTTCACGGTCCAGAAAGAATCAGTGTGTTTTGAGGACCAGACATGATGCCTACAGATATGAAATATTGCTCATTAAAATAGTCCAGCTCTCTATGAAACTGAAATACTTTCTGGATATGTAATATGGGGAAAAAAAGTCCCATTACTACTGTAGCAGGTACTCTTAATAAAGTGACAGTGCTATCAACAAAATGTACAGTACATCGCATTTGTGCTGTCTGTGAATCAGAATCACTGTATAGGATAGAATATTGTGTATAAAGTGGCAGAACTGTGTATACACTAGTAGTGGAAACTGTTAAGGATGTTAAGGAATGGTGCTGGCTATTTAGCACCAGTGCTTGTTGTATAGCTGCAGTAATTGTATGATGAAAACGTAAACTTACTCAGTCGAAAATCGACGTGTACATAACAGCAAAAGCAACACCGCTATCTCTAAAAGTATCAGTGTATGCTAAAAAAAAAACACACTGAGGCACTCAGCTCTCGCTTTAGCTCAACAGGGATATCTATAAAAACATGAGTTCTAGCTATAAAGCAGCAGTCTTAATTATTAGGGAGCCTGGTAACAGCAGCTTTTTCTATAATGCAGTACTGGCTACAGTAGCGGGAGAACAAGCTATATTACGGCTTTAATAGCTCCAAAAGCAGCAGTGCTATCAGATTAGCAGAATTACTATCTATAGAGCACCAGCACTGGTTACAAAGTAGCAGAACTAGTTATAGAGCACTAGCACTGGTTACAAAGTAGCAGTACTATTTATAGAGCACCAGCACTGGTTACAAAGTAGCAGTACTTGCTATAATATCACCAGTACTGGTTACAAAGTAGCAGTACTGGTTATGGAGCACCAGCACTGGTTACAAAGTAGCAGTACTGGTTATGGAGTACCAGCACTGGTTACAAAGTAGCAGGACTTGCTATAATATCACCAGTACTGGTTACAAAGTAGCAGTACTAGTTCTAGAGCACCAGCACTAGTTACAAAGTAGAAGTGCTAGTTATAGAAGCAACAGCAGTTTTTATAAAGCTCTGTATAATACATGGGATTCTGCAATCTCTGTATAAAAACCTGTCTCTAATTTCTTTATAATAGGCAACTGTTGACACTCCCAGTCGTCTATTATGAAGAAATAAGGCCATAACTCAACTGTCATGACTTATTACAGTTGAGTTCTGATGTCACAATGCCTGCTGCCAGGGCCAGCAACCAGCACCAGAGGCTGGTCAGATCCCAGAGCATAATTAAAGCAGCTGTTTAAAGAAAGAAACGGAAACATTGCTTTTCTTTCTTCTGCTCTGTTTTTCTAACTGTACAATGACAAGCAGAAAGGAGATATTTATGCAAGCATTTTTATTTTTTGCACTCCTTAGGAAATTAAAGAAAAGTTAGAATCTGTCTGCATGTTTCTACAAATTCTTAGCTACTGTCCTTATTTAAAAAATGGCTATTAAACTGAATCCGATATATTTTTGCAACAGTTATCTAGCAGCTTTTTGTGATGTTTCATATTGCGCTAGAGATTCTATTTGTATTAATATTTGCAAACATGCTCTCTCTTTCATATGAATGAGCTACACGCCAAATATTTACGTGGTTTTTGGGTAAGGTGATGGTGTGACATTGTAGTATAGGGAATAAAGTACCCCCTGCTGTACATGATAAGGATATTGAAAGTCGCCTCAGAGTTCCATAACCTTATAAAGGAACTCAGCCCTCAGCTGTGTTCCCCTGTATGGTCATGGAGCTGCTTTGGGACTTGTAATATCCTTATAATGTATGACAGGGAATACCTTTTCTCAAACATATATAATAGCAGCAGCACTTGTTATACAGCAGCAGTACAATCTATAGTAGTAGCAACACCAGGTATTAACAGCACTATAATCTATAATGGCAGCAGTACTATCTATAATAACATCACCCCTAGCTAAAATAACCAGATTACTAATATATCACAAATAATAGTTCTAAAGCAGCGGTACTGTCCATTTTGGCATCCGTCTAGGTATAAAGCACCAGTGCGAGTGATAAGGTGTCAGCATACGCTTTAAAGAAGCGGTATTATTTATGATAAACAAATAATAGCTGTAAAGCAGCAGCACTATTTATAAAGAACTAGTACTGTTTATAGCAGCAGGAACAGTATTGTCTATAATAGCCACGGAATTACCGGTAGTAGGAGAATAGCTGCCAGTTTACTACAGCAATAATAGTGTATTGCAGTAATACAATCTAGAATAGAAGAAGTACTGGCTATAAAGCAGCAGCACTAGTTATACAGCAGAGGTGCTATGTATATTAGCAGCACACTTTTTACAAAGCAGCAGTTCACTCGATGGTATCAGCATCTCTAGTTCTAAAGCAGCGGCATAATCTGTCATAGCAGCAGTACTATATATAATATCAGCAATAATAGTTTTGAAGTAGCGGTGCCATCTGTAAGAGAATGGGATCTCAAGATAAATCAGCTAGTACTAAATATAAAGCATGGTTACTATCTATAATAGCAGTTCTTGTTATAATCTGTAACAGATTTACTACCATACGAAGCAGCAGGACTAGAATAGTAGAACTAGTTACTAAACTAAAGAGGGATCTAAGCAATCATGGGGCCTAGCTACAAAAGAGTCGTACTATCTACAGATGCAGCAGTGCAAGTTAAAAAGCATTTGTGCTTTCTATAAATCAGCACTGTATATGATGCAGCATAATCTAGAAAGCAAAGGCTCTGTAATATACAGTTGCCGCAAGTATAAGTTATAAAGCATCTGTGCTTCCTATACATCAGAACTGTGTAGGATACAGCATAGTCTAGAAAGCAAAGGCTCTGTAATATACAGTAGCCGCAAGTACAAGTTATAAAACATCTGTGCTTCCTATAAATCAGCACTGTATATGATGCAGCATAATCTAGAAAGCAAAGGCTCTGTAATATTAAGTAGCAGCCAGTACAATTCATAAAGCATCTACACTATCTTTAAATCCATGCTGTCTCTATAGAATACGTATTAATAACCACAGGAGACACCGTAGTCCCAGTCGAGACCTGGCTAATTCTAGCAACATGCAACAATGTCTCAAAGGGAATCAATGAGGGGAATCAATTTAATGAATAACCTAATTACACAGCATACATTAAATAATAACAGATAGTCCCAAGAACGCAGTTAAATGCATCTATAATATCAGGAAAAAAATGCAAGTAAGATTTCACAAATCAGAATGCAGAATCAACTATGCTTTTAAAGTTGTGTACTAAATGTGGAGGTGAACACTTTGTGCTTGTGCAAGCATATTAAACGGCACAAGTGAAACAAATGAAAAAAGAGAGATACAAATTGCTAAAGCGTATTGGACCAAAATTCAAAACGAAACTATACATGAATTAGTGTATTTATAAGATGATTTTGTAAAATCATAGCATAATTTGCAGTCCAAATTTAGCTTGTGCAAATCAACGGCGTTTCGACCTACATGACTGGAGGTCATCATCAGGACATACACAGCATAACTTTAGATGATAGCTACCTGGAAGGTTTCATAGGTACATGGTTGGCTTCTGACAAGGCCTGAGAATCCACTGGCCGGCGAAAGTCAGTGGCTTACGTCCACATGGGTACGGATGTCCAAACTGGGATGGTTAGGTGGGGTTTCAACCCTCAAAATGGACTGGTAAGGGGGCTCACCCTGGAAGGTTGGAATGAAATTGTTTAATTCAGGGGTCTTGGAAAGATACCCTGCATACAGGCGAGGGATCCAGATGGATTTCACCAGTTGGCTGCTCCAACATCAATTAAGTGTCGGCTGAAGCTGGAACCACAATCCCAACAGTGGGAAAAGTGTAGAGATTAATTTCCACTGGGCCCGACTCTGAAAAATCAGTTGTCAAGTCCTGACTGAATCAGGAACGGAAAAATAATAGTTTTGAAGTAGCGGTGCCATCTATAAGAGAATGGGTTCTCAAGATAAAGCAGCTAGTTCTACATATAAAGCATGGTTACTATCTATAATAGCAGTTCTTGTTATAATCTGTAACAGATTTACTACCATACAAAGCAGCAGGACTAGAATAGTAATAAATAAATAATAAATAAATAAATCCGTATTTGTAAAGCGCGAACTACTCACCCTTACAGGTCTCAAGGCGCTGGGGGCCGTCGTGGAAATTAAGTGAGCTATTGCCCAGAGTCACATGGTGCTGAGCTGAGCTGCCACCGGAGCCGGGGATCGAACCGTGAGCCCTGTGCTCCGAAGTCAGCTGCCCTGGCTGCTGCACCTAGTAGAACTAGTTATAAAACTTCAGTGGGATCTAAGCAATCATGCTACAAAACAGTCGTACTATCTACAGATGCAGCAGTGCAAGTTATAAAGCATCTGTGCTTTCTATAAATCAGTACTGTGTAGGATACAGCATAGTCTAGAACGCAAAGTAGCAGCAGTGCAAGTTATAAAGCATCTGCGCTAGATCAGTGCTGTGTAGGATGCAGCATAATCTGGAAAGCACATGCTCTGTAACATACAGTAGCAGTAGTACAAGGTATAAACCACCTGCTCTGTCTATAAATTAGTACTGTGTAGGATACAGCATAACCTGGAAAGCAATGGCTCTGTAATATACAGTAGTACAAGGTATAAACCACCTGCTCTGTCTATAAATTAGTACTATGTAGGATACAGCATAACCTGGAAAGCAATGGCTCTGTAATATACAGTAGTACAAGGTATAAACCACCTGCTCTGTCTATAAATTAGTACTATGTAGGATACAGCATAACCTGGAAAGCAATGGCTCTGTAATATACAGTAGTACAAGGTATAAACCACCTGCTCTGTCTATAAATTAGTACTGTGTAGGATACAGCATAACCTGGAAAGCAATGGCTCTGTAATATACAGTAGTACAAGGTATAAACCACCTGCTCTGTCTATAAATTAGTACTGTGTAGGATACAGCATAACCTGGAAAGCAATGGCTCTGTAATATACAGTAGTACAAGGTATAAACCACCTGCTCTGTCTATAAATTAGTACTGTGTAGGATACAGCATAACCTGGAAAGCAATGGCTCTGTAATATACAGTAGTACAAGGTATAAACCACCTGCTCTGTCTATAAATTAGTACTATGTAGGATACAGCATAACCTGGAAAGCAATGGCTCTGTAATATACAGTAGTACAAGGTATAAACCACCTGCTCTGTCTATAAATTAGTACTGTGTAGGATACAGCATAACCTGGAAAGCAATGGCTCTGTAATATACAGTAGTACAAGGTATAAACCACCTGCTCTGTCTATAAATTAGTACTGTGTAGGATACAGCATAACCTGGAAAGCAATGGCTCTGTAATATACAGTAGTACAAGGTATAAACCACCTGCTCTGTCTATAAATTAGTACTGTGTAGGATACAGCATAACCTGGAAAGCAATGGCTCTGTAATATACAGTAGTACAAGGTATAAACCACCTGCTCTGTCTATAAATTAGTACTGTGTAGGATACAGCATAACCTGGAAAGCAATGGCTCTGTAATATACAGTAGTACAAGGTATAAACCACCTGCTCTGTCTATAAATTAGTACTATGTAGGATACAGCATAACCTGGAAAGCAATGGCTCTGTAATATACAGTAGTACAAGGTATAAACCACCTGCTCTGTCTATAAATTAGTACTGTGTAGGATACAGCATAACCTGGAAAGCAATGGCTCTGTAATATACAGTAGTACAAGGTATAAACCACCTGCTCTGTCTATAAATTAGTACTGTGTAGGATACAGCATAACCTGGAAAGCAATGGCTCTGTAATATACAGTAGTACAAGGTATAAACCACCTGCTCTGTCTATAAATTAGTACTGTGTAGGATACAGCATAACCTGGAAAGCAATGGCTCTGTAATATACAGTAGTACAAGGTATAAACCACCTGCTCTGTCTATAAATTAGTACTATGTAGGATACAGCATAACCTGGAAAGCAATGGCTCTGTAATATACAGTAGTACAAGGTATAAACCACCTGCTCTGTCTATAAATTAGTACTGTGTAGGATACAGCATAACCTGGAAAGCAATGGCTCTGTAATATACAGTAGTACAAGGTATAAACCACCTGCTCTGTCTATAAATTAGTACTGTGTAGGATACAGCATAACCTGGAAAGCAATGGCTCTGTAATATACAGTAGTACAAGGTATAAACCACCTGCTCTGTCTATAAATTAGTACTATGTAGGATACAGCATAACCTGGAAAGCAATGGCTCTGTAATATACAGTAGTACAAGGTATAAACCACCTGCTCTGTCTATAAATTAGTACTGTGTAGGATACAGCATAACCTGGAAAGCAATGGCTCTGTAATATACAGTAGTACAAGGTATAAACCACCTGCTCTGTCTATAAATTAGTACTGTGTAGGATACAGCATAACCTGGAAAGCAATGGCTCTGTAATATACAGTAGTACAAGGTATAAACCACCTGCTCTGTCTATAAATTAGTACTGTGTAGGATACAGCATAACCTGGAAAGCAATGGCTCTGTAATATACAGTAGTACAAGGTATAAACCACCTGCTCTGTCTATAAATTAGTACTGTGTAGGATACAGCATAACCTGGAAAGCAATGGCTCTGTAATATACAGTAGTACAAGGTATAAACCACCTGCTCTGTCTATAAATTAGTACTGTGTAGGATACAGCATAACCTGGAAAGCAATGGCTCTGTAATATACAGTAGTACAAGGTATAAACCACCTGCTCTGTCTATAAATTAGTACTGTGTAGGATACAGCATAACCTGGAAAGCAATGGCTCTGTAATATACAGTAGTACAAGGTATAAACCACCTGCTCTGTCTATAAATGAGTACTGTGTAGGATACAGCATAACCTGGAAAGCAATGGCTCTGTAATATACAGTAGTACAAGGTATAAACCACCTGCTCTGTCTATAAATTAGTACTGTGTAGGATACAGCATAACCTGGAAAGCAATGGCTCTGTAATATACAGTAGTACAAGGTATAAACCACCTGCTCTGTCTATAAATTAGTACTGTGTAGGATACAGCATAACCTGGAAAGCAATGGCTCTGTAATATACAGTAATGAAATGTGTTAAGCTATACTGCTATCTTTCAAGCTGCAGTAACACTTTTATGACGAAAACATCAACATTTGGATTTAAGTAACAGCAGGAAATGCAAAGTGCAACTCCAAAGACATTACAGACATATACAAAACGACAGCTCTCTATCTAAACTAAACAATACTATCTGTAACATTATTGGCATATGCTATAAAGCAAAAGTACCAAGGCAGTTGTACTGTAGCTATAAAGAACCAGTTCCAGCTATAAAGCAACAGTGTTGTAGGTAACCTCAGCACTGCTTTTTAGCAGATGTACATGCTATAACAGCAGCATTGATAGTAATAAAGCAGCAATGCTATCTGTAATAGCAGTTGTAGTAGCTGTAATAGCAGCAATACTAGTTATAATAAGTGGAAGCTTGGAATCTGTAATAAAGCAGCGGTGCTATCTGCAATAGCAGTTGTAGTAGCTGTAATAGCAGCAATACTAGTTATAATAAGTGGAAGCTTGGAATCTGTAATAAAGCAGCGGTGCTATCTGCAATAGCAGTTGTAGTAGCTGTAATAGCAATACTAGCTATAAGCAGACGTTTACAATCTGTAATAAAGCAGTAGTGCTATCTGTAATAGCATTTGTAGTAGCTGTAATAGCAGCAATACTAGTTATAATTATTGAAAGCTTGTAATCTGTAATAAAGCAGCAGTGATATCTGTAATAGCAATGCTAGTTATAACAAATGGAAGCTTGCAATCTGTAAAAAATCAGCAAGGCTATCTATAACAGCAGCTGTAGTAGCTAGAATGGCAGCAATTTTCACAATGTTACTATTCACTTGACGTTATGTAGTAAAATTGTCACTGTAGCTACCATTAATGTCGCTAGGTTTGAAGGGTCCTTTGAGGAAGCTCTTGAAGTTACCAGCGGCAGAAGAGAATTTTCCAAAGCGCCTTCTTGCCCCACCGCCTTCAGCCTGTTCGCGGGTGGAGCTGTGACACTTAAGGGTCAAGCCATTCCACTTACACCTTTCCTCAGGAAAGATCTCAACATTGTACCTATTTTTGCACCATGCCTTTGGCCTGCAACTGCTGCCGCCTACCAAACCCAAATGCTTCAGAAACAAATTCAAGGCCTGCAAGTAATTTCATACTAAAATAGACAGCAGGGCTTCTGCTTCCTAGTCAACTTGGGCAGTCCTGGAAGGAAATCAGTCTAGGAGAGGATACACTGCTCCCAGTTGAGCAGCTCATCCACTCCTTTCTCGATGTATTGTGGGACTTACAGCCCTTTTTAGGGATAAAAACAAAACTAGTTGTCCCAGAATTCAAAGTAAAAAAGTCGGGCTGGATAAACTACTCATGCCTGACTTGGGACATCTTGAGAGCTCTGCGCATGCGTATATGATCCCACTATTATAATAGATTGAATACAGCCAGTTGGACACTTATAGGGATATTGCAAATCACCTCCGAGTGTCTCATGTCCCTATGTGGATGCAGAACACGTCTGTGGCATGGGATAACCTGATAATGTACAGTTGGGGGTACATTTGCCCAATTGCCAAGCAACAGTACTAGGTATAAAACAGTAGCACTATTTAAGCAGCAGCAGCACTAGCTATAATCGTAACAATACTAGCCATGAACCAACAGAGAGGATTCTGGGTATAAAACAGCAGCACCAGCTATGAAAGAGCATCACTATGTACAAGCGCTTCACAGGCAGCTATCAGCAGTGCCATCCCATAATCAGCAGTGCCATCTCTATAAGCAGTAGTGATTTCTATAAAAACAGCAGTGATGTCTATATATGGAGCGGCGCCACTATAAAATAAGCAGTTCTATCTGTGAAACACAACACAAGCAGCAGTGTTATCCATAAACACCACAACCTAGAAACGCAGCAGTGCAGCCACCAAACAGCAATGAGATCTCTGACAGATGCCCTACTGGAAAAGGCAGCAGAGCTACCCGCAAAACACCAGAAATATCTACAAAACTGGTATATATAAAAAAGTAGTTTGTATAAAGCAGCAGGGCTAGAAATATAATGTAGCTACCTTTAAACACCTGCATTAGTGGCTTCAGGCAAACAAATTAACAAAATTAATTATATTCATTCAAAGCAAGTATATCGACAGAGGAAATGCAAGTAAAGCAAGATGGGTGTATACTTTAAAAGTACAAATTTATGTAGAAAATTCTGTTTACAAATAAGGGTACAAACTACAACTCACATAAATACAAAAGTGACTGAGCTAGATTATCTTCATGGCAACTGTTTTCTCATAAACACTTTTGTTAATTTGTTTGCCTGAAGCCACTTATAAGGGCTTTATAAATGTATTTCTTCTAGCCAAGAAGATTTTCTTTGTTGAAAAAAATCCCTTGTAGGCACTCTTACCTTATCTTGATTTTGATTTACCCAAGCCTCCAAGGGTCTATTGGGTTGCCCAATTTTTTGTCAGTACCTTTAAACACCAGCATCTTTAAAATCAGCAGTGCTATCGATACCCGCAGCAGTGCTGCATATAAAATCACCAGTTCTTGACATAAAAGGTCTTAACTAGATATAGAGCAGCAGTTGTATCGTTTAAAGTAGCAGTGCGATCTTAAAACCAAAATGTGACCCATAAAACAGTCCCGCCACCTATCGAGCTGCAGCACTGTACAGTGGATGAGAAGCAGCCGTCCGATCCAGACACCGGTAGTAGTCAGAAGTGCAGCGGCTCTGTCTATACACCTGCATTATCCCTGAACCATGATCGGTGAGACCTATGCAATAGCAGTGCTAGCTGTGAATCAACACTACTGTAAGCATTAATTCAGGTTATTCAGGTTATTCAGGTTTCACATCCAAAATTTTATTACAGTTAAATGGAGGCCTAGGCAAAATTTGCGTTATTTTCTTTGCGGAAATTTGGCGAAAATCCAGAAATTATATGAAATGCTGAGGCTGCATTTTGTGCTATTTTTTAAGCTCTAAATGAGTCTTTGCAGCCTTTCTGAACGCGGAGATGCATTTAGCGTTTCAAAAAATAGTATAAAATCATGTGCGATGTGAACAAAACCTGCTCGTGTTCTGTTTGTTCGCACTGTTGCCACAACAGGATTTTTGCCAATTGCAATCTCAATTACACGATGTGGTGGAATGGCATAAATTCGGGCATTTTGCATAACAAGCGTAATGCAGAATGTCAGAAATTGCACTCATTTACGCCGGCGTAATCATAGCTTCATCTCGGCCTAGTTATAAGGCAGTTCTCCTGTAAAAAAAAAAATCACTATTTGGGCAGGATCAGTACTCTATTAAAACCCTTCCTCTAAAGCAACAATACCATATATTATGTATAGACAAGCAGGTAAATTTATTAAGCGGCAGCAGTAGTATCCTTAAAGCGAATGGGCACTCTATATCAGCAATGAGCGCTGTAATTATGCGATGCTGCTGATAAAGCAACATGACCGTCATAGTAACAGCAACTTCCTTGAACAGCAATAGCTAAGAAGCCTTGCCAAAGCCAGTAGTTTTGGCGTTGGCTACCATCGTATTGGATTTGCTAATGATTTTTTAAAAATGTTTTTGGAAATCCTTATTACCAAAACATTTAAAACAAGCATTGGCAAATCCAATAGGTCTCGCCTTTGTAACCTATTGGCTTTACCAATGGTTTTTAGCGATGCAGTACAGCCTTCCGGATACTTGCAACATATCTGAAGACGAATATAAAAAACAATGGCTTGGCCACCTGTGTCATTTTCTAGCCACGTGCAACAGGCATGCTAACAAAATGACACCGTTTTTTTACTTTTTATTTACCGATTCCTCTATAAGGTCCCTGAACTACTCGGTGACTTGCAGTATTGTTATAATGTTTGGCAGGGGGTACTTATGCACTATTTATTAATAGTACAATAAGAAGAACTTGGCTAGCGCCACATGTAAAAATCAGCAGTTCTGTCTATAAACAACAGGTATGTCCATCAGAGTAGTTGTCCCGTTAATAAAGCACCTGTGCAGTCTGAAAAGCAGCAGAATTATTTGTAAAAAAATTTTTTTTGCCATTTATAAAGCATTGGCACTGTCTGCCAAGCATGGTTTGCCAGCTGCATAGTACCATTGCCGATCTACAAAGACCTATCCTTGTGTGTGAGATCACCTCACTTCCTGGAAAGTATTATTTATAAAGCAGCAGCACTGACTGTAAACACCGCTCTTTGTAAGTAGATGTAGTGTCGACCGAGCAGCCTCTATATCTGTTAATCAGCACTACTGTCCAATTAGCACCTCTATGTATCTAGGCCAATGCTATCTGTATCCCAGAAAAAATACAGTAGTGCATGTTTCTTGTCTGGCATTGATTGCTTATTTGATCTCAATTTGTGATTCCTTTCATGTTTCTGAAATCGCACTTACCTTTATATATCGGTTTTATATATAGTTTTTGTGAATGGTGCCTTTTATTATGTTTATTAGATATAATTTATAATTTGTAGATTTATATAGCGCGGCTTATCACCCGTGAGGGTATCCAGGCGCTGTCCATGGGCACAGGGGAGATTAAGTGATTTGCTCAGAATCATGGGATGCTGAGCCGATGCCGAGACGCAAACCCAGATCTCCCGTTCCCGAGTCTGCAGCTCTGGCCGCTGTGCCACATCCTCACATATGAAGCCTGATTGGCTGAGGGGACTGTGTGTTATAGCGACACACTATAATTTTGATTCATCAAGATGATACAGACTGGGTGTTAACCTGGAAAAGATTGCAAACGTGCTTTACAGATCATAAGCGTATGTCAGTGGTGGGGGTATCATCGGTGCTGGATTGGTGTAGGTGGTGTGTTCCATCACTTATTTTTGAGTTCCCGGGACTATTTTCTTAAAACTAGTCTTTGACCCAGTGAAAAGGGAAAAGGCGGAAGGAAAAGAAAGGAAGGAAACTATGACAAGAGAAGAAAGCAGGGATGAAAAGGAACCTGTTAGAGTGGGATGAAGAGACAGGTGCGTGGTGGTGAAAGGAGGAGCTATGCAATTGAATCAAGACCTGGCAGCCTCAGCACTCGTTAACTCTGGCAAGAATTGTCAATGGGCTCCTAGGAACTCATTTGGGTCCATGCACTTACTGTTTTACAAAATAAGCACTGGCTACACTTAAGTGAAATTCATCATCATAGTGCCTATATTCAGAAATGCAGTGTATTCCAGAAAACAAGGACCTGTCAAAATGTTTCATTCATCTCACTGTTCTGATGCAGTGTCTTTATAGAAGTGTTTTTTTTAATTTATTTTGAAATATGCCAAAATCTGTGAATTTATTAACATTTTAGATTAATTTTGCGAAATCCCACAGATGATTAAGAAAATGAATACTTTGTTTCTACCAACCCTGTCGGGGGCCTTTCTCTCTAAATTTTTCTATTCTGTTCACTTTGTAAAGTAGATAACTTTGAATTACTTCCTGGGATGTTGCGATTGATGGGTTCAGGATATTGGCTAAATCCTTAATTGGAAGTCGATGCTGCCTGAGGCCAAAGCAGGGTTTTAGGACTTTAGATCAGCATGGTCGGACCTGATAGATTCTGTTGGACTTGGGTCTCTCTGCAGGGTCACTCCCAAACATTTTGCCTTCACCGCTCCTCTTTTCTGCAGCCTTTTGTGTTGGATTTTAGGTCTCTGTGCACTTTACCATTGCTAAGCAGTGCTAAAGTGCTTGGTCTTTCTCCTTTAAACATTTAATTTATTTATAAATCCCTAATAAAGTGGTACTACAGGTATACAGGGCTTGTAAATTAAATGCTACTTGTAGGTCCGCCACCAACTTAAGTAGCCTTTTAAACATATCCCATGCCTGCCATTGCAGCCTATGTGTTCAGATTTTAGCTGCAATTTTTTTTTTTTTTTATTTCAAAATACTTTATTGGTTTGTTCACAAGGAATACAGAAAGCTTAAATCAGGTTAAGCATATGGTATCCAAGGCAACGTTTTACATATGTAGTCATAAAGTGTCGGTAATGCGCCTTTGTGGATGACATGAGCCTAACCCATGAGCCTAACCCAAGCGATCAGTGATAGGAGAAGAAAGGACAGGCAAGAGAAAGAAAAAAGCAGGGGAGAAAAGAGAAAGGAAGGGAGAGGAGTGGCTAGTCGAGCTGTATCATCGCTTTAGCAATTCTATGTTGGCACCAGGGCACCCGATCTTGGCAGGGTTTACATAGTTTAACAGTCAAGTACATGTACCAATGAACCTTACACTTAAGCATCATTATACTGGTGGAACAGCAGTAAGTACACAGTATATGAGTCCGTGGTAAACACTTTGTTCATGGAGGTTTAAAAGAGTCTAGAAACGTGTCCAAAGAGTTCCACATCGTCCTGGATGACTGTTTCCATGGAGAGTTTTGTAATGCTATGTTGTCTGCCCCTCTGAGATGGATGATCCAGTTTATCCAGCTTTTATAAGATGCCTTGCTCGTGTCCTTCCAGTTAGCAAGAACCATTTTCACCGCAGAGGTTAGTAACAGATCTAGCAGATCTTTGTCAGAATCAGACCTCAAGTTTGTGCTTATACAGGCCGTGGGTAGATTGAAGGAGTCTCTGACCATAGTACTTTTAAACAACCCAGTTATGAAGGCAAAGATTTTGTCCCAGAACGGTTTAAGTAAAGTACACTGGAAGATGAGATGGGCTAAGTCCCCCGTGTCTTGTTTACAGTTCCAGCATGTTGCGTCATCCCGGAGTCTTAATGCGAATAACCGGGCAGGGGTCCAGAATGCCTTGTGTAGTAGCCAGTATTTGGTTTGGGAGAGAACAGGGGAGATCTTATTTCGTGAGACGGATCTCCATAGTGAGGCCCATTCCTGTTCTTTTGGTGGATGTGGAGATAGTTGCCCCCCAAAGGATATAATCTTATCATTAAGTTTAAAGGTTTTTGGGCGGAGGAGTTTATATATCTGCGAGACCTGGTGGCCCAGTTTGTTAATATTCGTCACAAACAGAGAAATTGATGGATGGGCGGTGGATAATTTGGATTTTGTAAGGGCTTCTCTGATTTTCAGGAAGTTGTAGAATTCAATGTCATCTAGGCTGTACCTCGCTTGGAGGTCTGAAAATGTAACTGGGTAAGTGGTGTTTTCTAGTTGATAAGGGAAGAAGATACCTTTCTTAATCCATGTGTCAATGGTTAGACTTTTGCCTCTGTACAGTATCTTGCTATTGGCCCAGAGTGATTCCATTTTAGACCCTTTAATACTATTCTCCAGGTTTTTATCAACCCTAAGTAGTGCAATTTTTGTGTTTTTAAAAATGGACTTGGAGGTATGTGGATATAGTCTATTTGTTGTTAGGAGTGCAAGGGGGCTTAGGTTATTAAGGATGGCTCTCTCTACTTCTAGCCAGGCCGGGGTATAGCTGGAAGGTGATGCGATCCAGTATGATCCTTGTCTCGCCAGGAAAGCCCACTGATATCGTCTAAAATCGGCTAGGTTCACCCCTCCTAGTGTTTTTTCCAGTCTTAATTTTTTTATACTAATCCTTGCTTTCTTCCCGCCCCAGAGGAATTTAGAGATGAGGATATCTAGTTTGCGGTGGAAGTCGTCTGTGAGAAGGAGCGCGAGCATACTTATGAGGTAGTCAACCATTTGGGTGATCATCATTTTAATCGTTTCGATTCTTCCCCACCACGTAATGAATTTTGGGGACCAAGAATCCAAGAGTTTCTTTATCTTTTCTAGTAATGTTTTCTCATTCTGGTGTAGGGTATCTATTAAGTTGCTACCAAATTCGATCCCTAAGTATTTGATATAACCTGTTTGCCATGTTAGTCCCGACTCTCCCAGGATGTCCCTCGTGCAATGGATGTTTAGTGGTTTGAGTTCTGATTTCTCTCTGTTGAGTTTGTACCCTGAAAAGCCGGAGTATCTTGTTATTGTATCCATCAGGGCAGCATTGATGCCCTCGGTTGTTCTGTTACGATTAGTATGTCGTCTGCGTAGGCGGCTAATTTTATTTGGATGCCATTGATATCCACCCCCTTAACGTTAGAGTTTGATTTGATGTCCCGGATAAGGGGTTCCAATGCCAATAAAGATAAGGATGGAGATAGTGGGCAACCCTGTCTAGTACCTTGTTGTAACGTGAAGGGCTCAGAGAGCGAGCCATTAACGACGATACGGGCTGATGGGTTCCCATAAAGGGCCATAACCATACGTATATAGCCCTCACCTAGATTGAAAGATTGCATGCATCGTTCTAAAAAAGCCCAGGAGACCCTATCAAAGGCCTTCTCGGCGTCTAGGGTGATAGCTACTGCCGGTTCGGCTTTAATTGCAGCCTGCTCTATAATGTGGCACAGTAGGCGGGTGTTATCGTTAGACATGCGTGTACGTAGGAAGCCAACTTGGGAGTTGCTTATTAGTTTTGGTAGGGCAGCGTTGAGTCTGACCGCTAAGATCTTAGCGTATATTTTGCAGTCTACGTTAATCAGAGATATAGGCCTATAGTTTTTCGGTGATAGTTGGTCCTTCCCCTCCTTCGGGATGACTATTATGTTAGCTTCCGACATAGTGTCTGGCGTGGTCCCCTTAACTGCTGAGTAGTTAAAAACTTGTTTCATGGTTGGTTTTAGCTGGTTTATGAAGGTCTTGTAGAAAGAGGCTGTAAACCCATCCGGTCCAGGGGCTTTGTTGTCTTTTAGAGATTTGACTGCCATCTCAATCTCTGTGCAGCTAATTTCCTGTCCTAACCTAATTTTCTCTTCTAAACTTAGTTGCGGCAGGCTGAGTTTTTCGAGGTATTTGGTACAGTCTTCTAAGTTTAGGGTCTGATCATTTTTATAGAGTTCCTGATAGAATTCTTTAAAGGTCCTAAGGATGTCTTTATGTTTGGTATGTGTTTTATTGTTAGAGTCTTTGATGGATGAGATGACAAACTGGTTCTGTTTGTGTTTGAGATAGGACTCAAGAAGTTTCCTCGCTTTGTTAGCTTCGCATAGGTTAAGCGCTTTATATTTATTAATCCATAAACCTGCCCTCTCACTTAGGATTTTGTTGTATTCATACTTTTTTTGTGTTAGTGAAGCGAGGAGCATGCTATCGTGTAAGGAAGTAGCGTGGGTCTGTTCTAAGTTTTTGATCTCCTGTTCTAGCTGTGTTAATCTCAGGTTGGTGCTCTTGTTGATTTTTGACTTGATTTCAATTATTGTACCCCTGATGGTAGCTTTCAGTGCATCCCAGAGTGTATTAGTGGTAGTATCTGGAGTGTCATTATGTTTAAGGTAGTCTATTATAGCCTCCTCGATCTTTTTTTTATCTGCAGGGTCTGAAAGTACATCACTGTTGAAGCGCCATCTCTTTGGCACCGATTCATTGTGACACCCAGCCAGTTTTAAGCTAATGCATGAGTGGTCCGACACTAGCCTTGGGGCTATGTCTGTGTGCTCGATTAGTCGTGTGTGGGAGCCGGAGATGAGGATATAATCTATCCTGGTGTATGAGTTGTGGGGATTGGAGTAGAAGGTGTAATCTCTAGTGTCTGGATGTTGGAGGCGCCACGTGTCCTTAAGGTTAAATTTTGAGGAGATATTTTGTAATACAGCATGTGAGCTCGTAGGGTGGTATTGGCAGGTGGATTGTCTATCCGTTATGTGGTCTAATGGCATGTTGAAATCTCCTGCAACTACCATGAGGTCGTTTTGGGGGAACCCTTCCAACGTGTTGGACACCTCAGACCAAAAGGCTGGGTCATCCGTGTTGGGGCCGTATATGTTTGCTACGTGAATTAGCTCTTCCCCCCCCTTCTCAGATGTGTGACCAGGAGTCTGCCCTCGTTATCGTGATATTGGTAGTCTAACGAGATGTTGGATCTTTTGGATATTAGAGTAATTACTCCCCGTTTCTTTTTATCAGCAGGCGAGCAAGCCAACTGTGAGATCCAATTACCTCTAATGAGTTTGGCATCGTCCAAAGATGGCTTTGTTTCCTGTAGTAGGATTATATCCCCTTTAGTTTTGGCTAGGTAGTCCAGAATTTTCCGGCGCTTGATTGGGTGGTTAAGACCTTTGACATTTAGGGACACTATGTTGAGGTCAGATGCCAGGGTGAGTGTGTTATTGCAGGTCATCAGATTGGATGTTATGTAGTAGATACATCAGATCTAATCTTAAGGAGCCAAAGCTTGCTACCCGGGCCCAGGAGGGAAAAAGTGACAGGAGCCGACCGTCCCCCCCCCCCCCCCACTAGGCATAGCTCGACTACATTTTCCATGTGCCTTGAATAAAGTCTACACAGCTTTTCCGGGTGCCCTTGCGTGCCAGAACTCACTGACTGGTCATGCAACAAGAAGTGCCAAACACTGTTTTTCGGAGAAAAAGAGGTGAAAAAGGGAAAAGAAGCTAGAAAATAGAGAAAACAAAGTCTGAGACACCCCGAGGTGGGTGTCCAGTCACTACAGGGAGCATTCTGTAACCTCTGGGGTTTCACCCTCCCCCCCCCCACTCTCTCCTCCCACCCCTCCCCATCTCCCCCCGCAAACCTCGTATGTAGGAGGTGCGACGGCAGGATCATCATTCCGTCTCTCGGAGATCTACTGTTGCGCTAGACCTGTATCGTAAATCTCCCTGTGAGTATACTTGGCCTAGTTGCCTGGAAGGCACTGAACTAGAGAGAGAAGTTGGTCCTCTGGCCATGAGCCTAAAGTTATTTGGCACATCGCATCACAATTATGGTGTCCATAGTCAGTGTCCCATTGTAGCGAAAATAAAGGGTACGGATATAGGACCATAGAGTATTTGATATCTTCACTTGTCGTGATGCCAGCATCCTAGGATGTATGTTAGCATGAGGTAGAAAAAACCTTGCCAGGCCTAACCCTTCCTTTTTAATACATATAAGCCACCCCTAGGATAGGCCCTTAACAGCCGGTAGGGCAGGGTGCATTGTACCTTGAAGTTTTACATGCCCTGGTAGTGAAAACTCCAACAAACAAAAAAATCGCCACTGCAAGGCCTACCTCTTCCATAGGATAATATTGGGTTACCTTATTACATTTAATAAGTGATAACCTTTGTGTGGGAGCAGGTAGGAATGTCATGTTTGGTGTCTGAGGAATTGTAATTTAAATATCTTGTTAATGGTAAAGTCGACTTTTAAGTCACAAGTCTGAAAATATCACTTTTAGAACATTAGCATTTTCATGTCCTAACCATGTGTTTCCTGGGTAACATGACTAGATGTAGTTGGGCTTTGTGCATTCCTTCCATAAAGCATCTCAATTGAGCGTCTGGGTTTTGGCAGGAAAGGCCATCTCTGACAGGATAAGGGGGTCGGCAGAGCTGCCACCTACCACACTTGCACTTCGAAGGCACTGGCCCAGCTCACACACAAAGACCTCACACTAGCCTATTGTACCCCCAGTCAGACAAGGACCAGGGCAGGAAGGCAGGAAACTCCAGACACCTCTGTAAATGGAAACCTCTTGAAGCGTCTCCCACTTCAAAGTGGGCACCAGGTTTAAAAAGGGAACTCACTCCTCAGTACACTCCTGGATCTGAGGATGCTACAAAAGGAGGGAACCCTTCTGCCCTGCTTGCTGAGAGGGAATACTGGACCTGCTTCCTTCCTCCCAGGGTGAGTGACTCCAAGGGTCAGCTGAGTGACCACCTGTTCTGAGCTACAGGGACTCAACAAGCTCCAGAGACCTTTCTGCAAGTACCGAGCTGACCTTCTGCACTGGACTTTTAACTGGACCTGCTTGAGCTCTGCTGGCTATTGCTTGAGTGAGTTCCTGATCCCCAAGTGGTGCCTCCCCAGGTCCTGGGCCCTTGGCTGGCACCAGAGAGAGCTCCTCCTGGTTCAACTGAAGGTTCCATCAAATCCGATGCAAAGCCCTGAAAAACCTAGCTAGACTGCTGCAAGCTTAATCTGAACTGACACTAAGCAACGCAAAGTCTCTCAGCACAGCTGCCAGCCTCATCGTAACTGACGCAGAGTGACATAAAGCTCCACAAAGTCTTGCAGCTTCACCGGAATCAACGCTGGATGACGCAAAGCCTCGCAAACCAAGGACATAAGGTACAATCCTCAGGGGGCCGGTCTTGGTCTAGGAGCTGTGCCTGGCCTGTGCTTCCTCATGTTCATCCTGAACTTGTGACTTTGTCCTGGTCCAGCGTGGCCAGAGACTCTCAGTTGGTGCTTTGCACCTTTTGGCGCTACTTTTATGTAGATCTTTAAAATTGCATATTTCCAGTTCTACTGATTGGATTTTTGTCATTTTGGTTTTAAAAAAAATGTTACATTTTATTCTATTTTTCTAAATTGGTGTGGGAATTTTCTTGTGTTTTCAATTGTATTGCTGTTTGTGTGCTCATTAATACTTTACACTTGCCTCTGAGTCTGATTGCTTTTGTTCCAAGCTACCAGAGGGTTAAGCACTGGTCAATTTATTGACTAGTTCTGGTTCACCCTGACAAAGATTGTGGCTGTTGCTTGAGAAGGGTTTCACTGCCCCTCAACCAAGAACTCAAAAATTATTTTTCCAATAGTGGTAGTGCTGTGGTTAGCTCATTGCCACATACTTGGTTTTCTCTTGAAATTTCAGACTGAGCTTCTTTTTAAAGCTCTGCATTCAGATGATGAACTCTTTACTCAACACCTGGCTAGCACCAGTGAATGTGTGTGCCACTACTCTTAATGTGATCTAGCCACAAGGCTCCGAATCAATTGTTCGCTACTCTAAGGAGTTCTTTTGCTGGTCTTCTAAAGGGATTTTGAGTTGGTCCTGAGATCCCTTCTGTTCCCGCTTGTTTAGAGGTACTCAGCATCCTCACTACCAGGATTTGTCAAAGCATCCCTCATGAACAGAACAGACTCAAATCTTCATTCGCAAGGCAGTAAGTCCATATGTCCCAGTGAAGGGTATTGGGAGCCTAGCTCACCCAGTGCTGTAAACAAATCTTATCCTGTGAAGCACTTCGACCAGCAAGAAATACCTTCCGATTGGCAAAGAGACATGTTACTCCCAAAGCCAACATACGATGAACATGGTTGGCAAGTGTTAGAAATGGGATTTCTGGTTGGATAGGGCTTGCGCCTAAGCCAGGCAGAAACCACCACTCTAGTCAGGGCAAGGGAGTTACACGCTGAAGATAACCCCTGCTCACCCCCTTGGTAGCTTGGCACGAGCAGTCAGGCTTATCCCAGAGTCAATGTGTGAAGCGTTTGCGCAACACACACACAGCAGCAACACACTAGGCACACCACAAAAAGGAACTCCACACAAGGTTATATAAAAAATAGCCTTTGTATTATCATAAACACATTAGAAACATAATCACACAATATACACTGTGCCAACTGGCACTGGCAATATTCACAGGGGATTATTTACAGGACAGGGCCAATCGGGCCACTGTCAGAACCATTAGATCAGATAAGTAAATCTAAAACACAACCAGTAACTACTGGTACCATAATGACCTAAGCATTATCACATTAGCATTAGACACCATCCTAACATACCATAGCCTGACATTAGGCATAACATTACGCATCAATCACATTAGGCATAAAACATATTATGCAATCATCATATTAGGTGTAAACACATTATGAAACACCCATATAAGCCTAACCACATGATGCCACCTCTGCGGGCATTACCTTAGGGCCTTGCGCCCTACCAACACACAGGTATCCACAATGACCCCCAGGCCAACTGGCCTTTCACTGGGGCTCAAAATGCCCTCTGTCCAGAAATGTCAGGGCTCTTAATGGGGCCTTCCCAAATGGCCCTTTTGCTGTCTATGCAGCCACAGCAAAGTGCGCAAGTGCAATGGGGCCTGGGGTGCACTCACCCCTCCTTTACCAAAAAATCACTGGTCCCCTCGTTGCAGCTGCCCGCAACTGCGGTGCAGCTGTGGAGCAAAAAGAACACTGGCACCGACTGGGCCTCTCACGTCCCACTGGGACTCCAGGGACCAGACTTGTCCCTACGTTGCAGCTGCCCACTATCAGGCGGGGCAGCTGTGGAGATTTAGCAAGGCCAAGCACAGTGCCTAGGGAGCGACCACAGGGGGAGGGCACCGACAATGTGCCCCGACACCCCCCCCCACCAGGCTCCCAACTTAGCCCCACTCACCGGGCTCTCTCTTCGGACACCTTCGCTCTCCTCTTGTGCCGTATCTGGCACCCACAATGCTTTGTGGAGCACCCCTTCACCGGGGCTCCTCTGGGCAACGACGTTGTGGCAGTGCTGCACGTCCGACTGTGGGGAGGGAAGGCGTGAAGCTGGACCACGGGAGCCTGCGAGGCTCTGTACTTCTCCCAGTAGGCACGGAGATCCAGGAACCTTCTGCCTGGTCTCCTCCTGTAGCTCCTCGGTAACTCCCACCACCAGGCCAGGGATGCCTGACTTCCTTCCGCTTGGGCTCACGGAGGCGGGGTAGGCTCCCGCCGGCACTTCCTCTCTGCCGCGCAACTCCGCCCACAGTCAGGCGGATGCCTGACCTCCGGTTTCGGCGGCACAGCTTCTCCTTTCCTCCCGGTAAATGTGGGGTGGGCTCCCGCCTAACGTGGCAGAAAACAGCAGGGTGGGCTCCCGTTTTTAAAAGGGAGCAGAAATGCGGGGTGGGCACCTGCTCCTTAAAAATGCATAAGAGCGGGGTGGGCACCCGCTCACCAAAACAGCGCAAATGCGGGGTGGGCACCCGCTCACCTAAAACAGCGCAAATGCGGGGTGGGCACCCGCTCCGTCTCTCAGCAGCAGGGGGGGGTCCCCACACCGGGATTCCCCCTACAGTCACTGCAGCAGCGCGCTGCCAGACGCCAGCTCTTCTCCTCTGCTGGCAACTTAAATATAAAGCGCTCCCCTGGCGCAAGAGTCCTTCACGGTTCCAGGGGCATAGCTGGGCCCAGGGAGGCCAACACACAGGGCCCTCCAGCAGGGAGGCAAGCCCCCATGGCGGTTCCTCCTGGGCCCCAGCAAGCCCCCAGCAAGTACAGGAACAGCACCCCCCAACATGGGGTCACAGCCCCTACATTTATACTCCATTTCCCTTTGTCTGCGCCAGCACAGGGCTTGGGGGAACCAGATGCAACTGGTTCAGGGGGGAATTGGAGCACTTTGTTTACAAGGCTCCTCTTCCCCTTTGTCAGGTGGGGGCTCGGTGATCAGACACACCACAGGGGGCGGAGCCAGCATTGTATAGGCTAGGCACAATCCTATTCAGGGTCAGGGGACTACTCCTCCCACTACTCCAAATGCAGATGTCCTATTCAGCCTAGCGCTGACTCCCCCTCCCCCTCCTGGAGCCACACACACCATACCAGCCCCTGTCACTCAACAGCCAGACATGCAATCCACATCAGGCAGGCAGACACATAGCACACAGAAATGCCAACTTCTAAAAGTGGCATTTCTAAAATAGTCATAATAAATCTGCGCACACCATTGCACAGCATTTATTATCACTATTCCAAATATACCAAACTTGACCACGCTGCGCCTCTCATATCAGGAATTACCACTGAAACACTTATCAGGGATTCCCCAATGCATTCCTATGGGAGGGCAGCTCCACAGTAGTGAGAAACCAAAATGGCTGTTTGTCACTACCAGGACATGTCACACACTTATGGTACATGTCCTATCTTTTACCTACAATGCACCCTGCCCATAGGGCTAGCTAGGGCCTACCTTAGGGGTGACTGACATGCAGTAAAAGGGGGGTCACAGACATGGCACACACTTTAGGTGCCACGTCACAGCGGCAGTAACACTGCGCGCACAGGCCCTGCAATGGCAGAGGCCTGAGATAGGTTTGAAAGGCTACTTTGGTGGGTGGTGCAATCAGCGCTGCAAGCCCACCAGTAGCATTTAATTTACCAGCCCTGGGTATATGAGATACCACTTTACAAGGGACTGACAGGTAAATTAAATAGGCCAAACAGGTGTAGACCAATCTTACCATATTTAACAGAGAGCACACGCACTTTACACTGGACAGCAGTGCTAAAGTGCCCAGAGTCCTAAAACCACCAACACCATGTCAGAAAAAAGGCTAGGGGAAAGGCAAAAAGTTTAGGGATGACCCTGCAAAAAGGGCCAAGTCCAACAGCAAGGCTGTATGATTGTGTGCCTAATTATGTGAAAAGGCCCACATGTTGCTCCAAGGAGAAGAAATGGCCACCCTACACTCTGAAAGGGAAACAATGCTTCCAACAGTAATTTATATAGTCTCTGGAGCACCAAGAAGTAAAATGATTCAATGTCCAAAAAGTCCAGAATAACCAGTAGTTCTTTATTTCTTGTCTTCACATGCATCCTGCAGTTTCTGACAACTCTGTAGACAACACGTGTTTCATCTATGTGGTAAGTCCACCACCGACTACATCAGGACTACCAACAAACAAATTGAAACCACTTATGAGCATATAATTACACTATTCTGTGAAAATCCATAACCAAACCTCTGGTGCTAGATTTCTTGCAGTTATCCCATATATCAAATGATTGTAATTGACGAAAACCAGTGCAACCTCAGGCAAGAGAACACAACCAAAAGAAAAAGCGAATTAAATATTGCATTATACATAACCAAAAGGGTTGGAAAAATCTTTATAGTCCCACGTTAGGACCCTTTGTTTAGTAACGGCGATCCCATGGCATCTGACTATAGCATATCATGGTGGGTTCCTCAGAACAATTAAGATTGAAATGCCTAGTGTTGGTGATGTGTCTTCCTGTGACACAGTTTCTTTATATCTGTTGAAACAACCATAGGTCTTGGCACACAAATATTTCTTAGTGTCTCCCCCTTATTGAGTATAATCAGGTCTCTCAAAGTAACAAAGGCCTGGGTAGAGCTTCCATGGCAGAGGGGAGCTCAGGCAGACTTTCCTCATTCAAGCAAATGCAGATTTCTTGGCTGAAATGTGGAAAAAAAAAACATTTTTCACTTTACTTGGAATGCTTTGAATCAAATGAAAAATTGTAGTTTTATCACAACTACTTATGTTCCAGATTTGGTGTACGTCGCAAACCCATTACCTATTTGTAATTTTAAATGAAGTAAAAATGAGTCAACACAGGTTAAAGGGCTTCATTTTTTCATTGCACTGTGGGTACACAAGTATACGAAATGCAATTGCAATAAATAAATATCGAATTCTAGTATCATTTTGAGTTATAGTGTGTATCTACTGATCTTGCTACAGGCATTGCCCTTTTGAAACAAAGTATGCCACTTACTACTGTTGTCGTTTTGCAGTGAAGTTTCTGAATACCTCCCAACAGCCAGGCTCTTCGGCGCTAGCAGAGCAGCTGCAGATTCTTTGGCAGCCCTTTTTGTGATGTGGAAATTCAGGGGTGCACATTTTGTTCTTGCGTGATCTCATGTGGGCTTTTTTGCCATGTGCATGGCCTGATACAAATGAGGGAATGCCTTTGGCGATGCATCAGCGGCACATTCCCAACACAGGCACTATAGGATATGAACTACACATATGAACTACCCATAGGAAGTGGCACAAACTCTGCAACTCCAGCAGGAGGCACTTTGCCTGTGGGGTCTGAGCGTCCCTGCCATTGGGTATAGTCAGTACTTGAAATGGAAAAATAGAAGTGCAGGTACTCAGTACCAGAGTACCTGCTCTTTTCTGAGAAGTGCCGGTACTCTCCAATTAAAAGTATTGCATTTCTCTTGAGAAGTGCAGGTACTCTCTCTCTCTCAAAATAAAAAAGTGCTGGTACTGTCCGTACCGGACAGTACCGGCCCATTTAAAGCACTGAGTACAGTCACACATTGCATCAGCTTGCGGGGAGTGGGCTCCCTGACCCTCCCCAAGTGCTTCTGTCCCTCTGCATTGAAAGATGTACTGTCAGTATATTTGTAAAATCAATAAAAGTATGTTAAAAATAAATGAATTACCGTTCATTTGAATCCACTCGAATCATCTGAGCAGATAAGGAGTAATGTAATTGAACTGTTTATTTTTATACCTTTGCACCATTGATTTTGAAGCTGTGCATTATTAATGGAACATGTGTGTATCTGCACGGAGTTAAATTAATGCCAGGGCACGAGTCAATCCATAGTGCTCGCAGAGCTGAGCAGTGTGCTATTAAGGTCATGTGCAGTATCCAAGCAGCTCCTTTGGGAACAAGTCTAGCAGCCTGTGAGGTAGGGTTCTATCAGTGTCACTGGTCGAGGAAAGATTAATTGATATAAACTCTGAGAGTGAGGATCCTTTAGTGCGAGGTGAGGCATAAAAAGAAACGCTAGCAACAAAAGGCACCACCAGTCGTCTTAGCTGGTAATGTAAGCTGCAAACATATAGCCTTTTATTTGTGTTGAGGATGGAGTGGCTGCGGAAAGAGTACACTGTGTTAGCATGACATAGTGCACTCCTCTCTGTTGTCTCAGCTTTGTTTTTATTAATGGCTGTCTTTTCCTTGTGCGGAATACTTTATCTTGAAATGTGTAGATATGGCTTAAAACTTGTTACTTTCTTAAAATGTGTTACTTGTAATCATTAATTTATACATCCCAGTACCGGGTCAGTGACAGATCAGCATGCAAAATGCTCACAGGAAGGAACCAGACATATGCTTCCGTTTTCTCACTGGACTTCTGTTCAATTTGTCCAGGCCCAACGTATGTCTTCCATAATATGTCCATGTCACCTCTCCGTCTGGCCGGCAGGACGAGGGGTAGGTGACGGGCTGCTGACTGCGAATGGAACTAAACCGCAATAAGCTCGCGGTCACCTGCCTTGACCTAGGGCATATTATGGCCTATGAGTAGGGGTTGATTTATGGATTCGTACTGGGGTGAACACGACATAGATACCTAGGATCCACTGTATCCCTACCAGGGATTGAGTATAATAAGACTCTAGATACCCACCTTAATTCAGGGGTAGGGAACATATTTTTTGGTCCTGAAGAAACGCTAGGGATCCAGTACTGGACCAACATAGTGTGAAACATGTCGACCTGAATAGTGAAACCACGATAGTTCACTACAACACACTCACTGAGTAGTGGCATATCATAACCTTGCGCACACTACAGCATCTTAGTTTTTTACCTTACCGATGGGTCTCTGAATAAAATGTGATCTCCTTTAGGTAATTTTAAGATCACACTCTCCACCTTACACATTATACCCCACACACCCGCATGCACCGTCACGGCTGATACAAGGAAAGATCTCTGACAGAGAGCCCTCTCGCGGGGCCCGTGGGGTATTACAGCGCCGGCCCCACGAGGAGCAAAATGTCCGATGATGAAGCATGACACCCACAAGGGTGTGTGAGGGCAACACTTCCAAATAAGGAAGATCCCCCTAGAACCATATATCCTTTTCTTTAACATTTTCTATACCCTGTCCACATAGGAACAAGTACCCACACTGATTAGACCTCTCCATCCTTGCCATCAGAAACCTCGTATTTAATCTTAAAGCGATACGCTCTTGGGACCATGCAGTGTTGTGTGAGTGTGTGTAACATCCCGCCCACATAACTAAGAAAATGTGTTAAACATGTAACTTGAATAGAAACAACATAAGCTTTGTAGCTGAAGTCTCTCTGCCTTCATGAAGGAGCTGTACCCTATCATAGTGATCCCAAGAGCATCCTCCTGTGGGCAGCTTCAGGTAGTGGGGTTAGGTAGGTGAACAAGGAGGTAAAGAATCAATGATTTCTGTTATACCCAGAGTGTGAGAAATTGGGATGTGAAACATCGGGACTCAAAAAGTCTTCTGTGTTTGGTTTATGGTTCAGGGGTGTGTAATGAGGGTAGTGACCTCAACACAGGAGAGGGAGTAGGTATCATTACATTTATAAATTTTGAAGGGTAAACTTGAATGAGAGTCGCCGAAATAAAAAGAGGGTAGTATTTTGTATGAGGTTCTGGAGTGGTCTGATGGCTACACAGGAATTCGTACAGTGTCTTTTCTTTGTTTTCGTCCTTTCTTGAGAAATGCACAGAACCTCTCCACCTCCTCATTGGCCTCCAGCCAGCATAATTCGATTTTTTTTGTCCTGTCAACTTGTGAGAAGTGGCAACTGAATTTATTTCCATGAAATGGTGGAACAATATCCGGTTGTAGCTCTTGCAGAATGCCTGTTTAATAATGACAATTTCAGTGGCAGCAGATGACAAACTCCTATTTCTGGAACCTGGAGAACCCATTTGTTAAGTGGGCATTGGCTGCTAGGTAGTAAACAGAAGTGTAGACATGTCTCTTGCAATGTTGGCCAATCTGCAGAATCAGTCAATCCAGACGGACCCCACCTCATTGCTCAGTTGTGCCTTTGTTTCCACCTCTTCCTGGAGACTCCACCATCGAGCAAGTCTGAGACTGCATGATGCTGTTATTTCACACCTATCTGCAGGATCCCTTTCCTATAAACGTGGGTAATTGCAGTGCTATTTTGGCCACAAGACTTAAAGTGGCCGTGGCATCAGGGGAGTGATTTTAACATCTTTTGATATGAATCTCAGTGAACATCTTGTTATATCTGTAGTGGCTCTTTGGGTAATGCTCGTGCTTAACTTGCCACATCTCTGGACATAGCTTGACTCTAGATGGACCATACACAAAATTGATAGAGGACCTACTCCTTTGTTCCCACTGGAGCAGCCACCCACCATTTACGACACAACTCTACTGGGGAATCAAGATCTGGTTCATGCTTTTATGCTTTCCTTGTTCTGCAATCGTAGCATCCTTTTTAGGGCTGGCTTTAGCCAATACCTTATGATTTTGCTAAATCTAAATGTATAAAATACTTACCTGTGAGGGCTTTAAGCCAGCCCTCTTCATTCTTTGTCCTGTTAGTGTGTCAATAACATGTCTTCCACCCATTGCAGCATGGGGTTGTGAGTCAGTCCACTTCAGCATTGGCTGCCCTTTCACAAGTAGCACATCCACTCACAAATTAGCTGCCTTCAATGCCAGTGACTACTGTGATGATGTGTGCTTTTTGAGACCAAAAATGTTTTAATTTTTAGTCTGTTTTTTTTTTTTTGATTGATGAGGGCCCAGCAGATTACTCAACAATGGCATTTTGCAAAAACAATGATAAGACAAAACAAGCACTGGCAATGCCAAAAGGCTGGTGGCCAACGCCAGACCTAATGTCTTTACCAATGCTTGTTTCAGTTTGTGCAGGAGGGATGTTACTTATCAAGCTTGCTATCTATTTCTGATCTGAAATGTTGACCATATAAATACAGGTAAAAGGATAACAGACCCATTGGACGATGATGGCATTGTGCTCTAATTATTCATTCAGGGTGATGGCATGCCGAGCATATGCACGTAGCAAGGAATTCACACAATAGGATCATTTGGAAAGTACAGCTCCCTGTAAACACAGTGCCCCGAATTCACAGCCAGAGTCATGTGTTTATTCGTGTTTTGGCTGTCAGAACATGAAAGAGTAGTTTCAGAAACTAGTGCATCATTGACAATGTTGGACAAGTTTTGCTGGGTGTCACTGCACACCTATTCTGATGGAAACTTCAGCTGCACCCTCGTTCGTTCATCTTTGTATTTAATGTCTAGGGCATGTGTACAAAACCTAAATTACAGCTACAGCATAAGAGTAAAATAGGCAGCTCTACGCTGCGAAACAAGAGGCCAAAGAATCCTCCTGAGAGTGAGTCTGACAAGTCTTCCTTTGGTAAGGTACAAAAACAAAACTGATAGAGAGATGGGAAGAATTCCAAAGCATCTGAGCAAGAGGAGAGGAGGAACAAAAAAGAGGATCACCCAATTAGAGAGAACGACAGAGAAGAAAATGGATTGCAGAACAAAAGTTATGGCTTGGTAGGTGAACGTGAAGCAATATGGGAATGAGCAAATGTAGGTTAATACTCGATGAAGAGAAAATTGAATATTTTTAATGAGAGAAAATTGAGTATTAAGGAAAAAGCTTGAATAGCAGAAGGGTAGTAAAAGTACAGATGTCTCAAAGTGCATGAAAAGCATATGCAGGAAGCATATAGAGGAAGTGCAACCACAAGTGAAGAACAGTAATCCGGATGCAATCAAAAATGAGAAAGAATTAACCCTGGGCGTAGTTCGCGAAGTAGCGCTACGCGAAGCTACGTGAAGTGCACCTCGCACTACGCGAGCTACGCGAACTGCGTAGTGCACTGTGCAAAATGCTGTTCGCACTGATTGCATAGTGCCGGATGCTTGTCCGCACTGTGCAATCATTGAAAACGGCATCTTGCACAGTGCGAGCTGTCTTTTACTGCCGCTCGAGTAGATTTTTACTCGAGCGGCAGCTTTCTCAACGCGGACTGGTAGTTTCTCATCGCGAGCGTTCACGAGCATGCGCAACCACTCGCAATGAGAAACCTGACCTCCCCGCGTTGAGAATCTCGCCGGGAGGTTTATTTTCCACGCTCGCGATCGGCAACTTGATGTTGCTGATCGCGAACGAGAAAAAGTCTCGCCGGATGATCATTTTGCTTGCTCGCGGTCGCCAACTTGACGTTGAGGACCGCGAGCAAGCAAAAAATGACCGCTACGCTACGCGTGTTTGCACTGTGCTACGTGCAATTCGCGTAGTGCGAAGTAGCGCAAACTTCGCAAACTACGCGAGCGTAGCGTAGTGCTTTGCCCAGGCTTAGAAAGAATGAGCATTTGATTATACAGAATGGTAGGAGAGGCCACATTTTTTTGCAGCTGTTGCAAATGTGATGTTACCAGCAGCGGCCCGTGCAGGTAAGCGCGGTGGGATGTTGACAGACGGAATTATTTATTTCAATTTCCCTATTCTGTCATCTGTCGACTTACCCCGCCCTACCGCGCTTACCTGCACGGACCGCCACTGGATGTAACGGAGAGTGGCCAACTGTGGTGACATAAAAAAATGAATTGGCATAGCAAATAGATCTCAACTTTGAAACCTTATGGCTTTGGCAATGATTTTTAACCATGGTGTACAGCAGTGCAGCATGGCTGAAAATATATATATAAAAAAAAAGTACTATGATGTGGCAGACGGTCATTTCTTTGGAATGCACCAACATTGATTTACATGCCTACAAAATGAGTCTAACATTTTTTCTTTTTATTTACCATTTCCAGATGGATGAGTAAATAAAATATTGCATTAAATGTGCTTTTTTAATATAGCACTAATGTGCTTTTATTAAAAAAAAAAAAGAAGTGGGTAGTGGAGTGAGGGAGCAGGCAGCGTATAAGGCAATAAGGAGGGAGAGAAGTTGGGATAGAAGAACATAGGTGGGGAAGAGAAGAACAAGCAAGAGAGAACAATGAGGAACCCCAAGGAAAACTGATGCCAGGAAGCACCTGGACAATGGATGGGGGGCTGGGATGGGCAAGCACACCAACAATGGAGAAGGAAAGAACTGACAAATACCCACTGGTATACATAAAATAAGCACTGGAATCAGGAAATTCTTGTTATGCAATGTTAAAAAGATTTTTATCATTCTGCATTGTTATTAGTAAAGTTGCTAGGGTCAACTTGTAAGCCTGCCATAACCTTTGATATACAGTGTTTAGAAATTCTTTACTTTGCCTGCTGAGGGGATGTCTAGATGGAACAGTTAGTACTGGTAGAACTTTAGGTCCAGCTTTGAAAAAGGATAGTATTGGATGGTATTCCCATTTCCATGCTCCAGTAATCAAGCTCTATCAGTGCATATTCTGACTGCATTTGGCTATTTGAAGTTTTTGCACAATGGCAATCTGAGAAACCCACATGTTTGGGTGTTGAATCTTCTCAAAGATACCTTTATCCTTTAAACCCTTCTGAAAGGGTATTTTGAGTTATTGCACAGTCATGTGCTGGACCACTCCTACTCTCTCAGACAACCGAAGACGTTTGAAGAATGTTATGAGTTTCATTGGTCTGTTGGCAGTTTGCAAATTGTATGAAGATGAGGGCTTCCACTATTTTTGTCATGGTTGTAAGTTAATTATTGATCACGAAACATTAGACATTTTAACTTGTCTCTATCAGGCTTTTGGTAAAATGTCTATAAGTTGGTTATATCAGAAGTTCACTTCGTTTACTAAGGATGTCAGCATGTTATTAGCTCACAAATGGAGCAGGTTGCTTGTCTCTGAAATCTCAGCTGCAGAGATACAAGAGGCTTTTAAAGCTGTAGATCAGTCAACACTCTCGGTGAGTCTTAAGCTGCAGCAATTTTAAACAGGTTGCATGCTTTACTATACTCCTGGTCGCATCTCAAAATGGTCACTGCCGGGGGCGTGGCCAACTGCCGAGGGAGATGGCCGCACGGTAGCCGAGCTCCGTCGCGCCACTCCCGTAATATCCGCTAAATAAACAGTGTGCCCCGGCCACCATCGCCTGATTTTGTGCCTGGCAGCTCAGTACCTCTGGCCGTACGTTTGGGCCAAGTTTCGCCGCCGTCCGAGGCTCCTGCGAGGGGAGGCGGGTGCCAATCTGTCACGGAGGCTCCTGCTCCACTGCGCGCGCCCTACTCCTTCCTGGGCATGCACAGAACTCGACGCCGAGGTCCCGGCGTGGCGTGAAGGCCTGAATATCGCCGATCGGGGGCCGGGCCCTAATCCGCTGCATGACTGTGCCGGAGCTGTCTCCGCTCCTGCCCCCGCACCTTGAGGCCTTGGAGTCCCGCTCCCCACGGCCGGCAATCTCTTTGGGGCCATAACTTACTGCTACGCAGTTTCGATGCAGACGGCGAAGTGCCGCGGCCTACATTCCGGAGCGCCCGACATCTCCACATTGCGGCGAGGAGTAGCTAGACTCCACGACCGGCGGTGAGTCTGGACTTGCCGCGCTCTACTTGGGCCCCGTAAAACTGATACGCTCTGCGCTTGGGCCTTCTGCAGGAGTTGGAGGTAACACCATAGCGCTGACCCCTACGGTCTTGAGCCTGTGTTCCCTCGGACATCTGAAGGGGGTGGGGCGAAAATCAGGTACTTTTCCGGCGCCCTGTCTCCCCTGTAAGGGACGGGGTGGTCCACACATCCGCATTCAGCTGCGGGTCGACCCCCCCTCCTCCGAGCTTGTGGCCCCACGTCGCTGCAGTGCAGCCTACATCCGGATCCCTACAGGCGGGGAGGGAGCACCTAGCCGGCGGAAACCGACAGGCCGGTGTGGGTTTGATACCCACGGCAGGCGGCGGCGAGTAGCAGGTGGGGTCTGGTCTCCTGCCCTCCTTCCTCGATCTATTGCCTTGGGCCCCGTACCAACAAGATGGCGACCGGCCGTAGCGGTCGCGGCAATGTCCAGGCCAAGCTCGATAAATTTGCGTGGCATAAGAGCCAAGAGGGGGAACAATAAAACCCGAAGCCCCCCGGGGAGCAAACGGAGCCCACACTGCAGGACATTTTATCTGCCATAACGACCGTGCGTACCTCCCTTGAAGCCGGCATCGCCACAGTAGCCACGGAGGTGGCCCTGATTAGAGCAGACATGAAGAAAATGTCGGATCGCGTTGGGGCCATCGAAGAAACTACTAAAGAACTGAAAACCGAACTCCAGCGGGTGCAGGAGGCCCTTACTCTGCAGCTTGATGACTATGAAGGCCGTGTGAGACGCAATAACGTTCGAATCCTGGGTGTGCCGGAGCGGGCGGAGGGGCAAGCGGCCGACCTCTTCGTGGAGGAATTGATTCTTCAGCTTCTCCAGCCACGGGGCCTGTCCAAGTGTTTTTCAATCGAGCGCGCACATCGTGTCCCCGGAGGCAGACCTAGGCCTGGGGCGCCTCCCCGGCCTCTCCTGGCAAGGGTGTTCAATTACCGCGACAGGGTTGCTATTTTACAGACGGCGAGGGCGGCCCCACCAATAGTCATCGATAATAGCAAGGTTACTTTCTTCCCCGATTTTACCCTGCGGATCCAGAAACAGCAACGCAGCTTCCTGGAAGTGAAGCGTTCCCTGAGAGATCAAGACAACAAGTATGCTATGATGTTCCCGGCCTAGCTACGGATCGAATCTGAGGGTAAACTATGGTTCTTCACTAGGCCTGAGGACGCTTGGGATTGGCTCGAGGGCTGGCGAACTGTTGGCAAGCGATCCCGCAGGTCGGCGGGCGGCGCTGGGGGCCCTGGCGGCCGAGGACATCGGCAGGAGTCACCGCCCGTGGATGAATCGACAACTCAGAGCCCGGAAGGGTGATGTGCACGGAACTGCAAGTATGAGTGTCTGCCGATGGAGGTGGAGGACCTCTTCAGCGCCTTACATATAAACGTTGACTGCCCTTGATTGCATAATTCTGCATTTTGTCTTGCTTGTTGTGTATTGTGCTTACATGGATCCGCTATTGTCGGCTACCTTGTTATGGGAATGTCGATTCAGTTGCCAAGTTACCGTAACAGGCTCATAGTGATCGTTTACACTATTTACTCCGGGGTTGGTTGGCCGGGGGGGATCACCGTTCTTAGTTACAGTTGCTCTAGGGAGTGGGGTTGTTTCACGTTCCCCGAGCTGTTAAGGGTGGGCGACAGGCACTCTGCAAGTTGGGGGTGGCGGGAGGTTCTTTGCCCGTCAAGCAGGGAGGCAGGGAGGGGGGATGGAGTTGGGGTGGGGGGGGGTGAATGGGGAATGTTCTTTTTATTTTGTATATGGTACTTGTGCAATGTTGTTTCTTTTTATGTCTCATGTAGTTGGGTCCACTGGGTTTATACCACATCGTTATTTCACCACGGCTCTCCACTCGCATTACTGGTTTCAGTCCTCATTGGCAAGGGCAGCAGCTTTCGTTCTTGAGATGGCATCTGCTCCCCAGCGGGTAGCTCCCTGCGCATGGGGTTCTCATACTCCCATACATTGCATTTCATCCTCGCCAAGGGGCTGCAGCGGCTGCTTACTGCGTTCATCACCAGATCTTCGACACGACATTGCCCTAGTTCCAGTACAGTCATGGACCACACCTACTGCTAAAAATACTCACGTGGAACGTTAACGGCCTGGGGGACAAGATCAAGCGGGGGGTAGTTCTGCAGTACATTAAACGTCAGACACTGGACATAGTACTGATTCAGGAGACGCACCTGATCGGCAATTCATGCGGTGCACTGAACAGATGGGGTTACCGCAGGGTCGGGCACTCGGGGTTCACCTCGGGTTCAGGTGGTGTGGGCGTGCTCATACGCAGGGGATGTCCATACATTGTAAATAAGACTTGGGAAGACGCCCAAGGCAGATATTTTGCGCTCTCTGGCACTTGGGAAGGGCAGGCAGTTAATCTTGTGTCCGTTTATGCCCCCTCCGGACTTCAGCGTCATGTCTTGCGGGATATCGGGGTGCTCCTGCTTGATCTTCCAATAGGAGTACTGGTGTTAGGCGGCGACTTTAACCTTGCAGTGGATGGGTCTAGGGATCGCCTCCCTCCCAGGAGTGACCCCCAAGGGGGATCCCGGTTGTCCGGGTTTGCGTCTGCACTGGGCCTGGTGGACGTGTGGCGCTGGCTCAACCCTACTATCACACAATATACCTATTATTCGGGTGCCCATAATAGTCAGTCACGCATCAACCATATATTCACGCTCGCTCAGGATGTCCAGTTTTTCGTGGCTTCCGAATGTTTAGCCCGTGGAATATCGGATCACTCCCCGATCCTTACGACACTGACCATGGGGCAACCTAGGCGTCGCTCTACCCTCACAATAAACCTGTGGGCACTTAAGGTGCCTCACATCAAGGAGGCTCTACTTGAGGACACTGACTATTACTTCAACGAAAACGTAGGGTCGGTTTTGTCGCCGTCTGTGATCTGGGGGGCATTTGGTGCGGTTATAAAGGGCGGGGCTTTGTCACTCATGGTGGGGCACAGAGAGAACTTAACAGACGTGTGGTTGAACTCGAGGAGGATATCCTTGCAAAAGAAAAGGCCCTGGCGACGGTGCCCGATGCGAAGGCACAGCAGTTGCTGGAAATGGTGAGACTAGATTACCGACAGCTTCTAAATGAAGCCGCTACGGCCCGATATACCGCCACTCGACATAAAATATACGAACATGGCGAGCGTACGGGCACGTTTTTGGCATGGTTGGAGAGAAAGGAACGAGCATCCAGGTGGATACATTCGCTTCAAGGGGCAGATGGGGAACTGCTTACTGACCCCCAGGATATTACTGACTCATTTGCCACATATTTCTCATCGGTGTACACGCCGGCAGAGAATTCCCAGTCCGCCATGGCTTCGGAACTTCTGTCGACCATTAAGGTTGCTTGCTTGTCCGCACAAGACAGGGATTCCCTCGAGGGCGACATCACTGCCACCGAAATTCAGAAAGCTATCCAAGACTTGCGCTCAGGTAAAGCCATGGGACCCAATGGGCTCCCGATTGAACTTTTTAAGCCAATGGCATTCAAGCTCTCCCCCCACCTATTACGCATGTATATGGAGAGTTTTGACACTGGGGTATTACCCCCTGAAGTCAGGATGGCTTCCATAGTGGTTATACACAAACCAGACAAACCTGCAACGGACTGCAAGTCTTATCGTCCGATTTCCCTCCTTACGGCAGAGGCGAAAATTCTGGCCAAGCTATTGGCCAACAGGCTTCTCCCGTACCTGACCGGATTGGTACATCCTGACCAATACGGTTTTATGCCAGGCCGGAACACAGCCTTAAACTTACACCGTCTGAATGGTGTCCTGGGAAGAATAGACACCATAAAGGAAGATGCCATCTTGCTGTCACTTGACGCGACAATGTCTTTTGACACCATTGAATGGGAGTTCCTATTTGCGGTTTTGGCCCGGATGGGGTTCGGTCCCAAGTTCATCAAATGGGTCAGACTTCTTTATTCTCAGCCGACCGCGCAGGTGGTGGTCAATAACCATGTATCGGAAGCGTTTCCACTGCAACGGGGTACCAGGCAGGGATGCCCCCTGTCACCCCTTCTTTTCGCGCTGGTACTCGAGCCACTGGCGGTTTGGATCAGGCAGGATCTGAAATGGACCGGCTGAAATGGACCGACGATCATGAAGACCGTATCTCCCTATACGCGGACGACATCCTTCTTTACCTAGCCTCGCCCACGTGGTCTCTCAATCGAGCCCTAAATATTTTCCGTGTATTTGGAGCCCATTCTGGATACACGATTAATTGGGCCAAGTCGCAGCTGTATGTCCTGTGTGGTGATCCACCACGCAACCCGAGAGGCTATAGCATACCAGTGGCTTCACAAGGCTTTAAATACCTCGGCATCTTCATCACTCCAGACCCGGTCTTGTTCCATGAGTCTAACTTGCTCAAGCCATTGACCCGCCTTCGCTCTGATGTTAAGCACTGGCAGTCTCTTCCCCTGACTCTCCTGGGACGGGTTGCCCTTTTTAAAATGCTGGCGCTACCGCGCTTTCTCTATGTGCTGCAGAACTCCCCCAACATGATCCCCGACGCCTATTTTACCGGGTTGGAGGCCACTGTGAGAGAAATACTATGGGAGGGACGTGCCCCACGAATCGCCATTAATAAGTTGACGATAAGTTGGTACAATGGGGGCATCGCGTTGCCAGACATAAAGCTATACTACCAAGCTTCTAGAAAAACTAGAAAACAGAGCCCTACACCCCACACTCTGCTAAATGTCGACATGTTTCAGCCGAATGAAACTACTACCCCGGCTTTCTTCAGGACTTTCACCTGAACAATCCCAACAAGGATAAAGTCCCTACCTCCTTATAATCCAGGGGTAAGGAAAAACAGGCACCTTGTTTTAGTGCACACTCTGGTACAGGGAGTGGTGGAGCCCCTTGCTCTCAATGAGGAACCAAGTTTATTTTAAGGTCAAACTCGAACTGGCGGAGGGGTGCAAGTAGCTCCCTGTTGTCACACTTTCGTCAAGGTGAGCCAGCATCCGCCACCTAACCGCACTTCCAGCACACGGGTAGTTTCATTCGGTTGAAACATGTCGACATTTTAGCAGAGTGTGGGGGGGTAGGGCTCTGTTTTCTAGTAGCCATTACCACCACCCACTGGTCCGATGAGGACCACGGTTTGTGTCTGGACAGTGTACCCACCATTAAAGACAGAGTAGGGACACACTGTTACCAGCTTTTAAATTATTCTCTGCCACATTTTTTCACCTTCCAGATCCCCACACGATTTGTTCACTTTTTATGTTGTGTGTTTGTTTCCCCTCCCTATTGCTCCAACTCCAGCGTTGGCTAGCGCGGGGGTGTGTTTAGCAGGCCCTATGATGAAGCATGACACAGCTTGCTGTGTGTGAGGGCAGTTTTACACACACTGTTTGTGCCCCGCCTTATACCAATCAACCACCTCACCTATTACCCATCACGATAGTCCCTGGTCTGTGTTGTGTGGATTCATTAAATATCAGTTAGCTCAGACGGAGGCTTACAGGTACTTACAGATCAGTCACGCGATTGCTGCTGCCCTGCCTAAAGACTGCCCTTTGGCCGCATCCACCCCGCTGGAGAATAGACTGTTACTCGATCCCATGCATACAAAAGCGATATCCCTTACATACAAGAAGCTATTAAACAACCGGCCGGAACCCATGACCCGATTGCGCCAGCCCTGGGGTCGGACCTGGGGGAGATTGAGGATGAGGACTGGAGTGATGCCCTGGCGTCCCCCGGGGAGGTGGCCATTCCACTGCGCCTGCGCTTGGTTCAACTGAAAATCCTACACCGCGTTTATTTTGACGCACGCACCCTGTTTAAAATGGGTAGACGATCCGACCCTCTGTGCCTCCGGCGTTGTAACTTGCCGGGCACCTTCTTCCATATATTGTGGGAATGCCCCAAAATGCAAACATACTGGGGGAAAATTACGAAGCAGATGGAGAGGGCGTGTGGTAAATCCTTGAAGGCTACCCCCCAGCTCTGTCTACTTAACATGTGGGAAGCCACGGATCTTACTGAGGCAGAACAGACATGGGCTTCAACTGGGTGGTCCATCGCGAAACGAAATATAGCGCAGAAATGGGGAGCAGAGACGGCCCCAGGCCTGAGGGACTGGGTGATAGACATGGACAGGGCAATGATTGCCAAAAAAGACGTCTTCAAGCACAGAGGGTGCCCCAAAAAATGGGACCACAAGTGGGGGAGGTGGAACAAATAAGAGGCGACTTGTGTGTATCCCCTACCATTGAATTGCAGCGAGATCGACGCCTCATATTGGAGGTCTCTGGCTTTGAGGACACACTCCCGCCCTGATGGGAGAGATATGTTTGCTCTATTGTGTGTAACCGAAGGGGAGGGACTCTTATTACGAACGACTGTATGCACGAATTCAGATTGCTGCCGAATTGTCATGCTCCTCACATTTTTGTTGGGTGGTGGGGTGGAGGACTGGGCTCAAGTCGCACTTTATAAGTTGTATATGTCGTGTTTTCACGGTGGACCCATATACCGTTTTACCAAAGCACTGTACCATGTCTTTTTCTTTTTGCTTAATAAAAATAGTTTAATAATAAAAAAAAAAAAAGGTCACTGCCCCGAGACCCCAACAAGGCATACATCCCGAAATAAAAAGGAAATTATGTTGGGTTATAAACCGGGCCTTAACTTTAGTCTTTGGCGATTAGTTTCCATTATAATTGTTGCTGCTCATTTATGTATTGCGAGGGCTTGGATAAGCCTGCTACCACCAAATGTGACTGAATGGTGGGCGCTATTTTCGCCATATATACGAATGTGAACTTGCAGTGGGTCAAGGCTACAGGACCTCCAGTCATCAGGAAGGTGGAAACATTTGGTCCAGCTTCCACTGGGAATAGTTTATGAAATTGTTGTGGGTACTTTGGTCTAGTCTGTCCCTTTCTCTCTCACATTTCTCCTTTCTAGATTATTTATGAAACTGGTATGTATAACTCAGAAACTTTCATGCTGTTACCTGTGCTTGTCATAATCATTTCTGACTCCTGATAGCAATAACAAAAAGATTTTAAAAAAAAGAAGACAAGGGCTTCCTAAGTCTCACATCAGAGCAATTTTTTAGAGCTCACCACTGTGATAAACAATGTGTCTTCTTCCACAATGGCGTCATGATGAGAGGCGGGTTCTGAATGAATATCCTTTTGGGAAGGGGACTGCTGCATCAACTTCATCTCTCTACACTGATGTCACATTGAGCTTGTGCCATGGACTTAGGCTGATGAAGTGTGTGGTAGCCATTACTTTTGCAGAAGCACCAATGACAATAAGAATGCAGGCGGCATGTATTTACCTTGACTCCACCCTACTCCTCTGTTGTCATCGGTTAGCTCATGAGCCTCATGGTACATTGGAGATCAGCTATACACCACCTTCTTCCTCACTCTCCCTTGTAGTGATGTGTCAGTCGCTGTTGACTCGGGCTGCAGCATGTGCATCTGTGCACCAGCTTTGGAGGAGAAAGATTAGAAAATTGAGATTCAACTATAAGTGCATTCCAAAATGTGATTCTTCTTACAGCAGTTTATAGAACGGTGGGATTGATCCCCTCACACTTGTCACACACAATGCCCTTCCCTGTATCTTGAGCAGAATGTTTAAAGAAATACATTTAGACAGAATAGTGAACAGTGAGCATCCCTGCCTCATCCGCAAAACATGGAGAGTGATATCCATCTGCACTTGAGATAACCTCCATTGCATCTATTTGTCAATTTACAAGTTCAATGGATCCTGCATTGCCAATAGTGCATGTCAAATATAGACCAGATTCATGGAGGAGGTGTCTTGTGGCCATGCTTTAATTATTTTGTATGAACACTTTCATTGGTTCCTGTAAGTGAGTACACCGTATCGTAAAGCCAGTTACAACTTACATACGTGTCTCATTCCCAGATTGATGTTCAGATCCTGTATGTAAGAATATTACAAAATGCAAATATTCGAAAAAGCAGGTCTAATTAGCAGATTAGCACAACTCCACCTTCAGGATTCAAGCTGATCAGGAGACTTACATTCTATCCAAGCATCTCTAAAGTGTGTCATCATCCTCAAATCAATGAATGTCCTGCTGCTACAGCTCCATTTGTTGACAAAATGAGAAGGGCCTTGAAATAGATTGAACTCCAGCATTAAGATCTAAAACTGAACTGAACTGAAACTGTCTTTTCTTCGTTGGAATGCCTCTCCTGTTTACCATGCAAAGGGTTTAATGCCTGGGTTACACCTTCTTCTGAGCAAGCGATGTCAAAGCCAATAGGGCTGGAATTGACTGCCAACATTTTGACTTTGTCAGTGCTCACTTTGCTTTATCATGGTGTTTGTAAAAGTGTATTGTTGGAGAGAGCTGCTGGATTCTTGCCAATATAAAAATTGGCTAAAAGCTATTTTTTTTGGGTTCCAGAAAGCACGCATTGCCATAATAGTCACTGGCATCGAAGGCAACAACTTTTTTAGTGGATGTGCTCCAGGTGAAAAAGTAGGATGTAGTCACTCACTGTGATGTTAGTCAATGGCTAGCGTGGCCTGACCCACTGCTCCATTTTATATGCTGTAATAGCCGGGAGAAAAATATGAGTAAGAAAGAAAGAAATGCAAAAAGACACGATGACGCAATTGCTGCTGGTGATCGCCTCATTACACTTCAGTGCACATGCATGATGACGTATGCAAGTGGATGGATAATATATGTGTGCCAACACAATGATGCGGGTGCCATTTACATTAATTGTTTATTAACTGATCCAAGATGGTGAAAGCCACTTAGGTCGATAAATGAAAGAAATAGGATTTTTTTAGCATTAAGCACAATTTTTTTTTAAAAGGACTGCAGGGGTCAGAGTTTGTAAACAAAGGAGCGAAATTAGGGGTGAAGCAGGTGGGGCAGGAAGAAGAAAAGCAACGCACGAGAGAGAGAGCAAGACTGGGTCCAGGGAGAAATATACGAGAGAGAAACCTGGAGCAGGGGGGTGTTTGTTAGTAGCACACAAACGGGAGAGAAGGAGAAATCTGGAAAATGCATGCGCATTCATGGAGTGCTTAACTGAAAAGAAAAAGTTCCTTAAAAGTGAGCAGAGAAAGAATAGAAGCCAGCCAATCAAAGAGATGGTAAAGAAGCTATGCACCAGGGAGGGACGACCACAAGCTGGACACGCTAAGACAAGGAAAATCATCCAAGAACAAGCAAGCAAGCAAGCGAGAGTGACACTAAATCCGACTAATAGTAAGCAATAAGCGGGCTGTGAGCCCACAATAGGACTTTCACAACCAGACTGAATACCTTGAATGCTAGTTAATTATTTCTCCTTTTGTAAAGTTTTATTCTCTAACAGGTAACTTTCATCCGCGAATACCAGTTCTCATTATTTCCCAATAGTCCTTCCTATGTTCAACATCAATGGATCGATTGCCATTCAATCTCCGTCAGCCTTTAAACTGTAAGGGAAGGTGGAACCATCCACTGCATGGCAACCGAGGTCACAGAACAGGAATCTGAATAGAATCGCAAAAACCGCAGGAAAAGACTGCACTCTTCTCCTCAGCTCTTGGGTGAAGGTTTGTCCTCATGAATACTGGGATTTCACTTTATCAACTTCAGATCCTGTTCTGGTTACTAAGTGTGCTCGGCATTGTACATGCGCTGTCAGTCATTTCTTTCAGCATTTGAAGTGTAAAAACGTTCTCTTTCGAGCTGTATCCTTTCACCAGGAGGCCAAAGGCGAGGAGGATAAATAGAGGAAGGAACAGCTAAATCGAATTACTCTGATCACTTAACATCGCTCACGCTTATTGCAAAGACTAGGAATGGGTTTTATTTCTTCTGCTAGTCAGATCTCTCTTTATAAGATTCTAGACACAGTGTGGGCATGTCTCAGTGCATCTCTAAAGACAGTGGAATTGATAAATACTTCTGTTATTTGGCTTCAGTGTTGTAATGAGAAAGAGGGAAGTTTGTGCTACATGACACTCATGGTAATTACTTGTCCTTTAATATACCATAACAAGAGTTCATTTATTCCGCAGAGCTTTTATTTGTTTGTTTTTAATTGTGAGGTTCAGAAGGCGCCTTAATTGACTAAAGCGTATTCAGTTCTTCCAAGCTGAACTACTCTCGCCTATTGAATGTCTTCATGCAGTCAAGGTAGCTCAGCAGGTTGAGCAATCACTGCAGTGATCTGTCATGTCTACACTTCTTTTTTTAAGTTTTAAAAAGAAAATTTTATTAGTGGAATAAAGGTGTCAATACAGAGTTCATAGCATTAAATACACATCAGTACAATAAATAAGTTTTGCTACAGTAAAGATTAAGAAATGAGAAACCAGACTTATGGGTAAATTTAGAAAATCTAAGCAGTACAAATGAATCTTGTAAGTAGGTGATTAATAGATAATGTGATTAATAGATAATGTAGGAACGTATAGGGGTTTCAGGGGGTTTTGGAACTTCTTGCTGGGATGGTTGTAGTTGGAAACATTGTTTGGCACAAACGTCTAGGTATACTGTAACAGGTGACCACAGGTCTAAGCGTTTCGTAGCCATGCATATAGGATAAACAAAGGAGGTATCCAATCTGTGATTATGGCAAACAGTATACCACCATGCCTTATAGGAGATTTTAGAGAAATCCTTCCAATTTACGGTAATTTGTTGGAATGCAACCGCTAATAACAAGTCAATAATTTTCACATTAAGTGTAACATTCTCCCAACAAGGCGAGAGACTACCTAAGAAAACATGAGTGAAGGAAAAAGAAAATTTAGTTCCGAAGATCAGATTAATTTGAGACCACACTTGCCTCCAAAATTTTTTTACAATTGTACATGAAAATATCATATGGAATAGGTCAGCATTTGAAGAGGAACATGTCCAACATGCATCCGACACAGTCACAAATCTCTTGCTCAAAGCACTTGGTGTAAATAAAAGTCTGTTGTACACAAAAAACAGCGTCTGTGTTGTATTGGCTGCCCTAGATGATTTGCGTAATTTAAGCCATATTTTATTCCAAAAAGAAATTGGCCATGTTGACGTGAGATCCCGTTCCCATGCCTCCTCTGTTTTAGATTTCTGCCTATTAATGTCCCCGCCCCGTAAATACTTATATATAGTGGAAGCTCTGGGTCTAGTTTTTAGTAAAGTGCAAAGTATAGAGGAAGGTTCTGATGGAGTGGAGATAGTGGGTGTGGTGGATAATTGATTGTATCTATCCATCACAGCAGTTTTAAGTAATCTATATTTGTGAATGCTCGATGCAGGTAAGTCGAATAATTGACTAAGCGAGGGGAAGGATAAAAAGTTTGATTGTGCAAATAACTGATGGATCCAGATCAAACCCCTCTGTCGCCAAGTCTTCCAGTAGAAGGGTTTACTTCGAATAGTTAGGCCTTTGTTGTGCCAAATTGTGGAATTAAGAAATAGCTCCATAGTATTGTGCGTGTAAGCAGATGTGGGTTCTAAAAGCTTCGAGGTCAATTTGATTATGGGAGTGGACATAGCCTGTGGTTTGCGTGAAAATGAGAGGTATTCCTGAAAAGAGAAAGGGGATATGAAGGAATGTTCAGTTATTGTCCATAAAGGGCAATCATCCACAGATTCAAGTAACCAAAAGGATGCCTGACGTAGGAGAAAAGCTGTCTGGTATGTCTGAAAGTCTGGAAAGTTAACCCCACCTTCTGTGCTAGGACGAGTTAATTTAGATAAAGACATTCTGGACCTCTTGTTGCTCCATAGAAAGGAAGATAGTATGGAATTAATCTTCTTAAAAAACTTTTTAGGAATAGGGACTGGAATGTTAGAGATGGTATATAAAATTATAGGTGATAACATCATCTTTATAGTGTCTAGACGACCCCACCAAGATATATAAAGGGGATGCCATTTAGCTACTAAATCTGAAACCTTTTGTATGCATTTGGTCATACAAAGTGCCACCGTGTCTGCTATTGAAGAAGTCACGTGTAAACCTAAATATTTAATGTGGTGAGGGCTCCAAGTAAAGTTGGAAGCACAAAAATCCGACTTGAAAGTATACTTAGTTAAGGGCAAAATTTCACACTTATCGTTATTCAGTTTATATCCAGAGATGCTAGAATAAGCCTGCACCTCCTCCAAAAAGTAGGTATTGAGTCTTCCGGTTTGGACATGAAAAGCAGAATGTTATCAGCATATGCTGCAAGTTTAATATGGGAATTAGATGATTGGAATCCATATAGGTCAGGATTTTGACGTAATTTGGAGAGAAAGGGTTTTAAGGCCAAGTTAAAAGGAAAGGGGAGAGTGGGCATCCCTGACGCACTCCTCTCTTTAAGTCAAAAAATGGTGAGATCAAACCGTTGGCACATACTGCCGCACGGGGATTGGAGTATAGTAGAGCGATTAGGGAGGTAAATTTAGGGCCAAAGCCAAACCACTTGAGAGTATAGAATAAAAAGGTCCATTCAACTCTGTCGAACGCCTTCTCTGCATCAAGTGCAATTGCTGCCAGGGGTACTTTAAATGGGAGGATTTAGACAAGGCATTAAAAAGAAGTCTCGTATTGTCAGTAATAAATCTCCCCTTAACGAATCCAGATTGTTCTTTCCCCAATAAGTCAGGTAGGTATGAGTCTAATCGTATGGCTAATGCTTTGGAAAAATTTTTGTAGTCTATGTTAACCAGGGATATAGGCCTGTAATTCTTGCAATATTTAAAATCCTTGCCCTCTTTGGGGATGAGGCAAATATGAGCTTCTGAAAAAGAACCTGAAGAGCCACCTGATGTGCTAAAGGAATCTAATAAAGAATGTAACTTGGGCATTATGAGCTTGGAGAAATGTTGGTAAAATTCTACGGTGAAACCATCTGGTCCTGGTGCTTTGTCCTTTTTAAGATGTTGGAGAGCCTTTAACAATTCTTGGTATGTTAAATCGGACTCCAGGGAGGATAGATTTGGGAAAGCGTTTTGAGGTTTTTGAATACCAGAGAAAAAGTGCAGAAGAGAATTTTCAGAGGGTTGTGTTTCAGAGTCGTACAGAGACTTGTAAAAGAGAGAGAATTCATTCAAAATTTCATTATCTTTAAATTTTAGGTTTAATCCGTTATCATAAATGGACTCAATATTCAGCTTGTTTTGTTTAACTTTTAAATAATTAGCCAATAGTTTCCCAGCCTTATTTTTGCCTCCGTAGAATTTTGCACTGGATTTTAACAAATATAATGAGGCGTCCTCCGTTGACTTCTTATTAAATTGCATTTTGGCGTTTATGAGCGCTGTGAGGCAATCTTTTGAATGTGAAGTGTAGAAGGAGTGTTCCAATCTTTTAATATCTTGGAGGAGATCCTTAGTTAATTTGCGGAAGAGTTTTCGTTTCTTTGCAACAAAGCCAATTATGAAGCCCCTCGCTGAGGCTTTAAAAGCATCCCATATGGTTGAACATGATATGGAATCTGTTTGATTCATCTCGTAGAACTCATCAAAAAAGGAAGTAAACGAGGCAGTAAACTTTGGGTCTAGAAGGAGGGTATTGTTGAAGCGCCATCTTTTGGAACCTGTAACTTTAGGTAAAATATCTAGGTCGATCGAGACATGAGCGTGATCTGATAATAGGATGGGACCAATCTCTGCATTTGTAAGGTTTTGTGAGATGTTGTGAGAGACAAATATGTAATCGATCCTTGATTGGGTTTGATGGGAAGGGATGTCTACACTTCTTGCAACAGCCACTTATGCTCTTTGTCTTTTCAATGAAGATAAAATGTCTTCTGTTGTGCAGAATAATAATACCGATTATTTAAGCGCCGAGAAATGCTTTATTTTTAGGTTACGCTTGACATGCATAGTCAATATTCACCATCCAGTGAAATGCTTATAGTGTGCTGATTATCCTACATACCTGACACTAGACGTCTATACAGACCTTTGTAACTACACAATCTGCTGTTTTCTGACAGCTTGTCTTTTACTCACAGCTCTCTGAGGTCACAAATAGCAGCTCCTCCGTTTTATTTATTTGTGTTTTTGAAAGATTTTATTATTTTGTACTTTCTGTTTCTCTTCATAAAGAGAACCGTGAATATTTATTGTATATTTTAATTCCATTTATTTTTAATAAAAAAAAAAATGCGCAGTTCTTTGTTATCATTCGTCTAAAAGGGAGAGAGCTGGAAATAAAAAAGTCATTTTTCATTGTGGTTAAATATGTTAAACTTTCTACTACTTAACATCGACACGTATTTATAAAGTCGACAACCGTGGTTCTTGTAATCACTTGGATATGCTCGGGGAGTTAAAAAAAAAAAACTTTGGGACATTTTTAACATTGGTTACATATGCTTACCTCATGATTGTCTGTGATATTTGTTCACTTGAAATGGATATGATGGAGGTCAGGTCCTCCTTGTCCAGGTTGAACATTTATTTTATTTTCAAGGTTTTGAATAGCGCGAACAAGACCCTTGCAGGTATCAGAGCATTTTACAGGGCATATATAGGTGGAAGACATGTACAACAAAAAAGATACTATAATTATGTTAATACAGCAGTGTTAACTAATAAAGAATAGCAGATTTCTACAAGAATGTATAAAATAGTTCAAGTGAATTTGGCCAAGAGAATCGCTTTCACTTCTTTTTTGAAGGATGCTGCGACTGGGTTCTGTCTCTTTTCTGGGGTAAGGCATTCCAGATCCTGGGAGCCATTCCTGAAAAGGTATGGTTATATGTTTTCTTCTTGGTAAATCGTTGTGGTTTCAGTAGAAGATTATGTTATGTTAGCAGGTATTTATTAAGCGCACAGCTACTCCCAGGAGTGTCCCGAACTCCTAGTGGTTCTGTTCCCTCCCGAGAGTACCAATTTCAACGCTAGGTATCTAGGGGTGTTGTGATGTAATGCCTTGTGTGTCATACAGGCGATTTTCAGATGGATTCTGGCCTCAAAAGGTAGCCAGTTGAGGGCACGAAGGTCCAGGGAGATATGACAGTTTCTTTTGGAACCTGTGATGAGTCTGGCGGCTGCGTTGATCGAAGCTCTTAGAGGGGCCGTCGTTGATCTGGGAAGGCCGCAAAGAGCGACACTCTCATATTCCACTTTGGTGATTACTAGAGACTGAACTGCCTGTTTAAAGTCATTTGCGGGTATGAAGGGTTTTAATCTTCTCAAGGTGTTCATCTGAAAATTTGCTCCTTTAGTTGCAGCACTAATGTGATTCTGCATATTTAGCTTGTTATCTAGAGTTATTCCTAGCGATTTAGCAGAGTCGATGATGAGAGGTTGACCGTTGAGTGCTGTTAGGTGCTTCATCCATTCGCGGATGATGGTTGTTTGGCTGGGGGGGGGCGATTAGGAGGAATTCTGTTTTGAGGGTGTTTAGTTTTAAGTGGTTTTTGGCCAACCAGGACTGTGTTTTTTGGAGCGTTGAGTTGAGGGACTTGATGTCTTCAAGTGAGTGGACCTTAATGTAGAGTTGTCTGTCGTCTGCGTACATGTGGTAATGGACATTTGAAGAGTTGAGAAGCTCGGTGAGTGGTTCCATAAACAAATTGAAGAGTGTCGGGGACAGGGAGGATCCCTGGGGGTACTCCAAGAGTGACGGGAGTGGGCTTTGATAGGGATTGATTGATCTTGACTCTTTGCGTTCTATTTTGAAGGAAGGAAGTGAACCAGTTTAGAACCATTCCAGATAGTCCCATTCTATGTTTCAGGAGGTCTAGTAAGTTATCATGTTTGACGGTGTCGAAGGCTGAGGATAGGTCAAGCAAGATTAGTAGACAGACTTTGTTTTGGTCCAATATTTTTAATACGTCATCTATTATGTGGGTCATGCCTGATTCGGTACTGTGCCCTGTTCGAAAACCTGATTGGAATTGATCGAGCAGGTTGAAGTGGTCAATGTGGTTGCTAAGCTGCGTGTGAACACATTTTTCTAATAGTTTGGCCAGGGTAGGGATGTTGGATATTGGGCGATAGTTATTCAGGTCTGACGGATTCGCTGATGGTTTCTTTAAGATGGGCGATACCTGACCTGCTTTGAGGATGTCTGGGATGGTTCCTTGCAGAAGAGAGGTGTTTATAATCCTAGTCCATAGAGGCACTAACAATGGAATGAAGTCCTTTAAGTGGAATGCTGGGAGCGGGTCTGTGAAGTGATTGGAGAGATTCAAGGCTGTGAGCGTTTTTAGGATATTTTCTTCGCTGTAGAGGTAGAAGGAGGCCCAGGAGGCGTTGTTTTTGAGGTCAGGCTTTGCGGACCAGCTAAGCGGGGACAGTGAGGAAATCATGTGTGGGTCGGTATGGGATAAAAGGTCATTAAGTAGGTCTACCTTTATGTTTTCTATTTCTTCGCTGGAGAGGTAGAAGGAGGCCCAGGAGGCGTTGTTTTTGATGTCAGGTTTTGCGGACCAGCTAAGCGGGGGACAGTGAGGAAATCATGTGTGGGTCGGTATGGGATAAAAGGTCGTTAAGTAGGTCTACCTTTATGTTTTCTGTTTTCATTGTGAAAAAGGAAGCAAATTCCTCGCAATTGGGGAGTGTTTCTGGATTAACTTGGGGGGAGTGGGAGACACCCTTCGATTGAGATTTGATTATTTCGAATAATCTTTTGGTCCGATTCTTGGCTTGGTCTAATTGTTTACTGATGAAGTCCGCTTTTGATCGTCTAATTTTTCTGAAATATGAGTTTCTTGTGCTTCTTAGTAATTTGAGGTGGTTAGGGGATGGTGCTGCTCTCCATTGTCGTTCGATTGCTCTTAGTGATCTTCTGTCTTCGTTTAGCCTACCGTCATACCAGGGCTTTGAATCTTTTGTGGTGACTCTTTTCAATTGTAGGGGAGCTAGCTTGTCTAATACCGTGTTCATAGAGTCGAAATAATGATTAGTCAGATCATGTACATCATTTAGACCATCAGGTGGGGGCATGAAGATAGGACTCGCCTTTGCGAGTGAGACAGGATTGACGTTTTTTAGGTTCCTCTTCAGGATTTTCGTTCTTGTGGGTTGGACAGAGAGTAGTTTAACTGCTTCATTGATATGGAATGTGATGATGTGATGGTCATACCAGTCACAGGGGAGGATCGACTCCAGCTGGGTGAAGTCCGCTTTGGAAATTACTAGGTCGAGGGTTGAGCCTTTTTCATGGGTGGGGCTGTTACAAATTTGGGACAAGTTAAGGTCGGATAGGAAAGTTTTGAGGCTATTGACCTCTGGGTCGTCTGGGTCATTCCAGTGGAGGTTGAAGTCCCCCAGGAATATCTGAATGTTCTGTTGTCCGACGTTTGTGGCTAGAATATCCATTACGTGTTCAATGCAGGTAAGGTTGTTTCCTGGTGGATGGTAAAATGAATGTAGTGAGCATATTGGCTTGTTATTGTTGGTGATGTCTAGACATAGTTATTCACAGGAAGAGAGAACCGGGGAGTTGGAGCAGTTCACAGAGAGGTTGTTCTGATGTATGCCGGCAATACCACCACCTGAATTCTATCTAGTCTTGTGATGTGGTAGTTTGGGGGAACTAGTATGTCTAGGATGGGCGTGGATGATTCATTTAGCCAGGTTTCCGTTAAAATTATGAGGTCAGGTTTGTTAGCTAGAATGAGGTCAGCTATATCGGCTGCGTGTCGTGCGGCCGATCTACAGTTTAGTAGGATACATTTTAACCGGGCCTTGGTAGGAGTAGTGTTAGGGTCGAGTGAGATGGGTACTCTCTTGAGGTTGTTTTCAACAATACCTCTGTGGATGTGTCTAGTAGCTCTAGATGCATTGGGAGGGATGGATTGGATTGAGGACAGTATCTGTGTGTTGTCCGTGTAGGCAAGATTAGGGGGAGGAGTCGGGAGCTCGTAAGAGTGGAGATGGGAAGTTAGATCTTTCAGTGATAGAGGGTTTTTTCTTCTGATCGGACGGGATGAGGCGTTGGGGTGAGGAACTGTTTTCCATCTAGGGACCTTTTGTATCGGGGTGCTAGGACGGTGCTGATAAAAGAATTTTGCGTGTGGCTTGGGTTGTTGCATGATCAGGTCATGTAGAGTTTGGATGTCTTCTTTGACTTGTTGTAGAGATAGTAATATCTCATCGAGTCTGGGGTCAGGAGTCTGGGTTATCGTATTAATAGTCTGGACTGTAGTTAGGTGAGGAAGGGTTGTTACTTGTGTGGGGTCCTGGGGCGAGAGGTGATCTGGGACGTTGTATGGTATTTTTCAGTGTGGTAATCCGTTGCAAGGAGGGGGGTAGAGAGGGGGCGTGAGGGGGTAATGATGTGTGCTATAGGAGGAGGGACGGTGAGATTCGTAGTGAGGAGGGAGGGAGAGGGTGTGAACGCTGTCTGATCGGATGTAAGGGTGCAGAGGGCGATAGGAGCAGAATTTGTATTGGTGTTTCTGGGGAGGGATAGGGGAGTAGGGGTGGTGAGATTCGGAGTGAGAGGGGAGGGGGAGGGTGTGAACGCGGGCTGACCAGATGTAGGGGTGTATGGGGTGATTGGAGCAGAGTTTGTGATGGCGTTGCTGGGGATGGAGAGGGAGGTAGGGACGGTGAGATTCGTAATGAGGCTGGAGGGAGAGGGTGGGCTTGCGGTCTGATTGGATGTAAGGGTGTGGGGGACGATTGGGGCAGAGTTTGTAATGGAGTTGCTGGGGATGGAGATGGGAGTGGGGAGGGGTGAGTGAGAGGGGTGATGGAGAGGGTGAGAAGGGAAGTATTTGTGGCGATGTGGAGTAGTGGTGGGGGGCGAGGGGGCATGTGGGAAGGTTGGAGGCGAGGAGTTACGAGTGTGATGCGTGATAGGCATACTAGAAGTTATGGTGGTGCTGGGGGAGGAGTAGGGCTGGGGGAGATGTATGTCAATCAGTGGGGTGTCGATTGGGTCTGGGATGTGTGTATCTGTACAATGGAATATCGAAGGAAAAAGACTTGAAGGGGGGTCTGGTAGGGAGTCGGGCAGAGAGCTAGGGGAGTGGTTTGTTGGTGAGGTGGGATGGGGTCTTACCGCCTTCTCTTTTGTGTGCGGAAAGATGTTGTCCAGTAGAGTTAGGTTATGGTCTGATGTTTGCATGAGGATGATCCCGTTATGGTATATAGTAACTATAGCAGCCGCTTTGTAGAACGGGGAGGGAATGATGGCTAATGTAAGACCATGAACTGTTTTCTTAGTGGATGCAATCGAGAATAGGGCAAGAAAGGCTTATAAGGATTATTGGACTCACAGTAATCAAGATAGTTTATGGCATTTAGTCAGGCGACATTTGCCACCAATGTGGTTTCCTCTGCTGACATTAATATCTTCAACTTCAGGGCCTGCAATGCTTTATGATGCTGTCATCATTTTTTTACATGTTGCATTTCAGGAGTTCTTCATTATGAGCAAATAAAGCAGTCAGCCCCAATTCTCAGATTAGCTGTGAAAATGCCAACTGGGACAAAGTTGGTTATTCCAGATACTTGGAGTGAACACAGAGAAAGATTTTCCTCTCATGCTGGCAGCTGCGATGTCAAATAACCAAATGGGTCTGCGAGCAGAACATATATAGGAAGCTGGACAAACCCATTTGGAGTTTTCCTTGAAACATCAGGTGGGTTAATAAATGGAGTGCTATAGGCTGAGCTTAACTTTAAACAACTTAACAATGTGTTCATCTAGAAACCTCTGGAGTGCACAGAAGTGATGACAAATATTAATAACGTTATAGCCACCAAGTGAGCTGCCAGAAACTGATCAGGTCACAGTTGTCTTAGAAGGACAGCAAGTGGTCCCAAGTATAAGGTATGTGCATAACCCATCTAAGAGTCCACCGACACCTTGGTTGATGGCACCTCATCCTTCTTGATTAAACTTTGAGGTAAACTTGCATAAAGTCGGCGGTTATTCTAAACCAGCAACCAGCTTCTACCCGCCAATAAGAAATCTGACACCGTTTCAAACCGAGATTTCAAGCCAATTTGAACTAAAGTTGAGGAAGTACTAAGTTTCCCTGGCCTAAAAGCTGAGCTCCAAAGGTCTTTTGGGCCTCTTAAAATGATTGCCTCGTCTTGTGTGCTTTTGGTTTCCACCAACAGCTTTCTATCCAATGGCACGTGTCCTTCATGCATGTCTGGAAACACCTTGGGGATACACCTAGGTAAGTCCTGAATTTGAAAAACCTCTTTGTGCCATTGAGATCCATATTAGATGGAATGCGTGATTGAGCTGACCCATCTGAAGGCTTTCTGATATGGAGGGAGAATGGCTATAATTCCCTATCAGAATTTGAATATTTGCAGCTTGCAACATGGACATTCTGAAAAAAGTGAAATGTCATACATCTAAAATTTGGATAAAGAATACATACTCCACTAAACATCACAAGAAGATCCCCTAGTTAAATATTTCCATTTTAGTGATTCTCTCTGGCTGCCATGAGTTGCCACCTCATGCCTGGTAAATCACACCTTGACACCTAGAATATCTCCATGAGATGACCAGGTGAATTGCAGAGAAAATAGTCAGAAGCCCAAAAGTACTTTTTGTACAAATTTCTGAGGAAGAAGAGAACATGTCTTGACTTGAGAATGTAGCAATATTTTTCTGGTGCTCCTTGATCTCTCTCCTCTAGGTGTATATGGTTGAGGTGCTGGAGATTGAGATTGAACACCATGTGTTCTTGGGGTGGGAGTCTAGACATCAAAGCTAGAGAAAATGAATGACTGTCATGAGTTTCTATATATTGGTTCTTGCACTTCCCCTTCTTGTTGGTGACTTGTTTGCATTTCTGCCTTTCTTGCTTAGGTAACACTGACTGTTCCCCTCCCCTTCTGTTGAGATCATGTATATATCATTCATCTTAGTATGGTAAGCAAGTCTAGGCCATGAGTGTTTTGTAGATGTTATTGGTGACTCTCTCTCAGCCAGGAGATTGCCCGTGTACATAAAATCCTGAAGCTGCTCGCTGAAGGCAGTTTCTCCATCCAAACAAGTCAGCACCCTCTGAGTTGAGTCCTGTCTCCTGGCAGCTTCATGGCTCCTGCTGCCAGAGATCAACAGTTGTCATTTGAGGTGTTCCTATTTTCTTCCCCTGTGTTTTCTTTGTCGCTTGCCTCAATATGTGGCCTGGAATGAGAGGAAACTCAGTTCCTGAAGTAAGAGTTACTCATCAGGCAGTGTGGAGCAGTCCTCTTTTGAGGGGAGTGATGAGGTAGGTCCAGGTCTCCTTGAATAGTGTCTTTATTAGCGTTCCATGGGGCAATTCCACAAAAGATGAACATCACCTTTGCAGAATGAAATCAGGGAGTGCAGATACAAGTTTAACCTCAGTGGGCTTAAATCCGCAGTATATTCCCTGCTAAGATATGGGTTTCTAGAGTTATTATAGGTCTCAGAAGACTTTAATGCTTGAAGGCTCAGTTACTTTGTGTATTCATGCTTCAAACTACTCTAAATGCATTTGTCTAAGTAGCTATAATACAAACCTTCTGCAGTCATCAAATAAGCCTTTGTATGTGTCCCCTCATTTTGATGTGAACAGTATGTCATTTTGCAGAAGCAACAGTATTCCATGGGTCAGTCAGTCTGCCTATTTTCCCCTGCCTTACACATGTGATAACTAGGCTATTCTACACACCATTACCAATCCTATATACTCATATTGTATTAACAACCCTAGATGTATCCTATATCTTGTAACAATCCCATTTTGTTCCAGTCATCTTATTCGCTGCCTTGAGAGGTATGCAATCTGTTGCACTCAATACCTTTTCAAGTAAATACATAAAAATAAATTGCTGCCTGGAAGACTGAATTCTCATTTATTCATGTAATTCTTATTTTTTTCCTTTCTACTTGCATTACCTCAGATCAGTGGATAATAGAAATAGTGGTCAAGAGACACCTTTCCCTAAATTATGCAATCTCAGCTACTTCTACACTCAGTGGAGCAAATACAAGAGAGAGCATCATAATAGCTGTGGACATCTGGGCTATGAAAGAGTGAGAATGGTTAATCAAGTTGAGGATACATTATGGGAGTCTCCTCAATATGGACATGAATCGCTTACCCCAGTAATGCACAGTGTCTTGTCCCTGCTCTTCATGAAGAGGAGTTGATGTGTGTGTACTGCCAAGCTTCCATAAAAGCATGAAGGTATGTGGCTTTATCTACACTTTTCTCTTAGTGTCCCAGCTGAGTTTCACTGGATGGATAAGCACAGCAGTATGCAACATGGGATCTTCAACTGTGAATGAACTCTGGGTAGGCCTTACAAAGACGACATGTACATTTATTCTGCCACATTTTAATACCACCCAGGCCATTAACATAAGCATACGCTAGCGCGGGTGAGGTTTGCAGAAGGCTCTGTGGCGCTCTACAGAAGTACACATGAAAGTTGTCGTAAACTTATTTATGTGCGGTGGTTTGAGGTGGAGAGATCACCCACTCTCCAGTTGGACGACCAAAATCACCCAGTTTGTACAAAAAATTGGATTCCCCAGCACACGCTAATGTCAAAATGTATAACATTGGGAGGGAAAAACTATCGAAGACAAGAAATTATTTGGCGAAACCGGGACGGAAATACAACCGGTTAAAAGATAACACTAAACATACCGATGAAACAGCTCTGAGGAAGTCGCGGCCACTTGCCATGGGCGACGAAACACGTGTTGGCTAAAAAGAGGCTAAAAAAAAAGAACTAAACAAGAACATATGAGAATAAACCTAACAAATACAAAGAAAGACAATTGTTGATATCTGTTATTTATGTAATACATGTTGACATTAGTGTGTGCTGGGGAAACCAATTTTTTATTGACATAAGCATAGTCCAGAATATGTGACCTGAGCTCATAAAATTGAGATTGAGACAAGAAATGTGGAGCTTGCACCCAGAGGTCTCAGCTCACTGAGGGTAAGGAAGGCTTACCTGTAAGACTTAGGCACAAAGGTTGGCATCCTTGGATCTCAAACATGATGTTACTAATACAAATCATAGACCCTGCACACAATGTAGAATCCAAATCCTGCTTCTCTGAGAAAAAGATATGAGGAAACGTTTTTCAGTCCTCAGAGAAGGACTCCGCAGTTCCATGGTTGGCCTATGGATTCATTTCCCTTTGTGCTCTTTGGAACGGGGATTTCCCGGCAATAATTGTCTCTCCTTTAATTACTGCATTCTTACTTTTTGTTACCTTTGCCATGTCCTGCTAAACGTCTTTGTGTTATTTTTTCCATTTTTTATGATAATATTAGACATTTTTTAATGTATTAATGATAAACTACTTATTCCATGATTTGAAGTCAGTTGTAACCATGTCCTGTGTCCAGAGGTGTAAAGTTTGTTTTTTCTTCTTTTTGTGCCAACTTCAGTTTCTGTGCTGTCCAATGCCTGTGAAAGAGCTGTTTGGAGTAGCTGAATAAAGTTGTCCAATGTACGACACTTGTTTTGGATAAGCATAACCTGCTGCTTGCAGGTCAACATGGAAGAAATACATTGTCGCCACCATCTACTGGGTTTCTTTAAGTGTATAGTATATAGATCAATGTCATGGGTTTATTTCTGATAATCTTTCTTCAAAACATCAAGATGGCGACAAATCTTTTATGTAAACCTGCTGTCACCCTAAACGCAGATGATGAGTACTTTCCTTGTTTGTAATTAAATGACTGCTGCCATTCAGTCTGAAACCTCCTCTAGTGGTCAGAAAAAAACATCTCACTTCACTTCTTGTCCGGCATTAGACTTAATTATCGATCTGGCTTCAATTTGGTTTTTGCTTATTGTTTTTTTTTCTTGAACGGGTGATATTTCGGCCAATCGGGACTCACTGCTTCATCTGTTTTTTCATCTGCTTTTGACATTCTCCTTTCAGCTTCTTGAATTGTTGAGTCTTATGTAAACACAAATGTGGTGATGGAGACAAGCTTTGATCTACCTTTTGCAGCTCTAGTTGTGTTTACCATCATAAATTCTCAGGTATCCTTTAATGGTACTCTGACTATTCACAAGATAATCCTGAATGAAGTCCCATGGTTGATATGGGCCTTTTCCCTCTTGGCTCTTTGCCTCACGCATCTCATACCATCTGCTGCTCTACCATCTACCTAAGGGTCTAGGTGCCAGTCTGACTTGTGTGAGCAACTGAGCTTTTCTAGTGTGATGTGCTCTCCATCCTACATTGATAACTCTTGAGAGTCTCATACTTCCACCTAGGTGGCTCGCTACATTTTTGCCCCTAGATGAAAATATGAGACGGGCTGAACACTGCACACATCCCCACAGGAAATATTTTTCAGCATTTGCAAGTGGAGCCCAAAGCAATGTCATCATTCTGATACCAACATCTCATTTGAATTGTTCACCATTCACATTCTATTATTTTTTTAATGGCATCACCTTTTGCAGAAGGCAACTTCCACTGCTTTTTCCAGTAATCACTCTTTTCTGGAGGTTGCGGAAGCTGTATCTTGGCTTTCTGTTTATACCACCACACAGAGTGTATCTCTGTGGATTATGTTATAAGTAATTCCATATGTCAGGCTTCACAGGACATTCCTACATCGTGCCTTAATCTGCAGAGGTATTCTGCTTCAGTCTGAATAAACATTGCTAGCAGTGCTTGCTCATGTATTTTAAAAATGAGGCAAACTCTGCTTAAGGGTGAAGACAGATGTACTTAGCAGGTTGTAAGAAAAAATATGGGAAGGACCTGCTAAAGAGTATGTTACAAAAAAAGGATATGCCAAAGATGGGGCATCCACCAGCACTTTAACCTCTTCACAGAGAATGTAATAGAATGTAACATTTTACATTTTGGATGTCAGTCCTCTGTTTTTTACATCTCTAAAAATGTAATGCTTACATTTCAGGGAGTACCAGCTGCTGCCAAAATAAGCGTCTACAAAACTAATAAGTCTTGTTTTTTGAAACAAGCATTGCCACAGCCAATAGGTGTAGCTGGTAACTGAAAATGGAAGTGAGGCCTACTAGCTTTGCTAATGTTTGCAATTGGAGAGTTCTTCAGTGAGACAGAAGTCCTTGCTATGACAGGCTCCAGGGCCCTAGGTAATTACAGAAGTCCCTGGCATCAGACAGAAGTACTTTCCTGTAGCATGCTACAGTACCTTTGGTCATTACAAGGGGTCCCAGGATTCAGTGACAAACCTTTTCTACACCAGGTTGCAATACCTTAAGTAGTTACAAGAGGTCCCTAGAGTCAGAATCAAATCTTCTCTAAAGCAGGATTTGCAGTACCTTGGGATTGTAGAAGAAAGGGATCTATGGATGTATGTCCTTTGTATAATTAGACTGCAATTCCCAAGGTCATTACTAGAGGTCTCTTAAGTTAGATACAGATCCTTTGCATAGCGGCGTGTAATACCGTAGATCATTACTGAAGGTCACTGGAGTCAGAAACAAATCTTCGTTAAAACTGGGGTCAGAAACAAATCTTCCTTCAAACTGGGTACATACCATAGGTTGTTACTAGAGGTTTCTGGAGTTCGACATACATCATTGCTATACAATCTTGCTGAAGTACTTTATACAATTACTGAAGGTCCCACTGTTGTCCACCACTGCCCCTTGCAGGATACCTGAGAATTATGAATAGAACAGATACACTTGAATGTCTTTTGTTTATGAAGAAAACAAACAATAGCAACAAAAATGATTGTTTTGTTTTCAGCAGGCCAGATAACAGATAGAGTAGCTTCAAAGTAAATTTGCAAATTCACTTTCACAAGTCCGTAGCTTTTGCTCATTTGCTATGTCCTAAATTAATATGCTAATGCTGGGTTGTGATGATAATAGTCCTTACTATTGCTTTAAATGTGTTCCTATATGCTCTGGAAGAAATCATCCTAACATTCTTAGCTAATACAAGGCAGAACATAGGGAGTGGGAATGTACACTGATATGCACTGCCTTGAAATGTTAACCATGCAGGACGTTAGGCATGTCCCAGAGTGTCACATGCTATTCCTCTCTTTCACCAGCAAGTCTATTTCACCTTCCATGGTGACAATGGGCAGGATCGGATCTATTTTGAAGGAGCAACTTGTTATGGCTTTAAATGCATACCCGCTGTGCGCCTCATCCTTACGGATCCAAGGTGAATCCAGAAACCAGCAACAAGCAAAGATCAGAGACAGAAGAAGCTCCAAGCTCTGTTCGCGCTAACTCAATGATGAATGTCAGTGAAAACAGGGTCCACTAAGGAATCATTACCAATACGAGGAAAATATCATGTATTGGTATCCTATAGTACTGGCAATATATATCGCAAACCCACTATACATTTAGATACGGTAAGGAGTAGAACACGATTGTGTGTATCAAATGTGGACTGGCATCTTTCAAATATATTTCAGATACTTAGAATTTAGATATAGCAAGATTAAGTTATTCAGGTGATTGCGTGGAAGCTGAGATTCGTACACTGATCATTAAGTTCCAAGGTCTGCAGCAAAGCAAATCACTAGACCAAATCTCCACCATATCTTGTTCCTTAGAGCTTTTAGCCAGAACCTGATTTTGTGCAATGGTCAGTCAGTCAGGTAGCTTTTATTTCAGTTAAAAATCATAAAAAGTACACACATTCTGCTGAAAGGACTTAGGAACATTGGAGTTAAGGGTCAGGCATTAAAATGGCTTCAGTCACATCCATGAAGACATCCGTCCAACATGGGGTCCCACAGGGATCGGCAATTAGTCCGATCTTATTCAATATATACCTGCGTCCACTTATTCCTATTATTAAATCTTTTGGAGTAGAATTAGTCAACTATGCTGACGATACACAGCTTGTGTTTTCGCTGGAAGGGAATCAAACAATCTCCATGGATAAATTTCACAAGTGCATGCAAAGTACCACAAATTGGCTTAGAGATAACTTCCTCCAATTTAATGGAGAAAAACCAGAAGTTGTATAATGCACCACGAGTAAAATAGCTCGCCCCCTTCCTGTTGATTTCCGGCTCACCTCCACAGATACTCCGTTAATTCCAGCTAAAACAGTACGTAATCTGGGGGTAATGATGGATAACAATCTTCAGCTGGACTCACAAGTAAATAAAACAGTTGGTACCTGTTTTTCCCTGATTAGAGCTCTACGAAAGATTCTCCCACTATTGCAATCTCTACCAGAATACAAGTAGTGAGGAGCGTTATTCTGAGCAGGTTGGATTACTGTAACTCCCTGTATCTCGGATCACCAAATTCCCTGATACTGAAACTGCAAAGAATCCAAACAATAGCAGCAAAATTAGCTCTGAATCGGCAGCGCAGGTCTTCCACATCCCTGGCCCTAAGAGATCTTCATTGGTTGCCGATTCGGCAGAGAATATATTTTAAATCTCTCTGCATTGTTTTTAAGGCAGTACATGGTCTGGGTCCTAAACCACTGCAGAGAAAATTCACGTGGTATACTCCCCCGAGAAATCTCCGTTTGTCATCAGCAAACTTGGTGAACACAACAAAATTTAAAAGATCCAGGACAGGAGGGAGAGCGTTTAGCTCCACGGCCTCACGGCTGTGGAATGAACTCCCAATCGACATTAGGCAAACTGAGAATTTGATGCAGTTCAGGAAGAAGCTGAAAATCTGGCTGTTTCCGAGGGAGGAGTAATACACAGATTTATTGTCATTGACCTATCATGATGTCTTATTCTGCTCTCCTCCCTCCCCTAACTGTCTGCCCTATCTTGGGGTTGGTGATTAATCACACACTTTAACAACAAGGTAACTCTCTCAGCGCCAGGATACCCGTTGGGTGAAAGTGCGCTATATAAATCTGGATTACATTACATTACATTACTTACATGCTGTTCAACTAGACAAAGCAAATTCCATGAATAACAATACAGGGCATACATAAAAACATTCATACTATTTACGCAATGTGTAATACATATTTGGTCATTGGCTTTCTGGGTGTTAAAGACCCACTGGTTTACTTTTTTAGCTGAGTGTTCACAATGGTGGCTGCCACCAAGTATCACAGGTGGGGTGGGGCGGGGGGAGAAGGGAATTGGGATATGAAAATAATTTTTTTTAAATGGCTTACCTTCTCCTGGGCCGCAGCCTTGTCTCACGTTGTACTCTTCTGTTCCTGCCTGAAGCAGGAAGCACAAACAGGCTCCCCCAGCCGAATATATGACGTTACAACGAAAACAATTACAACACATGCTTTTACAACGCGATTTTTACATCGCAACTACCATTACATCGCATGATTTTACAACGCATGCCATTACAACGCATTTTTTAAAACGACCATTAAAACGCATTCCATTACAACGCATACCTTTACAACGCATACCATTACAACGCATAATACTTTTAGGGCAACAGTAGGGTAAGTGTTGGATAGTGTAGGGGTAAAATTACTATTCCCACTCCAGTGAGTGCAACAGTAGGGTAAGTGTTGGATAGTGTAGGGGTAAAAATTACTATTCCCACTCCTCGAGTGCAACAGTAGGGAAAGTGTTGGATAGTGTAGGGGTAAAAATTACTATTCCCATCTACCCCAAACCCACCCTAAAACTAAAAAATCTCCATTACTTACCTTATAATGCGTTGTAATGGCATGCGTTGTAATGGCATTGTGGTGGTGAGCCTCAACAAGGCCTACCAGTGCTTAGGAGTTCACCCTTCCTTGCACAGAGTCCTCAGACCGCTAAGAAGAAGTTGGCACAGAAACTGGGAATAGAAAAGACAGAGTTTATTAAACCTCATGAGGTGGAGCTACATTTACACACCACCCTTCGGTAATGCATGAAGTAGTACACTGAATGGAAGGACCGTGGTCCTTTTATACCCACACAGGGGCTCAAATGAAGGCGGTACAAACACAAATGCTGGTTTTAGGTACATATAAGGTCATACAGAAAATGCACAGTCGACAAGTGGGTGGAGCTAACAGTTTCTACTTCTAGTAGACACATCCTGACATTTATAAACTCGGAACAGCTGCAAGCTCAACTGAGCATGTGCAAAGCAAAAAGAACTAAATATAACTTGTCTCTAGGCAGATTTCAAGAGCAGTTAACAGGAAGGTAGGACAGAGCACATGGCGAGCACATGGCAGCACATGGCAACCAAAATGGCTGCCAGAAATACAAAATGGATTCCACAAAGCGGACAATTTAGCCTCTGAATACAGGCTGTCTTCAGCTAATGCTTAATTTAAGTGCTGCCAAATTACAACAGACGACCCTTTCAGCATTGGCTGAAGACATTCGTTTATCTGGGGTAATCTAGATATTCATCCCGTACATCTATTAACATTATTTCGGCCACCTCTTTATTCAACATTTGTTGGGCCTTCGTTTCAGCAACGTTCCCTTTGGTAGGTATACAAGCAGAGATGCAAATGGAGCAAAGCATTGGACCACATTGGATACATACACAGCATGTAAAAAGTATTGTGATTATTACACACAGGATAGTCAGTAGCTTCCAGCCCCAAGCAGAAACAAGAGTCCAAAACCATCCAGCAAAAGTCCAAGTACCAGTCTCTGGATGAATTTCTGCAGCAATCTTATGCAGTTTTGATATTGCGTCATATACTGAAGGTGAGTGATCCGGTATGAATACGCAACAGCTGCTACCGATGATGCGACATGCACCACCTCGATCAGCCAAAATCACGTCTAGCACCATCCTATTCTGGAGTGCTACAATCCTTGCAATCTGTAGTTCCTCTGTAATGTTCCCAAGTGCCATAGCTGTCTGATTGGTAACAGCTTCCACAACACGAGTTAGTCGCCTGATCTTCCTGCTATTTAATGCAGCACCCACAAAGAAAAATAAGCCCAAGTTGAAATCAACATATTGTTGTAGGGTAGTGTCGGTTTGGTCAACTTCATCCATACTTATTGTCCTCTTATTTCTGTTTTTGGAAATATCATTGTACAGTTTAAAATCACGGTGATACAATGCAGGTGCCAGAAACACAGGGGGCAACAGAAAAGATACATAACAGATTCCTGACCACCCAACAGGTAATTGATAATATCCGTTATTTCCACACACAAAATACGTGTTATGCGAGGCTGTGAAAGTGCTCTTATTGGCACCTTCAATGGTCAGGATTACAGTACACTCGCTCCTCCCCACTGGAATTCTTCCAACACTACAAATACACAAATCTGCTTTAGCTTTTGTCACAGAAATCACAAAAGGTCCAATGTTCTTTATTATTCTCACATTTGTGAAAACATATGGTGTTGAAATATTGTCCGGTTGATACTCTTCCCATTCCCATTTAGTCCCTTTGGCTTGTGGATAACCTTCTTTATTTTGATAACATACTTTATTAAGTTGAAAAATAATCCCACCTACTGAAGGCTTTCCATATGCAAACAAGAGCGCATACCAAGCTTGACAAGAACCATTGTGAGAAAATGGAAGAGGAATAAAAGGTGTTCCTCCTTTCTTTTGATGTGCAGGTATCATCCCACACACCCAACAGTTGGTAGTATTTGTAGCATTGTGAGTATGGTGCAACATCTGGATAAAAGTATTGTTTAGATAAGATTGTCGATGCTTTTGCTCATGGTAAGGAAGAGTAAAGTAGTGGTGTTCCACGGGTACTGGCGTAGTGGCAACAAAAAGCTGTCGAACAGGAGCCACCTTCTCGATGTACCATGTAATTGCTGCCATAGCCACCATAGCAACAACAAACCCTACAGCACAAATGATTCTTTTGTTGGTCATTTTAGCAGCAGTAATGATTGATCTTTCTGAAAACTTGTTGAAAACAATCGTTGGAGCTCTTCTCCCTGGGCAGCCGTTGATTTCTTCACCATGGGCCAAAGCGGGTGTCACTACACTAATACAGGGCTGATCCCCTCCCCTTGCCACATTGGCTCTCCGTTTCACTAACCCAGGGCGGTAGCTCAACCAGTCTTTTTCAAAACTGCAGATCCTTTCCTCGGTCTCAATTGATATCTGGATACTCCAGTGATCGTGTGGTCCGGGAAGACTTCCGCAGATTCGTCAGGTGAGATAGCTTGGCCTTTCTCCGTCTCCAGAATCTCTCGATGGTCGGTCAACACAGCAGGTTCCACCAAGGCAGGCGACACGCGTTTGCAGTGTGTGCTGTGGATCCAATTCTTTCTGTTTGTCACTCGAACTGCTGTCCTTGTCGCAAGGAGCACCTGCTCTGGTCCTCGCCACCTTGGCTCCAAGCTGTTCGATCTGTCGAAGACCTTGACCATTACATGGTCACCAGGACGGAGTTCGTGGGCCTCACCTGTAGATCTGTCAGGAAGAGCTTCTCGAACCTGTTGATGAATAGAAATCAAACTGTCAGTTAACTGTGCCAAATAATCATTCATCAGAACACAAGGAACATCATGTATGGGGCGTGGCTTAGGAATTCCCCAAATGTTCATCGGTCTCCCAAACACCACCTCATAGGGGGTAAGACCTGATCGTGAATGTGGCACCGATCTTATGGACAGCAATGCCAAAGGTAGTGCATCTGGCCACTTTAGAGACGTGGAAGCCAGTATTTTCGCCAACTTTGTTTTTAAAGTAGCGTTATACCTTTCCACCAATCCTGCTGATTGCGGGTGGAAAACTGTATGGAATTTCTGTTTGATCCCTAATCCTTTCAGGACATGCTCAACAACTTGCCCAATAAAATGAGGTCCATTGTCACTCCACAAAAGTTTGCAAACACCGTATCTAGGGAAAAACTCCTTTAGAAGCACCTTTGCTGTGGTGAGAGCAGTATTATCCTTTGTAGGGTATGCCTCTATCCATTTGCTAAAGGCACATACCACCACTAGGACATATTTCAGATTATTGCAGCGTTCGAGTTGGATGTAATCCATCTGCAAAACTTCAAAAGGTGCGGTTGGTGTAGCAAACCCTCCTGTAGGAGTTTGTGTCCCTTTTCCAGGATTATACTGCCAACAGATCAAACAGGACTGTACTACCCTTTTGGCTGTGCTAGCAATTTCAGGATGCTCCCAAACTTGTGTAAGCAATTTAGTTATTGCTAGAGCTCCAACATGTGCCAGCCCATGTGCCATTTGAACCATAGGTTGTAAATAGGCCGCAGGCAATTTCCACTTATTCATTTCTTTGTTACGCCAACAACCCTCATCATCTAATATTCCTTCTTTAGACCATTGCTCAAGCTCTTCCACAGAAGCAGATCTCTGTATATCCAATACTTCCTCTCTAGCATCATGCCAACGCTCAGCTTGTGATTTCACTACGTACATGGATGTAGTGCTTCGCTGCATCGCAGTTTCACGGGCTACGCGGTCTGCAAAGGCATTGCCTTGTCCTATTTTGTCAGTCACTTTCTTGTGTGCGCTACACTTCATAATAGCAACTCTCTTTGGGTATGTAAGTGCAGTCAAGAGATTATGCACTAACTCTCCGTGCATTATCTGCATCCCATGGGATGTAAGAAAGCCTCTTTCCTTCCAGAGTAGGCCAAAATCATGAACCACTCCAAAAGCATAGCGGCTATCCGTGTAAATGTTCACCCACAAGTCAGTGCTAAGCTCACATGCTCGTGTCAAAGCTATTAGTTCAGCAGCTTGAGCCGACTTCTGAGGTATGCGAGCTGTTTCCACTATTGTCTCAAGCGTGGTAATTGCATAAGCAGCTGAAGTCGTGCCATCTGGTAACTTCAGACAGGACCCATCAACCCACAGTTCCCCATCTACATCTGGAAGGGGCGTATCTTGCAAATCGATGCGACCCTTTGTCTGTTCCTCAGTAAGGAATATACAATCGTGAGGCTCCTTTGACTGAGACTGAGTCGCAGGATATGGCAACAAAGTGGCGGGGTTCAGTGTCGCACATCTCTTCAAGGTAATATGAGGTGCTAGCAGTGTCAATTCGTATCCTGTCAAACGAGCACTAGTTAAGTGCTGAGTCTTAGTCTGATTCAAAAGGGCATCTACTGCATGGGGTACTAGCACCAACAGTTTGTGTGACAAAACTATCCCTTCACTCTGACGTATGGACACAGCCGTCGCTGCAACTGAACGGAAGCACCCAGGTAATGCACGAGCAACAGGGTCAAGAACTGCAGAAAGGTATGCGCAAGGACGCTGTTTGTCCCCGTGTGTCTGTACTAAAACTGACAATGCACATCCTTCTTTCTCATGTACATAGAGTGTAAAAGCCTTCGTGTAATCTGGTGTGCCTAACACTGGTGCAGAGCAAAGAGCTTGTCTCAACTGACAAAAAGCATTTTGACATTCATCTGTCCATGGAAGGGGGATCGGAGTGTTTTTAGTTAAAAGTGCTAGCAAGGGTTTAACAATGTGTGAAAAACCCAATATCCATTGCCTGCAAAACGAAGTCAGACCAATGAATGCACGGACATCTTTCTGCGTGGAAGGTACTGGGGTGTCTAAAATTGCTTGAATGCGATCTGGTGTCAGTGCACGGCCCTCCTTAGACAGAAGGTGTCCTAAATAGGTCACCTTCGGTCTACAATATTGCAATTTCTTCCGTGATACTTTATGGTGGTGTGTAGCAAGAAAAGAAAGCAAAGACAAAGTGCATTTCTCACACTGCTCAGGTGTATCAGCTGCCAACAAGATGTCATCGACATATTGTATGAGAGCCACTCCTTTAGACAAGGTAAAGGAATCAAGCTGTCTTTTTAATGCTTGACTGTAAATACTAGGACTCTCAGTATAGCCTTGAGGAACTCTACAAAATCTGTATGATCTATTATTCAAAGTGAAACCGAACAAATATCGGCTATCAGGATGAATAGGAATCGAGAAGAAAGCATTCTTCAGATCAATTACAGAAAATGTAGTTGCTGTTGGAGGGACCAGGGTAAGCAATGTCGTTATGTCAGATACTACAGGGTACTGTGGTACTACAATCTTGTTAACTTCTCTCAAATCGATGATAAATCTATAGATCCTAGTGTCAGTATCTTTTTTCAAAATGGGAAGAATCGGACTATTGCAGACATTGTAAGGAACTTCTTCCACAACCCCCACCTTAATTAAATCATGTACAATACGTGTGAGTGCTTCTTCTCCTTCTCGAGAAATTTTATACTGAGGCAGTCTTGGCAATAAAGCGCCCTCCTTAACACTAATATGTACTGGTGGAATAACCATTTGTCCTACATCAGTGTCCGAAGTAGCCCACAAAGTACTAGGGAGTGAGGCTAGTGCAATGTCCTCTTTAATAATACAAGATCTCTCAATCACAGGGTAGTTGTCATTCAAAATAACCCGTACTCCTTCCGGAGAACACCGTATCGTAGCCCTAAAATATTTAAGCATATCAAGACCCAAAATATTGTCTGGTGTGTTTGGAGAAAGCAAAAACGGACATGGAGCAGTAAACTTATCAACATCAAATGCAAGTGGTTGTGACAATGGGCTAAGGGAAGGTGTTCCATCGAAACCTATCGATGTAATGGTTAAGCCAGACAGGGGAGCCTTTGGAACCAATTGTTTAGACAAGGCGCTACGAGTAGCTCCTGTATCAACCAGAAACTGATCAGTAGAACCCAAAACATGTGCTGTAACATAGGGACCCCTCTGATCTACTGGAACTTCAACTGATTCCTTACCCCATCCTAGGCAATCCTATGCATAAGCAGAGTCTTGAAAATCAGAGGGCACATAGTCAGACATTTGATATTGGTTCCTTCTATCAAAAGTGTTAAACCCATCCTGCCCACGTATATTAGCATCAAACCGAGCACGATCATTCGCGCTTCCTCTAGGCCCTTGATATCCTGAACGATTTCTCATTTGTCCCCGACCACGTAGATTCTGCTGAGCACGCAGCACTGGACAATCAGAAAGCCAATGTCCAAATTTTTGCAGTACGCACACTGATCAACAGACAAATTCGAACGGGCAGAGGAAGGAAAGGACGAACCATAAGATCCACGTCCACCTCTATCATTACCTCTAGAAGGCGGACCATAAGCTTGAGCCAACATAACCTTTGTTTTCAACTCCTTAGACTTTTTGTCCTCATTACCTTTGGTTTCTAATTCTTGCCGCTCATAATACTGGGCCATAGTTAAAAGAGAAACCGGAGAAGATGTAGTCCATGAACTCTCACTGGCCTTTAAGCGACTAGCTATTCCTGGCAAAAGGTTTGCGACATATTTATCGACAAACAGATGCCTACCCGTGTCATCTGTCAATGACTGGCCACTAAAATCGTGAAATGCTTCTTCAAAGCGTGTGAAGAAGTCAGAGACTGATTCATCTACCTTTTGCTTGCAAGACGCTAACACTGTCCAATCTATCTTTTTAGGGGGAATGATCGTCTTTAACTTAACTAATATAGCTGCCGGAAGATTTAAAATTAACTGACACGGTTTCTGTGCAGGTTCTCTATCTTCATCTAACCGCTCTAAATCTTTCCACAATGCTCCAAATGTCGCATTATCATCAATTTTACGCACAGTTCTCCACATATCAGGCGGTAATATTAATCCAAAAACAAATCAATATCCGACAAAGTCATAGTACAAGAGCTAATTGCACCCTCAACTTCCTCATAAAAGGCTGCTGGATTCTTTCGCGGGTCAGGCAATGCATTTTTAAGGGCCATAACATCTGCTCTATTCCAAGGAGTGTAAACCCAATTATAAATAAAGTACCCTTTCGCATTAAGAGAAGTCTTATCATCCTCTGTACCCGTTCCTTTAGGAGGAACATATAAAGGCGCGGCTTCCCGCATGGGTTTCACATGAATTACAACATTCTTATCTGTTTCAGGAGTAGAAGTTCGTGCCATGCTGATCTGAGATGCTAGTGCAGCTGCTTCTGCTGCCTTTTTCTCCTCTCGCAAACGGGCTGCTTCAACACGCAGTTTAACCAAGCGTCTGATCGTGTCAGCCACCTGGGAGAAGACAAAAAGACCGTCACGTAATTGTTTACAATCAGCTGCTACATCATCGGGCTCCACTTCTACCGAATGCTTCCTAAATTGTTCAATAACCTCTGCAGCAAATGTATCGGTAAAATATATTTGCTCCCTTTCCTGCCATCCTTTTATACTATCTAAAAGTTCAGAAGCAGTGGTAGTACTACGAACGGCTTTACGCGCAGTAGATCTGATGTCAGATGCACGCTCAGCAGATAACATAGAGCGAGTTTCTCGAGCTTTGTCCTGGTCTGAAAAAGAGTCCTCATCTGACTCGTGAGGAGCGGAAGAAAAAATATACGGAGGTGGAGAACGATCTAATAACAAGAAATCATCTTGCGGTTTATTAAGGATAGGATAAAGGGGCTGCCTAACAGCGTATTGGCCAGTTACCTGTAAATGGCGTTCCCTATCTTCCCTCTCTTTAATTTCTTTCATCTCCTTGTTTTTTAACTCTAATGCTTTCGCATAAATGGTCTTTCGCTGTTCTTTGTCAATCAAGGCTTGCTCACGCTTCATTCGCTCACGCACTTCTTTCTCCCACATTCGCACACAATCAAACATATCTTGCCTAGTCTTTCGTTTAAACATACATTGTTCCACATACTGAATTTTTCGCAAATCAAATGACCCATACATAGGCCAACGCAACTCAGGATCTTTACTAGTATATTTGTTCCATAACGTGCAGTACATTATAGAAGAAATACCATACTTAATATACATATCCCTATTAGGCGTTCCCTCCGGGGGGCTGGTTGTGCTTCGTCAAGTCTCAAATTGGTACCACTACAAAAGCAACACATCCTACGAAGTGTGCTGAAAACAGGCATGCCAAAAAATAGTGCAAAATATGCAGTATTATAATCAAAGTAGCGCTTAAGGTACTCTTCGTACGTTGCGCTGTTCAAACAATTTTAAATAGAGAAAATTCTCCTCATTACCTGCCTATATGTATTGCAATACATATATAATTACAAAACAGATTCCAAAATTGGCCAATCATACAAACAAAGCCACAGTAAGTGTTACTAAAACTACCTTACCAATCAAAGGCATCAAACCAACAGCAAGTGCCGCAAAACGGCTCTTACCAATCAAATGGTGTCCAGGTTCCAACTGCCAAGTTCTCAAATCGACCAAATGGTCACTGGACGGCGAATCAACAGAAGAGATCTCAGTAGAGGACCGGCGCCGCCGGGATGGTCAGATCAGAAAGAAAGGAAAACGCCGTGGGTGCCAAGACTCGGGTCTCCTCAGGCAGCGATCGCGTCCAAAAGCGAGATTCCAATCCTTCGTCTCGACCAGTCCTTCGGGCATCCGAGTCGCCGATGAGCCCCGCGTTGGAAGCGCCAATTTGTGGTGGTGAGCCTCAACAAGGCCTACCAGTGCTTAGGAGTTCACCCTTCCTTGCACAGAGTCCTCAGACCGCTAAGAAGAAGTTGGCACAGAAACTGGGCTTAGAAAAGACAGAGTTTATTAAACCTCATGAGGTGGAGCTACATTTACACACCACCCTTCGGTAATGCATGAAGTAGCACACTGAATGGAAGGACCGTGGTCCTTTTATACCCACACAGGGGCTCAAATGAAGGCGGTACAAACACAAATGCTGGTTTTAGGTACATATAAGGTCATACAGAAAATGCACAGTCGACAAGTGGGTGGAGCTAACAGTTTCTACTTCTAGTAGACACATCCTGACATTTATAAACTCGGAACAGCTGCAGGCTCAACTGAGCATGTGCAAAGCAAAAAGAACTAAATATAACTTGTCTCTAGGCAGATTTCAAGAACAGTTAACAGGAAGGTAGGACAGAGCACATGGCGAGCACATGGCAGCACATGGCAACCAAAATGGCTGCCAGAAATACAAAATGGATTCCACAAAGCGGACAATTTAGCCTCTGAATACAGGCTGTCTTCAGCTAATGCTTAATTTAAGTGCTGCCAAATTACAACAGCATGTGTTGTAATGGCATGCGTTGTAATGGCATGCGATGTAAAGGCAGTTGCGTTGTAACAGTTGCATTGTAAAAGCAGTGCGATGTAATGAATGCGTTGTAATGGATGTTTCCCCCCCAGCCATTCACAACACTGCAATGCAGCATTGCTATTGGTCTGAGTGCCGTGGTTCGGCGCTCAGACAGGCAGTGGGAGCCTGTGCATGTTCCTCACCAGGCTGTGCATTACAGCCTGGTGGGGAACATGCAAAGTGTGCATGACTGTTTGGCCGGGCCAAGACGGCCAGCCAAGCAGTCATGCCCACTTAAGTGCCCACCACTCCTCCCCTTGCTGGCTGTGACACAGCCAAGCCCCACCCGCCCCGTAAACTGGAAAAGTAAAATGATAATAACCTAGTGTTTTCTTTTTCTTTTATCCACTGCCCAGAATGCAGTGGGTCGACACTCCGCCTTAGCAGAGGAGCTGCTACTGAGTGTTCATCAGCTTAGCTGACGCATAATTTGGTCATGCTCCCCCTGCCCACCACCCCGACCCCAGTCCGCTCTGCCCCGGGTGTTTGCATTCTTAAACCAGTACAGAGAGGGTAACTAGCATAATGCATACATTTGACAACTGCTTGTTATTTAAAGAATAGCACATTTATACAGTTTGTGATGAAGCGACCTAAACTTTACCAGGACTTTTAAAGAAAAGAAATAAAGGGAGCTGAGTGGCTCGAAGTTGAGAAATGATTTGTGGCCATTGCCACTACCATCCCAGAGCAGGGGAGGGACTTTTTGTGACCCTTATTCTGCATGTTTAGTAATCTATGCTGGAAAAGTGTGCAAAGCTCCTCATGTCATATCCTGTGTCCTCACTGGATTAAAAATCCTGTGATATCACTTCAGGTGATATCGCTGGTGACAGTGGTCTGGTGGCCTGATTCGTATCCTCCAAGCTGTACCAAATGTTTGAGAGGGATGCTATAGGTCATTACTAGATGTCCCTGGAGTCAGACATATATTATTTCTGTAAACAGGTTGTGGTACTTTATACAGTTACTCAAAGTCCCACCATTGCTTCTTTAGGATAGCAAAGAATTCTGAATAGAGAGGATGCCCTCAAATTTCATTTGTTGAAAGTGGAAAAAAACGATGGATGTACATTCGATGTGCTTTTATTTTAGGCAGGCCGGATGAGATGTTGACTTTTACAAGTTCGTTGATTGTTTACTCGTTTTCCTCTGTCCCAAATAAATATGCTAATGCTGGGTTATAATAGTCATTATTGTGGCTCTACATGCATTCCTATTTGTGGAAGAAATCATCTTAAATTCTTAGTTAATACCAGGAACCTGCTTGTAGAAATAAGCAGGCCAGAATGGAGAGTGTGTGAGAGAGCAGAGGAAGTCCAACTGTATGCACTGCCATCAACCGTTAAAAGTAACATGGTATTGCATTGTAAGAATATCTCTAGGGGTAAACATAAATCATTTTCTGTTATAGGCGACATTACTGGAGGTCCCTGGAGTTGGACATAGGCCCTTGCCGAAATCAGGCTGCAGCACAATAAGTTGTTACTTAGAGGTCCCTGGATTAAAAAGCACGTTTTGCCCATGAGGCTGCAGTACCTTAGGTCTTTGCTAGAGGGCCCCGTGGTCGGACACAAATAGCTTTCAAAACATGGTGCATTAGCTCAGGCTGTTAGTAGAAGTCCCTAGAGTCAGACAGAAATGATTTTCTTTAGCAGGCTGTAGTAGCATAAGTCATTATTAGAGGTCCTTGGTGGCAGGAAAAAAAATTCTCCAACAGCCTGCAGTAGTGTATGTCATTACTGGAGGACCCTGCAGTCAGACACACATCTTTTTCTGAAACAGAGTGTAGTACATTAGGCTAGTGGTCACTGGAGCCAGACATATGTTCTTCCTGTAATTAGGTTCCTGTACTTTATACAATTACTCAAGGCCCCGGAGGGGTCTGCTTCTGCTCCTTCAAGATACCAGAGAACAGATTCCGGTTTGTTAAAAGTGAATAGAAACAATGGCAAAAAGTTGACTGTGCTTTAGTTTTTAACAGGTCTGATCACAAAGAGGGTGTGGCTTCAACAAAAATTTGCATGTTAACTATCACAAGTGTGTTGATTTTTACCTGAGTTTTATTAGTTCACAGTTTGATCAAGCGCAGTTCAACCCAGACCGGGTCACTTCACTTTACAAGTTAACCAGCAGTGGAGAGCAGGAACCCTTTCTAAATTAAACTGAAGAAACACTATAACAATTCGATGCTACCAAAAATACAATTGTCCAAAAGGAAGTAGTAGAGTGGCAGAACAAATGAGCAGATCAGACTGCTGGACAGACTGGAATAACATGGAAGATTTGAAAGACAAGTTATAAGAGCAGAAAAAAAGGGGGGAGATGGTTGATAGGATTAGAGGATAGGTGGGAGGGAGCGGGAGAGCACACAGAAGCGACAGAGAATATACAATAGGTCATCAATGAAAATGAGAGGATATTGGATAGTGGGACAGGTAGCATGCAGCGTGAGGGATGACCGTAAAATGATGAGGGAAATGAGATGTGTGGCAGATAGGTCTCCAATAGGAAATGTAAGAAAAAGGTTCATCAGGGAAGAGATGGGGAACGAAGAGGATGCAAGAGGATTATAGAGAAAACAGAAGATGAAAAATATACAGAATAGCATTTATATAGCAAAGTAGAGATTAAGCTGGTGGTTATGTATTTTTTGTAAGATTTTGAAAAGTTCATGTTTTGATGGATGCCTTCAGGTAAAAGGTTCCAAAGAAATGGGGATGTGCCGGGAAAGGTTTGGGTTGCAACAAGTTGTGTCCTGAACTTCTTCAATTCAAGCATGATATCGCCAAAGATTTTTTTCAAAGATGATAAGTAGGCTGGATTTTGGTAATGGATGGCTCTGAATGTGTTGCAAGCAAGCTTGAATTTAATTATTTCTTCAATGGTTAGCCAGTGTAAATCATGATAGGTTGTGGTGATGTGGTCAAATAGCTTTGCACTAGAGGCTAGTCTGGCATTTGAGTCCATAAAGACATTAAGGTAAGCCAAGAATGATTTATTGATCCTGTCAGGAAGTAATTTTCATGGTCGGGTTGTGATATGACAACGGATTGGATGACCAGACAAAAGCCTTTTGGTTTTAGTAGGGGCTTTACGTTTTGAAGAAATAGATAGTAGCTCTTGCAGATTTTATGGTGTGCTCAATGTATTAGGATATATAGAGATGTGAGTCTAGCCAGATGACCAGGGATTTAGCCTCAGAGGCAAGAGAAGATCTGAAATCAATTGTTTGAAGTTTTAAGATCCAGTTGTGGTCAAATTTAGATTTGTGCTGATGATGAAGTAGGAAACTTTCTATTTTTTCCGGGGTTAAGTCTTAGGAAGGTGCTAGACATCCATTAACAAAAGCTTGACAGGCAATTTTTTAGAATGTGTATTTTATGGATAGCAGAGATTGTCACATAGATTTGTGTGTCATCGTATTGAATATTGAAGGATTGCAAGACCAAAATTCTTCATTATGTCTTTCAAAGGGTCCATGTATAAATTAAACAAAGTTGGAGCATGGATTGATCCTTGCAGAACTCCACAGGTAATTGAATCAGAGCCTGAGGAGAAGTTTCCAAGCTTTATCATGTGTTTGTGATATGGCAAGAATAATTTGAACCAAGGAAGATCTGTTACATGAAAGCACATTGAGCTCTCCCAAATGTGGATAAGCATGTGGTAACGTGGAATCAAAGGCTGCTGAATGATAGAGCAAGACTAGAAGACAGGCCTCACCTTTATCTAGAATGGAATGAATGTTTTAAATAATTTTTAGTATTGCAGTTTCGGAGCTGCAACCTTTATAAAACCATGATTTGTAGAATGATTAGTAAGCAATTTTTGATTATCACTGAATTCAGTTGGTCTAATACATGTTTCGCAATTACCATACCAATCCAAGGAAGGTTTGTGATCAGTCTATAGTTGTCAAGAAATGACGGATTTGCCTTTTCAATACAGGTGAAATTTTGCCAGTTTTTAGTGCATTTGGGAAGATATCTTCTTGGAAAGAGAAGTTAAAATAATTGACACCATACTTGCTTTTGATAATGGATAGTTGAATAAGGCCCTAATATGAAGGCATGTTTCAGAACTGTGATGATTTTGCTTAACTGCCGCTCAGACATTAATGCAGATTTAGACTGCGGATTATGAGCAGGAGGAAGGTATGAAAGAGACTGATGTTGATTTGGGTATGAAGACTTTGAGTTTTTTCACTTTGTTGAGGAAGAAATGTTAAAATGTAATCCTTTGGAAACCAGTAGGCAAGCCTGCCATGGGTTTGATATTGAATTTCGCAGTTTGAAAAAGATCTTTGGGTCGATTAAGAGAGTTCTGGATCTTGGTTTGAAGATAGCAAGCTTTAGCATTGAGAATGCTGGTTTGTGATGATAATCATTCTCATGGCTCTAATTGCATTCCTATATGTTGCAGAAGGGACTCCCACATGCTTAATTAATTTAGGCACTTAAATGTAGAAGCGAGCAATCATTATCTGCTATTTGAAGTTTTCCTTATTGTTATATGTTGAATGTGGTTTCCAGATGAAATGATAGCATGCAAAAACTAATAAGGGAAACAGAGAATGAAGAGAAAGTGAGACAGGATAGCCATTGAAAGAAAAATAGTTACCTTAAATCAACAGTGGAAGGATACAACTCACCCAGTGAGAACACTGTGAGGCTGAAATGCTCCCGGATGGGGCAAATACACAAATTCGGAGGACAGCCATCAAATCAACAGCAGAGACCTTAGATTGAGGACACTGTCATTCAAGCATTGGACTGAGACAAAAATATTGAAAATTTCAGTCTGCAACAGACACCTAGAGCTGCCTGTGTAGCAAGACCTAAAATAAAGACCTAAAAAATTAAATCAGTAGTTTTAGATTTAGGTATTTCACTCCTCTGAGCAAAATGGAGGGTAGATCAGCCTTTAGAATTGTTAGATTTGGGGGTCTCTAGTTGGCAGAGGTATGTACCTTTGTCCAAATAGGGACCCTTGAGTCTAGTCAGGGAAAGTAGGTACACTCCCGAAATAACCCCTGCTCACCCTCTTGGTAGCTTGGCACGAGCAGACAGGCTTAGTTCAGAGGCAGTGTGTAAAGCATTTGTGAACACATACAGTAATCAAGTGACAACACTACAAATGGACACCACACAGGTTATATATTTATAAAAATAGGTATACTTTATATAGATTTATCACAAGACCATAAACGACAAAAATAATCCACAATACTGTTAAGAATACTTAGTTCTGATCAAAAGGCTTAATTCAAGGTTCTGTGCGAGTCGGTAGCCTCCTCCGGCTACGGCGGAGTCGAGAACAAACAGAGTCTAACAAATCCAGCTGACCGCGTCGAGACGGGCCAACCCAGCGGAGACAGACTCGGTCACAGTACCTTTTACTTGAAGCGGCAGGCACGGGCGTGCGAGCCGGATGGCTGTTCGTCGCGGTCGCGATGCAAAAATGGAAGCGTTGCAGGACGCGTTGTCCCTCGATGCGGTGCAGGCAGCGGCTCGTTGACGTCGTCGAGACGGAGTCGGTGAGACCAGGGCCGTGCGTTGCAGGGCGAGACGGTGCTTCGATGCGGTGCTGGCAGGTTGCGGTGCGGCGACGGAGCCGGATTCAGGAGCTGGCGTCGATCAGTCCGGACAGCGGTGCGAGTCGGGCGGTGCGTCGCAAAGCGTGCGAGCGGTGCCCAACTCCGGTGCGGTCACAGGACTCGAACTCAGCAGCAGTGACCGTGTCGGTCGGACCAGTTCGATTCGGCGTAGCGAAGCGTTGCAGGACGCGTTGTCCCTCGATGCGGTGCAGGCAGCGGCTCGTTGACGGAGTCGGTGAGACCAGGGCCGTGCGTTGCAGGGCGAGACGGTGCTTCGATGCGGTGCTTGCAGGACACCGAGTCGGTCGTGAGAGTCGGTCACAGCTCCCTACCTCTGTAGCCACTGAAACAGAGTTTCCAGCAGCAATTCACAAAGGGGTGAAGTCCAATGGTCCTGGGACTTCGGTCAGGGGGCAAGCTCTCTTCCAAGCCCTTGGAGATCCTTCACAAGTTGATGAAAGTCACAGCAAAGCAAAAGTTCCTTTCTCCTCTCTTTGGCAGTCAGGCAAACCACTGCAGGCCAATCCCCCAAGCAGCACTTCAGGCTTAGGGATAGTTTCTCCTCAGTTTCTTCTTGGTTCCGCTCCTCAGTAAAGGTTTCTTCTTGTTCCCAAAAGTGATCTAATTTTCCTGGGGTCTGGGTGCCCCTCTTATACCCTGATTCTCTTTGTTCTCTGGAGGCAGAGAGGCCTCGGCCTAGTCCAAAACCAGTTCTGGTCAGTCCTGGAGCACTTTGTTTTTCTGACTCCTTCTTTCCTTTCAGAATGTGGGGCAGAGTGCTCAGCCGCCCGGCAGGAGGTGGAGCCAGCATTGTGGAAGGCAGGCACAGCCCTATTCAGACCCAGGTGCAACTCCTCCCTCCACTCTGGCTGCGGATCTTTCTATTCAGCCCTGCGCTGACTCACCCTGTCTCCGGTAGCCACCCCCAGCCCCTGTCACTCAATCTCCAGACAAGGAATACACAACCTAGCAGAGGCAGGCTTGGATAGTTAGGCAAGAAAATACCCACTTTCTAAAAGTGGTATTTTCAAACACAGAATGTTAAAACCAACTTTACTAAAAGATGTATTTTATCATCCTGAGTTCAGGCATACTAAATTCGTTTTTCTACCATGTTCCCGGGGTCAGTTCTGACTATAAGGTGTAATAGTCAGTCTGCCCATTCTGGCCTATGGGGAGCAGGTAGCCTTGCAATAGTGAAAAACGAAAATGGCTGTAATTCACTATTAGGACATGCCACACACACCAGGGCATGTCCTACCTTATACTTACAATGCACCCTGCCCTAGGGCCTACTTTAGGGGTGACCAACATGCAGTAAAGGGAAGGTTTTAGGGACTGGTAAGTGGGTGTACTCACCAAGTCGACATGGCAGCCCTAGGCTGCACACAGGCTCTGCGATGGCAGGCCTGAGATACATTTTACCAGCCGCTTCTGTGGGTGGCACAACCAGTGCTGCAAGCCCACCAGCGGCATTGGATTTACAAGCCCTGGGCACCCTGAGTGCACTGTACTAGGGACTGACAAGTAAACCAATCATCCAATCATGGAGTCACTAATACATATATCAATTAACGATAGGGAGCACTTGCACTTTGGCACTGATTAGCAGCGGCAAAGTGCCCATGAGCATCTAGTCCAGCAAAAACATATCGGCAACCGTGGAGGCATTATGAAAAAATGGAAGGGAGACCCACGCCAAGGATGCCAGGTCTAACACGTGTCCCCTCCAGCTGAAATGTGGGGAGAACTATCCTACCCCTAGGGAGTTCTCATCGCTAAGGCGGAAAAATCTGGACAGTCCATCAGCATTGGCGTGTTCTGTACCAGGGCGGTGTTCCACCGTAAAGTCCATCCCCTGTAGGGAAATGGACCACCTCAACAGCTTTGGATTCTCACCCCTCATCTGCATCAACCATCTGAGGGGCCTGTGGTCTGTCTGAACCCGGAAGTGAGTCCCAAACAGGTATGGTCTCAGCTTCTTCAGTGCCCAGACCACAGCAAATGCCTCACGCTCAATAGCACTCCATCTCTGTTCCCGGGGAAGTAACCTCCTACTGATGAAGGCTACAGGTTGGTCTAGGCCCTCCTCATTGATCTGTGATAGAACAGCCCCTACACCATGCTCTGAAGCGTCGGTCTGAACAATGAACTCATTGGAGAAGTTGGGTGCCTGGAGCACAGGCGCCGTGCACATGGCAGTCTTCAAGGTGTCAAAAGCTTTTTGACAGGCGTCAGTCCAAATCACTTTCCTGGGCTGCTTCTTGGAAGTCAGCTCTGTCAAGGGGGCAACAATGCTGCCATACCCCTTGACGAATCTCCGGTAATACCCGGTGAGTCCTAGGAAGGCTCTCACCTCTATCTGGGTCTTGGGGGCTCCCAAGCCAGAATGGTATCAATTTTCGGTTGGAGGGGCGCCACCTGGCCGCTCCCAACCTGGTGTCCCAAGTACACCACAGAACCCTGCCCAATCTGGCACTTACTCGCCTTGATTGTGAGGCCTGCTCTCCGCAGCGCCATCAACACTTCCCAGAGGTGGCGCAGATGTTCTTCCCAACTGGCACTGAACACTGCGATGTCATCCAGGTAGGCGGCACTGAAATCCTCCAGTCCAACCAACACCTGGTTGACCAACCTCTGAAAGGTGGCAGGGGCATTCTTCATCCCAAAGGGCATCACCCGGAACTGGTAGTGCCCATCTGGTGTGGAGAATGCTGACCTCTCTTTGCCCCATCAGTCAAGGCGATCTGCCAGTACCCAGACGTTAAGTCAAACGTGCTGAGGTACCGCGCAGCCCCTAACCGATCTATGAGCTCATCAGCTCTGGGGATGGGGTGGGCGTCAGTCCTGGTGACGGAATTGAGTCCCCTGTAGTCCACACAGAACCGGAGTTCTGGTGTGGCACCAGGCGCGGCAGCTTTTGGAACCAAGACCACGGGGCTGGCCCAAGGGCTGTTAGAGGACTCAATCACCCCTAGCGCAAACATCTTGGAGACCTCCTCCTTGATGCAGGCTCTGACCCTGTCAGTCACCCTGTAAGCCTTGTGCTTCACAGGAAGACTGTCCCCAGTGTCCACATCATGGACGCACCAATGAGTGACACTGGGAACCAGGGAGAACAGGTCAGGGAACTGTCCCAACAGTTGGCGACAGTCACCCTGCTGCTCAGGTGTCAGGGAGGTAGAGAGGTTTACTCCCTCCACTGATCCATCTTGCTCTCGGGCTGACAGGAGGTCAGGAAGAGGCTCGGTCTCCTCCTCCATTCCATCATCTGTAGCTAAGAGCATGCCCACTTGGGACCTCTCCAAGTGGGGCTTCAGGCGGTTCACATGCAGGACCCGCAAGGGGTTCCTGGGAGACTGCAAGTCCACCAAATAGGTAACTGGACTCTTGCGCTCCACCACCGTAAAAGGGCCGGTCCACCTGTCCTGGAGCGCACAGGGCTCCACAGGGGCCATGACCCACACTTTCTGACCAGGCTGAAGCTCTACCAGAGTGGCATTCTGGTCGTACCACCGCTTCATCTCCTCCTGGCTGGCTTCCAGATTTGCCTCAGCAAGCTCTCTGAAACGCCTAGTCTGGTTCCTGAAGGCCAGCATGTAACTGTATACATCCTGGGGAGGTTTCCTGGGAGATTGCTCCCAGCCTTCCTTGACCAAACTCAGAGGTCCTCGCACCGGGTGTCCATAGAGGAGCTCAAAGGGACTGAACCCTAGAGATTTCTGTGGCACCTCCCGGTATGCAAACAACAGGCATGGTAAGAGGACGTCCCATTTACGCCTCATGGGTTCTTCCAGACCCATAATCATGCCCTTGAGGGTCCGGTTGAATCTCTCAACCAGACCATTTCCTTGAGGGTGGTAAGGAGTGGTGAACTTGTAAGTTACACCGCACTCCTGCCACAGGGACTTCATGTACTTGGACACGAAGTTGGTACCTCGGTCAGACACCACCTCTTGAGGGAATCCCACACGTGAGAAAATTCCCATCAGTGCCCGTCCCACCACGGGGGCCGTCACTGTCCTCAGAGGGATGGCTTCAGGGTACCGGGTGGCATGGTCCACCAAGACCAGGATAAACCTGTTGCCCATGGCTGTCTTGGGGTCCAGTGGCCCCACAATGTCAATACCCACCCGTTCAAAGGGGGTGCTGACCACAGGGAATGGCTGGAGAGGAGCCTTGTGCTTCCTCCCACTCTTTCCACTTGCCTGGCAAGTCTGGCATGTCCTGCAGTGAGTGGCGGCACTCCTGCGCATCTGGGGCCAATAGAAATGGGTAACAAGCCTGTCAAAGGTCTTGTCCTGCCCCAGATGTCCCGCTAACGGTACATCATGAGCCAACCCCAGTAGGAAGGCTCTGAAGCGCTGGGGTACCACCAGCACACGGGCTGACCCAGGCTCAGCAACCTTAGGCTCTGAATACAGGAGACCATTCTCCCAGTAAACCCAATGTGATCCAGACTGATCACCTGCTGCCTGGTCTGTGGCCTGTTGCCTCAGACCCACGAGAGAAGGGCATGTGTTCTGCTCCTTGCAGAACTCTTCCCTGGAGGGTCCTCCTTCTTGCTGCCAATGGGTCAGCTCAGGTAGGTCCCCCAGTTCAGCTACCTGTTCCCCTGTAGGCTCCAGGGCATCCCCCTCAGGGTCTGCCTCCTCCTGGACCGTGGGAACCTCGGGGGCCGGTTTCCCGCGCCCCTGCCTCCTCTCTCTCCGGCAGGCACCTGGGCCTCCCTCTCAGGCTCCAGGTCCTCTTGAACACCTTTAGCTGCCATTGACCGGGTGGTCACACATGCCCAATCAGGCAAGCCCAACATTTCTAAATGCGCACTCCGCTCCACCTTAGCCCAAGGTGAGCTCTCCAAATCGTTCCCTAACAAACAGTCAACAGGCATGGCTGGCCTCACAGCTACTTGAAGAGTACCCGAGACCCCCCACTCAAAGGGAACCTGAGCCACCTTGCAGTGACTCTCTGTGTTGTCAGCGGCAACAACCGGATAGAATGCATCAGGGATAACCTGCTCTTTAGACACCAGGTGACACTTGACAGCTGTCACACTGGCTCCTGTGTCTCTCAGAGCCTCCACCCTATGGCCATTGATGGTCACCCACTGCCTGTATTTCTTAGTGTTCTCAGGCAGCGGGGTCCTAGGGACCATCTCAGAGTCTCCTAATGAGACAAGGGAAAACACTGTGGGATCCCCCCACCTTGGGCACCCAACTCCTCCCCCAGGGCTACACTAGCCAACTGCCGGGGGACTGCACTGGTGGGTGCTGGTTTTCCATGCAAAGGGCAACGAGGATCGTTTGCCTTGTGGCCAGGGGCGCCACACTTGTAACATACCAGTGGTCCCTGGTGAACAGGGGGCCTGTCAGGGCCACTGGCTTCTTCTCAGGGGAGGCTGGGAACCTTTCCCTTGGTTCCCTTGGGGTCTACTTTGGGGCCCTTTATGGAACTCCTTCTGTTTACCCTTGTCCCCCCACTCTTCTGCTGGGGACCCTGCCCACCCTTGGCGGAGTCTCCCACGTGACCCTTGTGGACCCGGGTACTCACCCAGCGGTCCGCCTCCTCAGCAAGCTGCCTAGGGTTAGTCAGCTTACTATCAATCAGGTGCTGGCGTAGCTCAGGAAAACAATTACCGGACAAGTGCTCCCAGGCAATCAAATCAAAGAGCGCCTGAAAATCAGTCGCTTTGCTACCCTTTACCCAACCATCCAAGGCTCTGCAAAAGAAGGTCACATATTCAACCCAGGTACTGCTTTCAATCTTACTACAGTTCCTGAACCTTTGCCTATAAAGCTCAGGGGTCAAACCATATCTAGTCATTAAGGCATCCTTCATGTGGCTGTACGAATTATAGACTTCAGAGGGCAAATCCAACAAGGTATCCCGCCCTTCACTGAGGAACCGTCCCCACAACCCCGCTCCCCAATCCTTCTCAGGGACCCGGTGGGAAGACATGGCTACCTCATAGGCTTTGAACCACTGCCCTATGTCGTCATTTTTAAAAACTCCTTCACCACATCTTTGGGAATATACACCCTAGCTTCAACAGGCACAGGCGGTACACTGCCACCAGAGGGAGTAATCTCTAAGCTCTTGGCCTTCAATTCCAACTCCCTCAAAACTTTCTCATGTTCAAACTGCATTTTCTTTTCCTCTAGGGCTAATTTCCTTGTTTGCATTTCGAATTCTAACTGCTTATTCAGCTTGAGTTTGGTCAGCTCCATTTCGTGCACCCTACTCTCTTTCCTGTCCTCCAACTCCTCTGGAGACAGTCCTCTGGCAGAAACACTGCTACCTACTGGGGAAGGTGGTCTTCTAGCCCCTAGACCCAATAGCCCCTCCAGCTGCCCTTCTGCATTCTCAGCCCCCTCCACAGGGGCACTCCTTGATTCGACCCAGGCCCTCAGCGCCTTTTGGAGGTCCTCCTTCCTGGAGATCCCGGTCATGGACACTTTAAACTTTTTGCAGAATTGCTTGAGCTGCTTAAGGGTGTAGCATTCTAGCCTCTCTTCTTCCCAATCACATTCAACAGAGGCTACTGATGCTGGTTTCTCCATAGTGACTGAACTTGGCATTTGCAAAAATAGGAAATCCCAGAAAAACTGCTATTAAAGTATGTGGTTGCGTTTTGGTCTGCACTCACTAAGTAGTGTTCACCAATCACTGTACATGAGTCACAAATGCAAGTCCAGAATCCTCACCGCTGACCACCAATGTTAGATTTGGGGGTCTCTAGTTGGCAGAGGTATGTACCTTTGTCCAAATAGGGACCCTTGAGTCTAGTCAGGGAAAGTAGGTACACTCCCGAAATAACCCCTGCTCACCCTCTTGGTAGCTTGGCACGAGCAGACAGGCTTAGTTCAGAGGCAGTGTGTAAAGCATTTGTGAACACATACAGTAATCAAGTGACAACACTACAAATGGACACCACACAGGTTATATATTTATAAAAATAGGTATACTTTATATAGATTTATCACAAGACCATAAACGACAAAAATAATCCACAATACTGTTAAGAATACTTAGTTCTGATCAAAAGGCTTAATTCAAGGTTCTGTGCGAGTCGGTAGCCTCCTCCGGCTACGGCGGAGTCGAGAACAAACAGAGTCTAACAAATCCAGCTGACCGCGTCGAGACGGGCCAACCCAGCGGAGACAGACTCGGTCACAGTACCTTTACTTGAAGCGGCAGGCACGGGCGTGCGAGCCGGATGGCTGTTCGTCGCGGTCGCGATGCAAAAATGGAAGCGTTGCAGGACGCGTTGTCCCTCGATGCGGTGCAGGCAGCGGCTCGTTGACGTCGTCGAGACGGAGTCGGTGAGACCAGGGCCGTGCGTTGCAGGGCGAGACGGTGCTTCGATGCGGTGCTGGCAGGTTGCGGTGCGGCGACGGAGCCGGATTCAGGAGCTGGCGTCGATCAGTCCGGACAGCGGTGCGAGTCGGGCGGTGCGTCGCAAAGCGTGCGAGCGGTGCCCAACTCCGGTGCGGTCACAGGACTCGAACTCAGCAGCAGTGACCGTGTCGGTCGGACCAGTTCGATTCGGCGTAGCGAAGCGTTGCAGGACGCGTTGTCCCTCGATGCGGTGCAGGCAGCGGCTCGTTGACGGAGTCGGTGAGACCAGGGCCGTGCGTTGCAGGGCGAGACGGTGCTTCGATGCGGTGCTTGCAGGACACCGAGTCGGTCGTGAGAGTCGGTCACAGCTCCCTACCTCTGTAGCCACTGAAACAGAGTTTCCAGCAGCAATTCACAAAGGGGGTGAAGTCCAATGGTCCTGGGACTTCGGTCAGGGGGCAAGCTCTCTTCCAAGCCCTTGGAGATCCTTCACAAGTTGATGAAAGTCACAGCAAAGCAAAAGTTCCTTTCTCCTCTCTTTGGCAGTCAGGCAAACCACTGCAGGCCAATCCCCCAAGCAGCACTTCAGGCTTAGGGATAGTTTCTCCTCAGTTTCTTCTTGGTTCCGCTCCTCAGTAAAGGTTTCTTCTTGTTCCCAAAAGTGATCTAATTTTCCTGGGGTCTGGGTGCCCCTCTTATACCCTGATTCTCTTTGTTCTCTGGAGGCAGAGAGGCCTCTGCCTAGTCCAAAACCAGTTCTGGTCAGTCCTGGAGCACTTTGTTTTTCTGACTCCTTCTTTCCTTTCAGAATGTGGGGCAGAGTGCTCAGCCGCCCGGCAGGAGGTGGAGCCAGCATTGTGGAAGGCAGGCACAGCCCTATTCAGACCCAGGTGCAACTCCTCCCTCCACTCTGGCTGCGGATCTTTCTATTCAGCCCTGCGCTGACTCACCCTGTCTCCGGTAGCCACCCCCAGCCCCTGTCACTCAATCTCCAGACAAGGAATACACAACCTAGCAGAGGCAGGCTTGGATAGTTAGGCAAGAAAATACCCACTTTCTAAAAGTGGTATTTTCAAACACAGAATGTTAAAACCAACTTTACTAAAAGATGTATTTTATCATCCTGAGTTCAGGCATACTAAATTCGTTTTTCTACCATGTTCCCGGGGTCAGTTCTGACTATAAGGTGTAATAGTCAGTCTGCCCATTCTGGCCTATGGGGAGCAGGTAGCCTTGCAATAGTGAAAAACGAAAATGGCTGTAATTCACTATTAGGACATGCCACACACACCAGGGCATGTCCTACCTTATACTTACAATGCACCCTGCCCTAGGGCCTACTTTAGGGGTGACCAACATGCAGTAAAGGGAAGGTTTTAGGGACTGGTAAGTGGGTGTACTCACCAAGTCGACATGGCAGCCCTAGGCTGCACACAGGCTCTGCGATGGCAGGCCTGAGATACATTTTACCAGCCGCTTCTGTGGGTGGCACACCCAGTGCTGCAAGCCCACCAGCGGCATTGGATTTACAAGCCCTGGGCACCCTGAGTGCACTGTACTAGGGACTGACAAGTAAACCAATCATCCAATCATGGAGTCACTAATACATATATCAATTAACGATAGGGAGCACTTGCACTTTGGCACTGATTAGCAGCGGCAAAGTGCCCATGAGCATCTAGTCCAGCAAAAACATATCGGCAACCGTGGAGGCATTATGAAAAAAATGGAAGGGAGACCCACGCCAAGGATGCCAGGTCTAACAAGAATTAATAAGGATTAGGAAGTAATTCAAGGGAAAAAGACTAGATAGACCCACATCCAGTTTAAGAGTGCTTATGCAACTCCAAATATGGAAGTCATAATTTAATCACAATGCAGTCTATGGAACTTCTTGAATTCAGAGTTCTATTTCCAAGCTTTTGGGGGTTTTCCTTCTTAAAACATTCATCAGGACTCGATGGAAGTATTTTTGCTATTTGTCCTAAATTGTACAATGTTCCTTTCTGTTTTATCAAAACCAAGTGTCTGACTGTCCTCAACTTTGAAAATAAAATAGGGAGTACATAACTTTCATTTTAATCTTTTTAGGATTACTGAGATGGGGATTTGACATTTGAATGGCATTAGTACATAAACAGTGATTCACAGATTTATCACTGTGACCCCTTATTTTTTATTTTGTTAGATGATTTTTGAGTACCAGAGGATTTAGTATACACTTCACCCTTATAAAAATCCTGCCATTTAGCTTACTTTAAACAACACAGATTTGCTGCGGATAGTACATCATAGGACTGTGTGCATTAGTGCTTTGTAAAAAATCTACATCGTTTATTTTCAGGGAGATGTTATCCAATCTTTGATAAAGAGTGAAATTGAGCTTCTTAAAATATTTACAGGAATATTTTAATTTTCACATGTGTTCGTATTTTATGGGCCCATCTCCTCTTCTTGTAGTCATAAGATGTGCATTTTACTTCAAGTTGCAGCACATTGATCGTAACTTATCAGAGCAGATAATCACATCACAGGTTTATCTTTTCTTGTCTTCAGTTTAGATCCACATGCTGGATGTATCTTAAATGAGAATTCCTCAGAAACCCTTGAAGGATAACTGTTTTCTGTACCCTCAAAGACCAAACTGGGCACTTTGGGGGAGATTTACTAAGATTTTGCGCCGTGTTTGGGTCACAAAAGTGACGCAAAACGGCGCAAAATCTTTTTTTCCTAATTTACTTTCCAGCGCTAAGCTTGTTTAGTGCTGGAAATAACGTAAAAGTAATGCGAAGCATCGCATAGCACTGCTTCGCATTACTTTGCGCCATGGGGGCGTGCCAAGGGTGATGCATGGGCGTTCCCATGCAACCACCCAAGGTTTCTCACGCGAACCCCAATTTACTAAATACAGTAGATTGGTTTTATCGTGAGAAAACTGCGCCCTTTTAAACTAGGCGCAAGGAAGGAGAAATGCTTTCATTTCTCCTTCCTTTTCCGACTTTGCATGTGTGCTGCACTGTGCAGCACGCATAGAAAGTGGGAAAAGCTTTCCCTCGTGTCTAGGCATAGTATTTTGTACAGGAAGTGTATCCTTCCTGTACAAAACCTATGCTAGACTAATGTACACACCCTAGCACTATGGCGCTAAGGTGGCTCGTGGCAGCTGTAATCGGCCCCGGTGCAAGGGAAAGGGAAGGAGAGAGCCATATCTTTGAAAATATGGTGCTCTCCTGCTCCTTCTCTGTAGCGCAACGCAGCGCAGCCTCGCAGAAGGCTGCGCTGCATTGTGTGAAGATTTGGTAAATCTCCCCCTTTGTATACAACTAAGTAAACAATAGAGCAGTAAAAATAGAAAACTGTTCACAAAATCAAAAAAGAAATGCCATTGAGAATTTTGTGGTCGAAAAATAGCGTGAGAACTTATTTTAAAGGGGATTTCCTGGTTTGAAAATCGTTATCGTGTGTTAAAATTCAGATTCCTCCATTTTATGAAAATCCCAATTCATAGAAGCCCAATAATCTTGCATTATCACCTAACATTTTATATGCAGTACATTTTGGTTAGCAGCTGCTTCCGTTTTCCCCGAGGAAGCAATTAGCTCCCAAAACATAAGCTAAATAACTCCCAAAACATATTGAGAGCGCGAGTTGAAGCTGGGATGTGATTGCTTGCTTTCTGGTTGACTCCTTTTCTCTGTTCTCGTATTGTTCCTCCTGGTTCCCCTTTATAATTCTGCTCGTTGCCCTTTTTGTTTTTGAAAATCCTGCCTTTATGAATATTTCTGCCAAAATGTCTTTACCTATGCTGTTTTATATTAATTCTCATTTCATTGTGCTTAACTTTACCTTCTCTGTTTTTTTTTTCTTTTTCTGTGCAGGTTGTTACAGAACCAAGTGGGCCAACACTTTACCTTCGTTCTCACGGATATTGAGAGCAAGCAGAGGTTTGGGTTCTGCCGCTTGACATCAGGAGGGAAGGTCTGCCTTTGCATATTAAGGTGGGTGAGTGCCACACGAGAGCTAAGCCTGACCGGATTCACACCAGTCAACTATTTGACCCAAACCATCATTTACTATGGTTGACTATGTATAAACCAAAGACAATCGTAGTTTGTTAATGAGCATTACAATTGGGTGTCCAGTAGTGTATTGTGGAAGTGTTTCAAGCAGTTGTGATAGTCTGTATTCCATTGCTCTGCTTCTTAGCAGTGCTATGAGGTCCCTCTTCTTTCTAGCTTATTGTTTGGTCAATTTCCAATATTCTTTTTTGTTGGTTATTTGTGTACTTATTTCTGATTGCCTTACCTGTTTCAAGATGAATCGGGGTTAGGACATTGGTGATTTTATAACACCTTTGCTTGTAGCTAGCTAGTTATAGCGTTGGAGAAGGAAGGATGCTTTCAGCGCACTCATTAATAACCGCAGCCTACTCACTCCCCTAGATACTGCTCAGACGTATTTTCCCCCCGAAATCTGCATAACCTCTGCTGTATTATGGAAATAACCTGTGCTGGGGAAGATGTGACTGGCAAAATGAGATTTCTTGTGCGTTGCGCGGTGGTTGATCTCAGGCTGCTTTTGCTTTCTTGCTGGAACAACTGGCGCATAATTAGGAACTGATCCAATTCAATGGTGGGGCTCTCCCAGTGCCAATTAGCCGACTGTGCCTGAGCCTTTTTCTTGAATTCGATAGGAAATGTCTCATCCGCATGCATTCAGCATATGTGTACAGACACCGGTATCTTTGCATATCTATATATGATTACAGATAATCAATACATGTATATAATCGCAGTAACCATATGCACCCTTAACAAAGACGTTGACAGTTCTTTGGCACACAAAGAAAATTCATACATTATTTAGACGGGGTCTAAGCTGAGAATTTAGCCTCTATTTTATGGCAGTCACCTTGGTACCTTATTGTGAGACTATATTTTTTAATTTGTAGTCTTCATTTATGCATAATGTAAAACATACAATTTTGCTGAAATATGTCTCCAATTAGCGGAGCATGCATATGTATACGTGTAGGTCTACTTTCAGCATTTCGTGAGAGCAGTTGTAGGTTATTGTTTAAATATCTCCTACAGTCACCCTCTTAGATCATGCAGAGGTAACCTAAGGTATGTAGAATAAAAGAAAACATTTAGCTATAAATAGTAAGTAGACTCCAAGGCTACATAGGCTTCGTGGGCTGAGAAGCTTTAGGATTCTTTAATTAAAGTATTGTTTTATGGTTTGCTATCTTTTGTAACCAAACAGACTGTAATGGGTGAAATGAATTGTAATGGTTATTTGTTTTTATTTTTAAGTAAACGTGCAATCAAACCAAGAACCATCATATGTTGTCTGACTCCCCTTTATAATCAATAAAAGTGGAAAATTGGGTTTGCCCTATGCATCTGAATAGATTTTTCGTATTCATTTTTAGGTCTCGCCTGAGCCAGCGCATGCGCTGATCTGGCGAGACATTTAGTGAGTGGGGGCTTTAGAAATGCAACCACAAGCTTTTGCTTGTGGCCTAAGGCTTGCTGTTACGCGCGCGTGCACGCGCACAGCCGCCATCTGGCTTTCCTCTCTCGTCATGGGTCATCAGCTTTCAAGATACGAGAGCTTTCTTTCACATTCCTGAAGTCGATAGCTTCCTTTTCATTTGCGTTACAGAGCAATAACTGTTAAATTAAATGAATCAGGTTATTCGTGTTTACAAGCATCTCCTGAGAAACGCGGCGAAACTTTCAAACGACGACATTGTTTCTGTGGTTTGAAAGTTTCGCCGCGTTTCTCAGGAGATGCTTCTAATCAGCTTTCAAGATACGAGAGCTTTCTTTCACATTCCTGAAGTCGATAGCTTCCTTTTCATTTGCCTATATATCCCTACCTCTCTTCTACCCCTCTACCTCTACTCTACCTCTCTTCTACCCCTCTACCTCTCTTCTACCCCTCTACCTCTCTTCTACCCCTCTACCTCTACTCTACCTCTCTTCTACCCCTCTACCCCTCTTCTACCCCTCTTCTATCCCTCTACCCCTCTTCTACCCGTCTACCCCTCTACTACCCCTCAACCCCTCTACTACCCCCTCTACCCCTCTACTACCCCATTACCCCTCTTCTACCCCTCTTCTACCCCTCTGCCCCTCTACTACTCCTCTACCCCTCTACCCCTCTTCTACCCCTCTACCCCTCTTCTACCCCTCTACCCCTCTACTACCCCTCTTCTACCCCTCTACTACCCCTCTTCTACCCCTCTACCCCTCTTCTACCCCTCTACCCCTCTTCTACCCCTCTACCCCTCTTCTACCCCTCTACCCCCTCTTCTACCCCTCTACCCCCTCTTCTACCCCTCTACCCCTCTACTACCCCTCTACCCCTCTTCTACCCCTCTACCCCTCTTCTACCCCTCTACCACCCCTCTACCCCCTAATACCCCTCTACCTCTACACTACCTCTCTTCTACCCCTCTACCTCTCTTCTACCCCTCTACCTCTACTCTACCTCTCTTCTACCCCTCTACCCCTCTTCTACCCCTCTACCTCTCTTCTACCCCTCTACTCCTCTTCTACCCCTCTTCTACCCCTCTTCTACCCCTCTACCACTCTACTACCCCTCTACTACCCCTCTTCTACCCCTCTACCCCTCTTCTACCCCTCTACCCCTCTTCTACCCCTCTACTACCCCTCTACCACCCCTCTACCTCTCTTCTACCCCTCTACCCCTCTTCTACCCTTCTACCCCTCTTCTACCCCTCTTCCCCTCTTCTACCCCTCTTCCACCCCTCTACCCCTCTTCTACCCTTCTTCTACCCTTCTACCCCTCTTCTACCCTTCTACCCCTCTTCCACCCTTCTACCCCTCTTCCCCTCTTCTACCCCTCTACCCCTCTTCTACCCCTCTACCCCTCTACTACCCCTCTACCCCTCTACTACCGCTCTACCCCTCTACTACTCCTCTACCTCTCTACTACCCCTCTACCCTTCTACTACCCCTCTACCCTTCTACTACCCCTCTACCCCTATTCTACCCTTCTACCTCTCTTCTACCCCTCTACCCCTCTTCTACCCCTCTACCCCTCTTCTACCCCTCTATCCCTCTTCTACCCTTCTTCTACCCCTCTACCCCTCCTCTACCCCTCTACTACCCCTCTACCCCTTTTCTACACCTCTACCCATCTTCTACCCCTCTTCTACCCCTCTACTACCCTTCTACTCCTCTACCCCTCTTCTACCCCTTTACCCCTCTTCTACCCCTCTACCTCTCTTCTCCCCCTCTACCTCTCTTCTCCCCCTCTACCTCTCTTCTACCCCTCTACCTCTACTCTACCTCTCTACCTCTACTCTACCTCTCTTCTACCCCTCTACCCCTCTTCTACCCCTCTACCTCTCTTCTACCCCTCTACCCCTCTTCTACCCCTCTACCCCTCTACTACCCCTCTTCTACCCCTCTTCTAACCCTCGTCTACCCCTCTACCCCTCTTCTACCCCTCTACCCCTCTTCTACCCCTCTACTACCCCTCTACTACCCCTCTACCACCCCTCTACCTCTCTTCTACCCCTCTACCCCTCTTCTACCCCTCTACCCCTCTTCTACCCCTCTTCCCCTCTTCTACCCCTCTTCTACCCTTCTACCCCTCTTCTACCCCTCTTCCCCTCTTCTACCCCTTTACCCCTCTTCTACCCCTCTACCCCTCTTCTACCCCTCTACTCCTCTACTACCCCTCTACTACCCCTCTACACCACTTCTACCCCTCTACACCTCTTCTACCCCTCTACACCTCTTCTACCCCTCTACTACCCCTCTACTCTACTACCCCTCTACCCCTCTACTACCCCTCTACTGCCCCTCTACCCCTCTTCTACCCCTCTTCCCCTCTTCTACCCCTCTACCCCTCTTCTACCCCTCTACCCCTCTACTACCCCTCTACTATCCCTCTACCATCCCTCTACCCCTCTACTACCCCTCTTCTACCCCTCTACTACCCCTCTACCTCTCTACTACCCCTCTACATCTCTACTACCCCTCTACCCTTCTACTACCCCTCTAGCCTTCTACTACCCTCTACCCCTATTCTACCTTTCTACCCCTCTACCTCTCTTCTACCCCTCTACCCCTCTTCTACCCCTCTACCCCTCTATCCCTCTTCTACCCTTCTTCTACCCCTCTACCCCTCCTCTACCCCTCTACTACCCCTCTACCCCTTTTCTACACCTCTACCCCTCTTCTACCCCTCTTCTACCCCTCTTCTACCCCTCTTCTACCCCTCTACTACCCTTCTACTCCTCTACCCCTCTTCTACCCCTTTACCCCTCTTCTACCCCTCTACCCCTCTTCTACCCCTCTACTCCTCTACTACCCCTCTACTACCCCTCTACACCTCTTCTACCCCTCTACACCTCTTCTACCCCTCTACACCTCTTCTACCCCTCTACTACCCCTCTACCCTACTACCCCTCTACCCCTCTACTACCCCTCTACTGCCCCTCTACCTCTCTTCTACCCCTCTACCCCTCTTCTACCCCTCTACCCCTCTTCTACCCCTCTACCCCTCTACCCCTCTTCTACCCCTCTACCCCTCTACCCCTCTTCTACCCCTCTTCCCCTCTTCTACTCTTCTACCCCTCTACCACCCCTCTACCCCTCTACTACCCCTCTACCCTTCTACTACCCCTCTACCCCTCTTCTACCCCTCTACCCCTCTTCTACCCTTCTACCCCTCTACCCCTCTACCCCTCTTCTACCCCTCTACCCCTCTATCCCTCTTCTATCCCTCTTCTACCCCTCTACCTCTACTCTACCCCTCTTCTACCCCTCTACCCCTCTTCTACCCCTCTACCCCTCTACCCCTCTACTACCCCTCTACCCCTCTACTACCCCTCTACCCCTCTTCTACCCACTGTAACTAGCAAAGACACTGTGTCATGGCAGCATCACTCTGCACCACCACAGCATCACTCTGCACCACCACAGCATCACTCTGCACCACCACAGCATCACTCTGCACCACCACAGCATCACTCTGCACCACCACAGCATCACTCTGCACCACCACAGCATCACTCTGCACCACCACAGCATCACTCAGCACCACCACAGCATCACTCAGCACCACCACAGCATCACTCAGCACCACCACAGCATCACTCAGCACCACCACAGCATCACTCAGCACCACCACAGCATCACTCAGCGCAACAGCAGCATCACTCAGCGCCACCACAGCATCACTCAGCGCCACCACAGCATCACTCAGCGCCACCACAGCATCACTCAGCGCCACCACAGCATCACTCAGCGCCACCACAGCATCACTCAGCGCCACCACAGCATCACTCAGCGCCACCACAGCATCACTCAGCGCCACCACAGCATCACTCAGCGCCACCACAGCATCACTCAGCGCCACCACAGCATCACTCAGCGCCACCACAGCATCACTCAGCGCCGCCACAGCATCACTCAGCGCCGCCACAGCATCACTCAGCGCCGCCACAGCATCACTCAGCGCCGCCACAGCATCACTCAGCGCCGCCACAGCACCACTCAGCGCCGCCACAGCATCACTCAGCGCCGCCACAGCATCACTCAGCGCCGCCACAGCATCACTCAGCACCGCCACAGCATCACTCAGCACCGCCACAGCATCACTCAGCAGCACCACAGCATCACTCAGCACCACCACAGCATCACTCAGCACCACCACAGCATCACTCAGCACCACCACAGCATCACTCAGCACCACCACAGCATCACTCAGCACCACCACAGCATCACTCAGCATCACCACAGCATCACTCAGCACAACCACAACATCACTCAGCACAACCACAACATCACTCAGCACAACCACAACATCACTCAGCACAACCACAACATCACTCAGCACAACCACAACATCACTCAACACCACATCAGTATCACTCAGCATCGCCTTTGCACTAGTACACCACCACATCATCATCCCTCAGCAAGACCTAAGTATCATTCAGCATCACCTCAGCATCGTCTCAGCACCAGTCACCACCACCACTACCACCTCAACATCACTCAACACCACCTCAGCCTGCTCTCGGAATCTGCCATCTGTTGATTCTCCCCAAGCGTCTAGCCGCTGCTAGTGTTATAATACAGGTACTAGTTCACAACCTTCAACCTCGAAATTGTTTATGCCCCCTCAAAAAAAAACTTTAACAAACAACCATTGGAATTGGCAAAAACAAGTTGCCAGCATTGCAAGAACAAAAGAAAAATGAGGACATTTTTTATTGTACATAAATTTTTTAATATGGTCGTTCTGTTGGACATAATGCCTTTTTGGTCATATATAAGGTAACAAAAATGCTTCTGGCACTTTTTTATTACAACTTTTCAGCATGCTGCACAGCAGCCACACTTCTCTACAGCACAGCTTAAACACATTGGCAAAGTCAATGGCTCTGCCTAAACACTTATAAGGCCCCAAAGGCGAGACCTATGGGCTATGCCAATGCTTGTTTTTGTTCTGCCAAAATAGCTTTCTGCTAATTCAGTGAATTGATTGTACACTCTTTTTCTTCTTAGTGTTGTGTGCCTTCTCTCACTTTTTCGTATTTGCAACAGCTCCTTCTAAGTTTGGCAATTTGCAATGAGGTCTTGTATAGGTGTCGACCGCCCAGTTAATATTTCAGTTTTTTGTCATATATTTAGACACTTATGTGGAAAATATTGGCTGCTTCTTTGAAGGAGCAGCAGTAGTTGTACCACCTTCTGCCTCTGTCAGTGCCCAGTTGTAGCCTTTTTGTTTTAGGGGTGAAATGCATTTGTTCCTCACGGCTTATTGCAGTTCCCCACCTTTATGTTTTTTCTCATTCCCAAAGAGAAACTCCACAGGTGATTCGTTACATGAAGATCACGTAGATTTCAAAGGGCATACTCAGCTTTTCATTTGATTATGATTGGAGTGGTAATGGTCTCGGATAGCAGCTTGGGTTCTATCAGAACCATGTACAGAGGGCCACGGGGCAAGCAGGAGTTACTAGGCCCAACCACGGGGATGAGGCCTTTTACTCAGTATGTCACAGGGCCTGCTGGGCTGAGCAGCTGGGCCAAGTACCAAGTAAACCTTCAGCACTTGACTCTCAGTGGTAGCATGGGTTGAGCTGTCTAAGGCTTCTCGGGGGGGGGGGGGATAGACACAGAGGGGTGAACACAGGCTCACAACTCAAAATACTTGCAGCAGTAATGAATGATTGTCTAGTCAAATACTTGCTTTTATGAAACAAAGAGTATTTACATATGACCACAAAGTAAAATACGACAGTCACAAACAATACACAGAGTTCCCTGAGGTCATGGCCCTAGTGTTTCATAGGTAGGTCCCGGAGTCCCACTCCCCTCCACCTAGTAGTGGTGATTATTCTCCATTCACTATAGGTGGCATTCAGGTTAATCCCCACTACTACTTAGTCCGAGTCTCAGGACTCCCACTCCTAATCTCAATTAATGTCAAAAGTGTTCCAGCACTACAGTGCTATCTGACAAGCAAGTTCCCCCTGGGCCGTCTGCTCTAAAAATTAGTCTCACCAGCAGGATCCGAACGACCGGAGTCTCTGAGTGCGCTCCTTCACGGGCACTTGAAGCGGTAGCGTCTTCCTCTGGTAAGTCTTTCACATGCGTCCCAGGAGGGCTGCAGTCAGGTGTCCTCAAGTTCCTCACACACGGTCCGACAGTGGTAGTGGCCAGGGGGTACTCCATGCTCGTCTGATGCTTGGTAAGTTTCTCTGGTTCCTACCCACAGATGGGTGGGGGGTGCAAAGATCCTGGTGCTGGTCCTCAGTTATGACACAGCAGCAAATTTCACAACGTCCCCACCCGGTATACAAGATCGCTGACTTGATAACACACATGAGCTATGGTCGGATCGGCACAGCAGCAGTTTTCACTGCGGCCCCACCAGGTATACGGGTTACCGACTTGATACCGCACTCGGGCTACGGCCTGATTGGCACGGCAGCAATCTATACGGCATCTCACTTCACGGCGATCCTCCTCTGGCATATGGGGGTCACCAACTTTTCGGTCACTCACTGACATTTGCCTGCACGTAGGCAACAATCAGATTGGTGCAGCAGCTGTCTCCTCACACATCACTTAGGGTATCCACTCACCAGGATCCCTCCACTGGACCTTGCTCACTCCAACACTCTCCTCTCCCTCACAGGACACACCAGTCTGAACAAGCAGGCAGGCACTGGTGCTCCAGGCGCCAAGGGCCACTAGGCTTGGATTCCCTGGATGATGTCCCCTCACTCATCTGGGAGACTAGCAAGCCTTAGCCTCACGTCCTGGTGACAGCCAGAAGTCTTGCAAAACGTCTCCTCCTCTCACAGCCCGTCTGGTTGTTTGACACTTGACAATTTTTGGGGTCTCAAGCTCCCCCTTCATATAGTCCGTTTCTAGGCACCAAATGTGATTTAAAGTCTAAGTCTTTGAAGTTTATGTTGGGAGTCTGCTTCCTTTTGAAGTGCCCTTTCCTCTGTTCTTTCTTCCTCTAGGAAGCGGTCTGTCATAGGAGAAGTGACTCCAGATCTGGCGGCCTCACCAGACAGGTCACCTCGATTTGAGCCACAGCGATATATGTTTCAAATGGTTACAACAGGGCCTAAATAAACCCTGCTCTTTATGATTCAGCTGCCTTCCTAAGATGTGCCCAGGCTCCTTCCTCCAGTGTGTTCTATCCAACTTGCAGGAATGCAGCAATACACATCTGTCTGAGGGGATTGCTCTACCTCCTCTCCTCATATTCCTTGGGGCAGCCCCGGGATCCCCAAAAATGTAACCCAGAGTCTTCCATGTACTGTGACATTCACTGACGCACATAAACCCAGCACTTGCATATAGTATACATGTGCTGCACAGTACTACATCTTTTATGTATTGTACCAATCATAGGCACACACACACCCAGCAAATGTATACCACACGCACTGAGCATCACTACACATCAAACCGATATAGGCCAAGGGTGAGTTAAGCACACAGCAGTAGAACTTTAAATGAGTTAGCCTGTAGGCCTCACTCCAGTGACACAGGTAAAAAGACCTGTGGTGTGCTGCCACCACTGTGCTCGTGCTGCTTAACTCCTGGCAAAGGCAGTAGCCTTTCACCATTATGAGGGTAAAGCTTTGGGTGCACCTACCGATCCACAAAGACCGCAATCTGTGAGACGGACCTATATCCTGGCGCACACGCATGGCTCATGTTTGGCCATGGTAACAAAAAACAGCATTAGGGATCCAGACATCAGTACAGTTGGTGCAATCAGGGCAATGGTGCATGTCCATCACCATGTAAAGGACTTTTCTGTCTCAACAGGTGCAAAATAATTAATCTTCTTGAAAAACAAGGTTTGTGGTTAAATTGCAGACGTTGCAGGTGGCGTCCCACCTCTGGCTGTCTAAAGTTTTAACAAGATTGGTTGCATTTTGGCAAACTAAAAAGTAATGTAAGTTTTGTCATTTTCAAACCATTGCACAAGTGCTTGAACTTACCCAAAACTCTGTGATTGAAAAGTCTGCATGGGCTTGTTTATAACATCACTTTATCTGCTAATATCTATAAAGTAGATCCATGTTTGTGATATTAAAGAAATAGAATGCAAAGCGCTGCTGGATTAAAAAATCCCAGGTTAATTGTGGGTGTTAACATTACATAGGGCCATTTGACAGGGAAGCTATAAAACAGCAATCCCTTTTTTGTCTCGCCTGAGACACATGCGCAATCACTTGTGATATCTTTTGTTAACTTACAAAACAAGCATTGGCATAGCCAATAGGTCTCGCCTTTGGGACCTTATAAGTGTTTAGCCATGCAACACTTGATGTTGTTGCACCAAGGATATTGTGCTGGATAACTAAACACTTATAAGGTCCCAAAGGCGAGACCTATTGGCTATGCCAATGCTTGTTTGAGTAATTGTGTTTTTATATTTGGATCAGATCGGTGGACTCTGACTTTCCTAAAGGGATGTATATTTATTTTTACATGTAAACAATCTGGTACTTTTGTGCTGATCTTAGGTTTCCTCTTAGTTGGTTTTGAAAGCTTACCTTTTTTGTTGAAATGTGCTGCCATAAAGGAAAGTACGACTAGAAGATGGTGTGGATGTTATGTTAGTTTCATAGTATAGAACTGGTTTGGTGGTAATGTGATTCCGCTAAGCAAATGTTCTAATCCTGGCTAATCACTTAACCAAAGTATGTGATCCTCTGCAAATATCTTCTTTGGCGTGCTCTCCTAAGGCTGAAGTAGCATTAATTACAAACAAACTAAAACCAGAGTTAAGAAAATAAAAACTTGCAAAAATGTTTTTACTATATTCCCAACCATTGCTTTACAGCCAAGTGAGACCAATTGACATTGGCATTGTTCAGGCTGGCTCAGCGCGTGTTTTTGGAAGCGAGCACTCTGTGTTTTCACTCTTCTGAGCTTTTGTGTAAACAGGGCTGTAAATCTTATCTCGTACCATTTGCTGTTCATGCAAAGAACCGAGGTCAAATGCGGTTTCGCCGAGGGCGCCTGTTGCTCATAGCCAGCGTGCAATTTCTTGCCTTATCCAGACACAAGCACGTGGTTAACAAGTAACCTGAGATCTTAGTATTGTGAATAGGGGGGAAAACATGGTTAAATAGTAATACTGTGTACTCAGAACCCTAATGAGGAAAAAGGGTTAAAATGAAGGGGATTGCCTAATCTTTATGTGGTTGTGCACAAAGAGAGGGGGCGGGGCAGCGTGGATCACAGTGCCAGCAGATGGGTGTGGGGGGGGGTCTTCACCTCACACAGGCACAAGATTGGACAGGCCGGTGGGAGGAGGGGGGTAGGGGTTAGTCTTTGCCCTCGAAGTGGTTGGTTCTGGCTCCAACCCACATAAGGAGAGGACGAGGGGGTACTTGGAGGGGTACAAAAAGCTTGGCTATGCCAATGCTTGTTTGAATAATGTCAGCCTTATGCCACCGCTGGTCTGTTCAAACAAAACGTTAAAAATGCCATTGCCAATCGGACACGGGCACAATGGGACTGGCCGGTATGCAGAGCCCACTTATATTAGAGGGTTCTGGACCTTATCACAGCCAACAAGACCACCAACACTCAATAAAATGCACGCCGTGAGTTTTATTCAGAAACGGGAACTGAAGCAGCCCCTTAATCCGGAAGGACGGACTGGTTGCCGTGTCAACCATAAACAATGAAGTGGTTCGTCTTGTGATAAAATATATATAAAAAATAAACACAGATTCACGTCATGCATTAAAATATGAAAAACGGCTATTTTGTCTGCATGGCTGAGAACAATAAAGATTTGGTGAAAGAAACTGACGCAATCACGTGACATCGCACCAGGCGCACAATATTCACGTAATAAAAAGGCCGACTTGAAGAAATCCGGAAGCGGCCACATCGCGGGAAAAGTAAGACGCGGATGAAGCTCGGCGGAGCGAAGCAGCTTAGAAATCGGATCTAAGGTATGTGGACTTCACGCCCTCTCCTTCCCCCTCGTTGCATTGGATGATAAAACTGACACTGGAGTTACAGTGTCGTGCTCTCGTTTTTGTTGCACCTCGTACTGTTGTATATTGCACTGTCACCGAATTTGAAACAGAAAACACGCATGCTGGTGACACTGTTACAAGATACGGTTATGTTCTGATTATTACCGATGGAAGTTTGTCTGGATCAGCCTGCAGTTCGGCTGTTGCATTTCAAAGATTGGACACTGCCCATTACGCTTCTTTACACCTCAATGTGCATTGACTGGATGCATAATTCTGGAGGAGAGCTCCTGCCTCACAATATAAGAATCGTTCATCGTAGGCATTATATGTGTTTAGCATACGATTACAGATTAGCATAATAAAATATGCCCACCTGACTGACAACTTATGTTTCTCTTCCTCAGTTTGAACACTTTTTGAAACAAGCAATGGCCGACCGTCCGTGAAACTGACACGGCCGCGCGGCCGTGAAAGTAATCGCGAGGGAAGCCATATGGCGCCTGATTGCGCGTGCACGCTCGCGTGAACGCAAGCTGGTCGCCAGCAAACTGCTGTTTACACTTCCAAAACCCGCTTACTAAAACTCTCGCCAGAGCAGCGCATGCGCTGGCTCAGGCGAGACCTAAAAACCTAAAAAGGGCTCCATCATTTCTCTTATTTCTTTGCTTTTTATTGGTCAGCACATGTCATTTTCACTTTCTATTTGTGTGTTTGCCACCTCTGTGGAGCATGGGCCACTTACAGATTCCTGTCAGTGGCCAGTGTCCTTTCACTGGTTGCATGTTTCCGGAGGTACTTTTTTTAAAATTTAACTTGTAGCACTCTATAAGAGTGCACCTGTCTGCAGGCCCTCTGCGTTGTGACTTGCCTGTCCCCCACGCCCTTCTCCTGCTTTTGTTGATTTGCTGCCTCATTCTTCCCGCCTCCCGCTTCCGTCATCTTGCTGCCCTGTCCCGCTGTCTGTCATCTTGCTACCCTTCCCGCTTTCCCTCGTGATGAATGCCTCCTCCCACCCTCCTCCTGCTGTTGTCCATGCTTAGGCGAGATGGAGGGAAGGGGTCTCTGCTCCAGCTTTGGACTACCATCCTGCATGTATGTGGAGCCTGCACTCACTCATATCTAAGGTGGCAGAGAAACCTCCACCTTGCACATCAGATGGAATGTCAACAATTACGTAGATTTAGTGCAGCACTGTGTGAGATGCATTCATGTTGGGCTCTTAAGGCTTGCTGAAGGGTGCAACCGCCTCAAAAGGGCATCGTATTAAGGGAGTGCTCGCTTCTACTTTCCTTTTAGTGCAGCAGGGCTGTGCTTGGCTTTTCAGCACATTTAAAGAAGCATGCCCTGCCCTCACTGCCAACGCAAGTGGCATGTGCTCTTCAACAAAGACCGTAGTGCAGAGGGGAAGAAGGCTGCGCACCCAACCAATCTGAAACAGTGATACGAGATCGGTCTACAGCAGGGCAGAGCATGTGCAGAGGTGGTAAATCACCATCACAGGCTCTACCCACTTGAGGCTGTGTGCTATTTAAATAGCCCAGTAAGGGATAGCCGCTTGTGTTCTACATCACCAGGGACTGCCTGACATCTCAGGTTAGTGTGTTAAGGCCGGCTTGCATAAAAACAAGACACTTTGCAACTCCTGATCACTGTTTAAAACCCCTTGCAGGTTTATTGTGTCCCTTTAGTAGCGTGTAATTCATCATGTTGTTTATTATGTACATGAGCCAAGCGCATAGAATCTGTGCAATTAAAACTACTTTAGCCCTAAACTTAAAGCCTGGCATAACTTTTAGCAGAAATCAGTCTGTCAGGTGAAGGTATGAATGACCATACTTGTAAAGCGCACGGCTACTCAGCAAGTGCCCCCGCGCTGGGGCAAATACAGGCTGAAAACGCTAAAGTTATAGCCTAAACAGATGGGGTTTTTAAACAGTTTGCAAAAGGCAGTCTCATTGGACATATTTCTGAGTTGAAAAGGGAGGTGATTACAGATCACAGCAACATGGATCGAAAAGGAAAATCCTCCTTGTCTTGACCACTATCAACCTTGCATCCCCCGAGTGAAAAGCCCTTGGAGGACAGTATTGCGGAATCCTAAGGTAGTGTGGCCCCTTTCCATGAAGGACACGGTAAGCCAGTGCTTTCCAAACTTTTCATGTTGGTGACACACTTTTTAGACATGCATCATTTCGCGACACGGTGATTGAGTTTTACTAGCAAAATATATGATTTGTAAAATATTAACATGCATACATTTCCAAGACTGCTGTCATTTAGGAGTAACAATATGTAAATATGTTCAAAGATTAAAACAATTTGACTATAACCAGCAACACTTACTATTTTAATGAGATGTATGAGGTCGATAGCGAGCATGTGGAGCTGCAGGAGCCACGTCACTGGCGATGCTGCTGTCGTCTCACCTCCCCCCTGTGCAAGCTTGAATAGGTCTGCGGGGGAGGGGGGCCACAGCAGCGAGCGCTGCAGGAGCCGCGAGCATGTGGAGCTGCGTCACTGGCGATTCTGCTGTTGGCCCCCTCTGGGTAAGCTTGAAAGGGTCTGTGGCGGGCGGGAGTCTGCGGGGGCGGCAGCAGCGAGAAGCGCCGCAGTCTTTACTCACCGCCGGAGGTTTCACAGATCTGCGGGAGGGCAGCAGCAGTGAGCGCCGGATGGCCACTGGCGATGGTGCTGCCGGCCTCCCCTGCCCTAGATTGAACGGGATTGCGAGGGTTGTGCAGAGCGCTGCACTGCAGGAGCCACCGACAGTCTACTCACTGCCACTGCCGCTGCCAGAACCTTCAGGAGGGTGGCAGCGAGCAACAGCGATGCTCTGACTCCAATTACAGCTCGCTGCCCGCCACAGGAGACGGCTCCTCTTCCACAGGAACAGGTAATGCGTCAGTAGCATGCGCAGTACCGTCCTGCATGATGCCTAGACCGCGTTGCCTAGACCAGGTTGTGTGACACACCTACAGACAGCAGTCAACACACTAACGTGTCGCGACACTCCATTTGGAAAGCACTGCAGTAAGCTAACACTAAGGCTTTGAAAACAGTTCTTTTGCCAACGGGGAGCAAATAAAGCTGCTGTAGCTATAAGGACATCGAGGTTCTCTGAGTGAGCTTGAATAGAAGATGCGCTGCCACATTCTGCTCTACTTGCAAGTGCTGAATTAGAAAATCTGGTAAGCCCAAGTACAGAACGTTTGAATAGTCCAGTCTAGGTAAAATTAGAGCTTGGAAAACTACTTTCCAAGCTTACCAAGAAGGAAAGGCCAAAAACTTTTTCAGTCCTTTCAATATCCAGAAACACAGTTTCACTACAGGGGAAACTTGGGCCATTATTAAGAGATGATCAGCAAGCAACACCCCTAGGTTTGTCACCGCCTCCTGAGGGGAAGGAGGAGTCAAGTAATCACTCGGCCAAAACGCTTTTAGCTCTTCCCCATCCAGAAGTTTCAGTTCAGAAAGTTTACCCTCAGAGGAAGGCATCAGAGTCTTAGGGGACGGTTCGGTAGCTGAAACAGAGTTTTGTGACAGTATATTCATCTGCATCTTGATAATTATATCATAAAGAAAATCACTGAACCTAGAGCATAGGTTCAGGTTAGCTTCAAGAGGTGGACTTTAGGGTCCATAAATTGAGACACAATGTAAAAAATCTCACTATGCTTGTTATTTGCATCTCTTAACTATGCTTGTCTATAAGACGGCTTCTTGTTATCCGAGTAATGTCTGGCCTGCCGGGTCTGAGTCGGCTGGGTCTTGTAGCTTAGTGGACTAATTCATCCATTGTAGGGTCTGTGTTTGACCTTATAGTCTCAGGTAGCTATAAACATCTGTTATTCAGTGCCAAGATGCCCTTCTGGGTGAAGGTGCGCTTGACAAATATACGTTATGTTATGTCTTCTCCAAGTTCTTTCCAGCCTTTTACTGTGTTTTCTTTCCAAGGAGAGCTCAAGGGAAAACCAAGGGGCCGATGGAGTGCACCTCTATTTCATTAAGGTTTTTCTTGGGGCTAGGACATCCGCAGCGGCAGACAGCCATTGTCTCACTGCCCTAGTGTCTTTATTGACCTCTCCAGATAGTGTAGGACTAGAAGATTCTACGATCTCCTGCAAATCAGAAATCACAACTTTGTTCCATGCTGTAACTGAAAGATCAGCTGCATCAGATTTTCCCCCTTTCTGCCTAGGACAATGATCAGACCAAACTATCTCCATCGGAGCCTCTATAAGAATAGAGATATTTGACAGAATCAGATCGATGGTATGACCCGCCCTGTGAGTGGGTCCTGTGGGTATCAGTGAATGTTTAACAGAGGTCTCCAGAAGGCCTTCTGCGCCATATAACCTGACGTACCTGCAAGTTCACCATCCGGCCAAGGTTGACAGCACTTGGTGTGGATTTACGTAATGAAATCGCTGCTATGGGCAGGACTAGGTTGCTGCTCAATCAGTTGCAGGAATAAATTGCTTTATAAAGAAGCATTTGCAAAGACAATAGATCTCGCCTATGCAAAATCTATTGGCTTTGTAAGCGTTTTTTTAGTCATGTGGTACAGCAATGTGGTTGAAAGTAAAAAAAAAACAAACAAAAAACACTCCATGACACTGTGGCACCACCAACATATTTAAAAGTGTTGTAGAGGGCTGCAGAGGTGTAGAAGCTGTCCCCTGACTACCACAACCTTGCCCTACGTTTCAGGGGGCATTACAATTATGACCCCAAGGAAAGGTTTACTGTGATGTAAAACTCGCTCATATCTGGATGTTTTGCTCTCTGCTCTGATGTGTGAGGCCTCTATTGGTTGGTCCTATGGCTGCATTTGGCAGCCTGTAGACCCAGACACACATGGTGTTCTGAATTCAAATGCTTTATTAACAATATGGTGATTGAACAATGAAGATTTTCCATTATAATAATGCCTATGACTAGTAACTTTTGTTCCTTTGACTTTAAGTGTTGTAGGATGAAACAGGACATGTGGCTGATTCTATTAATGTGGTGACACCCCTACAAAGTCAGTAGTCCTGCCTTATATATATTGACACCTCTTAGAACACCTGGTTATTTTTATTAATATGAAGACTCCTTGACAAAGCCAGTAGGCCTGCCTTATTTAAAATGAGACGCCTTTATATTGTGATAGGGTATTTTTCAGGGCTTTTGGGTCATATTTTCGCACTTTTGATCGCGGCGCTCTAGTGGCAAAGTGGGCGGAGGGCTCTCTATCTCGCTTTGCCACCATTAGCTCTGCTGTTTAATGCTGGACGGTGCGCAGATGCGCCACTGGCGCACCTTTGGCTCTTCAAAGGCAAACCCAGCTGTGCCCGCTAGCGTCCCGGAAGCGTCCAGCGCCAGCCCATATTTCCATTCTGCCACGAAAATTGTGGTAAGAAAGTCCTATTCAAAAACAGATCTTATGGCTTCGAATACCCTCATGAAGTGCCCTCTAAGTATACACCTGGATGTGTTAGCTAGTGGCTCCTCATGCTGCCACTGCGGTTTTAGGTTTGAGTCCAGTGCCCAACCCATTTTAAGCAACTCTTGCAAAGGGTTCAATCAAAGCATGGTTTACTAATGTTTGCGCCCTCCAGAAGCATGCAGTATTCATCCACAATCTTCTTGTGGATTAGAGACCGGATATACCTTTTATAGCTGAGACCTGGATGTCTTCCTTAACTAAACCAGTGGTAGACCTGGCCATTCCAGCCGGGTACAAAATGCAGAACCTTTATCGAGTTACTGGAAGCGGAGGAGACATTGCTATTATTTTAAAGATGCCTACACTTGTTCTTAGTCTCCAGTCACAGAACTCATGGAGCCGAGGCATTGGAATTTTGCCTCCTCCTAAACAGTCGTTAGAGGGTCTATTGATTTATAGACCTTCAGGGCCAGCGGGACCTTTCCTGAACTCTCTTAATAAAGCTATCGCACAAGTCCTTCTGCACTTCTTCCATTGTATTATACTTAGGGATTTTAATATTCACTTGGACCTACAGCCCAATAATGACACCTGTCTTTTAAATGAAATTATGTCTTCGTTAGGCTTTTTGCAATGGGTTATGGACACCACTCGTGGGAGGTCATACAATTGACCTAGACTCTCGAACTTCGATTTGTCTGTGACGGAGCCTATTCCCCTAGAATGGACGGATCATTATTGGGTCCAATTTAATTGGCCTATTTTTAACCAGGGCAATGTAAGTGAGCATGTTGCTCCTCACCTTACCAGAACGTTTTCTAAGATTACGCAAAATACCTGCTGCTTTCCCTTGATGATAATAACAAGCCATCCCTTTCAGGTTCCATTGAATCTGGCATGAAAGGATATGACAGCTGGTTGTGTACTTCTGTGGAAAAATGTTCCCCTCTGTTAAGTCGGGCGCCCAGCAGAAATAGGATTTCTAGTCCTTGGTTTTGTGATGCTCTTAAACAAGAGAAAAAAATATGTAAGGCCCGAAAAGGCATGGAGAAAAATCAATAGTATAAGGACTAAAGTACTGTATTAAAATGTGCTGAAGAACTGTGCAACTCTGATAAACTCTACTAACAGAGAGTACTATGAAGGAAGGATAGAAAGAGCAGGTAATAAAGCCAGAGAGATTTTTAAGATTGTGAAACACTTTTCAGATCCACTTGCGTGCCTTCGAAGTAAGGCTTTGTCTGCCATGTAGTGTGAACAATTGGCCTGTTTCTTAAACACCAAAATACAAGAGATTCAGAATAGCCTCTTCATAACTCAGGCCCTGGAAGTAGATTTTTATAGTTTTACTCAATCTTCCAATACTGTGCCCTGTTGGTTGTCTGAGTTTAACACAATTTCTCTGGAAGACTCCAGAGTGGCTAACTTGATTCTTAAATCTGGATCTCCTTCAGATCCCTGTCCCCCTTCACTTATGGCTGTGGGAGTTGATGTTATCAACTCCATAATGTATTCTTTGCTCAATAAGTCTTTAGCCACTGCTACAGTACCCAATTTCTGGAAGCGAGCCAAAAGTGTTCCTCTTTTAAAGAAGCCAAGTGCAGACCCAGATATCCCTGGCAACTATAGACCCATTCCACCACTTCTGGCGCCCTCTAAACTTTTGGGAAAATTTGTGAATTGCCAGCTCTCCAACTATATAGAGACTAATAGATTATTACATTCCAGCCAATCTGGCTCCAGGCCAAGGTACAGTACAGAGGCTGCCCTTTTGGAACTCTCTGAACAGATTAAAAGTTCCATCAAAGCTGGTGGTAGGGCTGTCCTGGTATTGTTAGATCTGTCTGCAGCATTTGACACGGTCCCACATGCCAGGCTGCTTTCCCGCTTTCAAGAGATTAGCATTGGGGACAACGCCTGGAAGTGGATGAAATCCTTTCTGGAAGACAGGAGTCAAGAAGTGTGGCTATCCCCTTACTCTTCGGGTGGTCAAAGTTTCTCAGTAGGAGTTCCTCAGAGCTCGGCTCTTAGCCCCACAATGTGTAACATCTATATGTCTCCCCTTGATGATTAGGTGGAATCTTTTGGAGCTAAAATAATCTCCTACGCTGATGATACTCAGATTATCATTTCTTTTGGTAAGGGGTATCAATCAAACAGGATGCTATTCAACCTTGTCTCTCTGCAGTTTTTCACTGGAAGAGCTATAATCAATTGAAGACAGAGGTTCTCAGTGTGGGACACAACTTCTATCTCAATCTGGAAGTTCATTAGCCAGAAGAGGTTTCCCCACTCAACATGCAAGTTGATACGGTGAAATACTTGGGGTCTGAATTTGACAAAGATATGTCTTTCCACAAGCAAATTAACTCAGTGGTTAGGGTGTGCTTCGGCTTTTTGCGGATGTTGAAAAAATGTGTGCATTTCCTTTCGGTCTCAATTAGGATTGGAGTGATTCTGGCATTTGGTCATGTCCAAGTTGGACTATGTCAGTGCTTTGTATGCTGCAATATCTGTTGAGGAAACTGCAGATGGAGCAGAATGCTACTGCAAGGCTTGCCCTCAGTCTTTCTACAAGAGAGCATGTCGCTTTACATCCACGTAATTTGCACTGGCTTCCTGTAAACAAGCGGATTTTATTTAAGACTTATCTGCTAACGTACTGAGCTTACATAACTCAGGCCATGTCTATTTATCCTCCAGGATCTCTTTCTATAATCCTGTGAGAGCTTTGCGTTCGGCCAATAACCATTTGGCCACGATCCCAAGGGTTCGTCTTGTTAAAGCAAGTGGACGTTGCTTTTCTTTTTTGGGGCCGGTGGGTTGGAACAATGTTCCTTTGGAACTGCGACAGATAAATGATGAAGGACTTTTTAGTAAAGAGCTCAAAACATGGCTTTTTGTTCAATAGCCAGCTTCCATTCTCTCGCATGTGCTCTTTACCGCATAGCGCCGGGACACTCTTTTGAGTAGCCGCACGCTCAAAAAATTCCAAAACAAAAACATATTGGGAATATGGGGTTCAGGACCCACTAGGGATATAATGTGACAGGAGGGTGTCACAGCAGGAATTTCCGTGTACCTGAGTGTATATATTTGAAATTTGAATGTGTAGTATATCTGTAATAAAAGTACTTATCCTTTTAAAAAGTAAAAGCACTGACTGGACAATAATAGGAGTGTTGTTGCGTCCAAGAAAATTGTGATTGCTAGCCCACACTGCCTACCCTAAGTAGGCCTTGGACTGCTCTGCTTTGCTACCCTGAGAGAGTCCAGTACAACAGTAGGGTACTTGCTTCCCAGTGATAGGACAAATGTCGGCCAGTTACTTGTAAAGGGGGTCTCATCCTTCCCAACTAATAACCCAATTTCTTACAACAGCAATTGGTATATGGTAGTAGCATGGTTGCCAACCAGCACCTAAACACCATACCACAATTCAGATGTATTAGGCATGGGTATAATCTGGAGGGATCCATGTATACAATATTCTTGCAGTGAAGTTGGGATTTTTGGACTGGGGGCGAGGGTAGTTGGTGATGCATTAAGTGTGTAAAGGAATTTTATCCTTGTACTCCTACTACTTTGCATGCATAACCATGATGGTCAGAAAACATGCATTGTTCCTAATAATTGCATATAGTTCCTGTAGTTACAAGAAATTAGTTTAACAAGTGAGGGCCCTGTTACAACAGTGAAATCAGTCTAAGCAAGAATGATGAGAGATAAAGAATTCATTGATTAAGTCACAGATAATTATATATTTGTAGGTGGATCTTGTATGTATTAAGGACACCAGCAAAGATGAATGGGTCTTGTGTTGCGAAACAAGTATTGATATTGCTCTTGGATGTGACCCATTGGGCATTGAGAAGATATGTTGGCATCTACTGGAAGTAATCAGCGTGTGATGGAGACATGCATATCAATTGGTTTTGAATGATGCCGTTCTTTCGTATTGGCAGATTCAGAATTGTAGACAGAAGAGAGATAGTTGAGCAATGAGGGTAGCCTAATGGAGCTCTTTCGAGTTTGTGTCTGGATAGATTTTAGGAACGTGTCCTTGTTGACTTTACCACATGTCACACCTTCTTGGAACACTAGACCAGTTTCTGTGTTGTAGAGAGTTGTTGGAAACAAAAAGCACAAATTACGCCTGGTCAGCAAACTAGTGTAGCTGTCAATATTATGCCAGTAATGTGATCAGATCACACACACACAAAGGCATCAAGATACTTGGACCCTAAAAGGCCTAGAATTCTATGAGTAGCAGATCTGTTTTTGATTATTTCTGTCTCTGTAACTGGCACCCGGTAACATTTTTGACCAAAAGGATAATTTCCATCTTTCATTGCCCTATTTGTGCACAGTGATAGCTTCCAACTAAGGTTTGTTGATTGTCCAATTGAGATTGTGTTTAGTATGTTTTTGCTGATATGTACATGCTGTTGTTTACCATTGTGATATTGTGTTTGCTATTAATATGCTTTTATTAAAATTCACCAGCTGCTTCTGTATAATTCGAAATGCTGTATAATTGGGTCAATTTACAATATTTTTTGAGACTTAAGTGGAGCCCACTCATTGAGTTTCTGTAGGTAAAATTTCAAAGAAATGTGCATATTTTGTTACCTCTTGATACCTTTTCCCCTTGACGTGTTTGCACCAATTGTTACATGATTCATAGGATCCATCTTATCTAAAAAATATGTTGTTTGGATGGTTTTATCTCGATTGGAAGAAGGGGCTTAAGTTACATACCATCCCAAGCGCTATTTAAAATTCAAATGCAATTGAGAGAGATTTTTTAGAAAGTTGATATCACTGATTCAGTAATTTGCATAATTAGTGGCAAGCTTTGATTAAAAGATGTTAGGTTTTTCTACTATGAAGAAATATTAAAATTTCATTAAAAAAATCTTTGCAAATTCACTGAAAATATCACTTGAATGGGTCTTAATGCTATGATTCGAAATTAGCTAAATATGGTTAGTTATACATTCATAATAACCTATTTTGCACTGCTTAACCTCATGAATATGGCATTGAAGTTGACATTATTGGTGTTGCATTGTATAAGACCCATGCAGTGGCATGTGCCCTCCCCTAAATCCAAATATAGTGCACAAAGAGTAGGCCTTCACAATTGCCATATGTCCTCTACACAGAGGTGGATGGGACATGGCCTGCATTCAGCCTCTTTACGCCGTCCAAAAAGGACATTTGGCTATTACATGTGCATAGTACCCATGCCTTTGTTTGAATTGGGGTGCAGAAAAAAACATAGGATGGTTCATGGTCCTTTAATGCTTTGTTGTTGCTCTTTAATTAAAAATTGAAAACACAATTTTGTGTCTTACCCACTTCTCTGTTCTGCAATCGGGTCCTGGGACGTATTTGGTTGGCCTACTTCTGCCAGACTGAATATTGTCAGTAAATAATATTGTAGAGTTGCTACAAATTGATGAGGATTTAATCAGGGAGTGGTTAAGTTGGTAAATGTTTTAGGATATGGGAGCTGTTCTATGTTTTTAGATATCATCTTCTAATTGACACATGAATGCAGAATTAAATAATGCATTTTTGTGATTGCAGACGTCCTCTTTTTTAGTTGTTTTTATTATTTAAATGCAGTACTGCTGACAATCAAACATGAGAGACCCATCTGCTTAGTTACTTGGGGTTTCTCATTCAAACTACTACCAGATACATTGAAGTTGGTGAAAGCTCCCTCTAACACTGGCGTTCTGAAGGGCGGGGGCTTTGTTAACTTGGCTGAAGCACTCCCAGTAAGTCGATGGATCGTTTCCTATCCATTTTTGGCTGTTGGGGCCTCTGCTATGACGGCACTGTAAAGAACTAACTTCTCTCGGGGATATCCAAAAATATATTTTATGTTTGTAACATAGAGACATTATGCTGTGTGTCACACAGTTTTTTAAGAACTGCTGCCCAGAACGTAGTTAGGTGTGGGCAACTTTTTTGCAAATTCACTATGCTAGTTCAGGGCATCTGCCACTTTGCTATTATATCTAGAGAAATATTGTAGCCATCAAGGGTGTGGTACTGTAAAGCCTTACATAGCATTGGAGTGAATATAGCATGGGACTCTCCCCTAGTATACACAAAGTCTACTTTTGTTATTTACTTGTATACCCAGCCCACCGCTTATATGCAAATATTTGCATTTGACAACTTATAAAAATCTTTCTGAGATAAATGGTGCTATATTAAAATTAATTGAATGCTTTTACATGTTGAAGGAATTTATGAAGGAAATATTTTATCTTTAAAAATCAAAAGAAACGTTGACTCTGTAAATTAAATCTGGTCTTTAGTTGCTGATATGCCTTCACTCTTGAGGTCTGCTTATTAAGCCAGATATTAAAATAACTATCTTGAAAGATATGGAGCAGCTGAAGATTGCACAGTGATGCAGGATTTGCAAGTACAGTGTTTACTTCCTCCCATATTCTGAAGAACATAGTCTCCTTTTAAATGTAATTTCCTTACAGTATCCTAAATTATTTATGTTCAATATGATCTCTCTATTTTCCTGAAAGATATTGAAGAAGGATTCATGGTACAGGGCATCATGTGATTGTTGCATAAAGAATCTCCATTCTGGTAGCACCCAAAATCACTTCATAAGTGGTAATTGCAGATTTCTGCACTTTTGACTGGATAAGAACTGGGAAATAGTTGGATCAAGCTTCATTAAAGATGTTGCCAGGGGATTGAGAGGCAAGGTGTGTAGAGTTTGGTAGGAGGACCGTTAACCAAAATGTACTCAGTTTGTCATAAAGATTATACAAAGGTGCCATCTGGTCAGGAACTTAACTCGGTTTAAGAAAGGATATTGAGCTATGTGAATTGTTATCTGGTGGGGTGAAGACGTTTTTAAAAATACAACTATTATGGCTTGTGTCTCTATGTCAGGGGCCACGCTGTAGAGGTATCTCTTATTGGCTCTAAAATAAAGGAGTGATAGCTTTCTCCAGATATTTATAAAGTTAGTTAGGTATAGCATCGTGGCCTCATAAATTACCATTAGAGAGTTCATTCTTCACTTGGTGTTGTGGTTTTTCCCAGATTTTGATACAAAACACTCTCAAGGTGGGCTGGGCACTGCCCTTCAGGTACATTTCTGTGTTGTCTGCCGCTGTTAAGACGCTAATTACACACAGATGATGGACGGAATGCAGAGCAAATCAAACATTCACCCACAGTTGGCAGGGTATGCCCAGATGTGGGTCCCTTGCTCACTATGCCACTGGCTTCAAGCTAGCCTGGCTGATGAGGGGCGTTACCCCCAAACCAGTCCCAGGATGCTTGTTTCCGGTCCAGGGAAGACCAGGCTTGGCAGTTCGAGCTGGACCGTTCCCATGAGGAACAGGGTCAAGACTGATTTGCATATGGCTGGGTCTGAACTGGGGTGGCGAAGTGAGCTAAAGAACGATGATGGATTCAACCCAGATCTGTGACTGGGGTGAGTGTCTGAAAAGTTTGAGCGCTCCGTCCATCACCTCCTTGTGCTTGGTCTGTCAAGACGCTGGCATCTGAGTGTAGTTTGGGGTAGTGTTGTAAAATGTTGATTTGGGAGAGAATATCAATTTGCCTATTGTTTGATTTATATTTTAATTATATCACATGAGATTACCCCAGCAAGGAGTGTCCAGCCTTGAAGAACTAAGCTGCAACAGAGTTATGAAGAAAATGAGTTATGACAAGCTTATGGAATGAGAAAAGGCACTGTTCTGCGCAAATGGCATGAGGGAGAGCATTCCTAGCTTGGGAGATGACCGCTATAAAAGAGAGACTATCTATACGAGCGTTCCTGAATTTAAGAATGTGCACAAACTCACAGAGTACAGGAACGAGGGCAGTGACCACGAGTGTAGAAAGAGAAAAGAGATGCCACATATCTGTCAAAAGGCAAGCAGCCTAAACCTTGGCGATAGAAACAGAGGGTCCTGAAAAGACAGCTTTTAGGTATGGGGAGCCAGTGAAGGGCAGGAACATGAACAGTGATGCTTACTTTCCTGCTGAACCCCAAAACGAAGCTGCTGTAGAATTTTGTATACGCCCGAGTTTGCTTTGGAAAGTTCAGGATCTAGGAGGTTTGATTATGCCATTGTGACTCACTCTTCTGAGCCCCACCAGTGTACCTTTGCATATGCTATGGAAGGGGAAGGGTTCTATTTGGTATTCCTCAGGAACTCTGACATCATATTATTCACAGTTCTGTAACCCTCATTAATCAGAATAGCCTTTGGGAAGATCTTTTGTTTAGTAGACTGGGTATCACCGAGTTTTCACAGATAAACAGAGGCTGTTGCATGGTCTGACTTAGAGAGTGCACAATGGGAAGGAGCATTGATGTTGCTAAAATAAAATCTATTCTCGAAAATTGCTGATGAGATATGGAGTAAACCATAAATGCCTTAGATTACAGATTTCCTGCTTCCATATATAAGCTTGCCCCATGGCCAAACAGGAGATAGTTGATGCTGATTGGATGTGCCCAATTTACACTTAAGAATACAATTGAAAATACTGCTGACTACTAATGGATCAGGCCGGTTGGCAAATTCTGCGGCGAAATTGGCAAAATCCTGGGTTGTTTGTGGAAGGCCCATAAACAGTACTTGGAGTGGAGCAGCCCCCTGTACATGCTACTTGTGCTATTACAACCCAGGTTCCAAAGGCATATGGCGTAGATTTTACTATTTACACATGCTTTTCATTGAGTGCTATCACCACCATTCTGATTGTTAGTTGATAGCTGTTCTGAAGAGATGGCTAATTATGCTAAACCCACTGACCAAAACATGATATATCCCTCCCTCTGACCTTCTAATATGGGTTTCTTTCAGATATAATATGTCCGGTTTGAGCTGTAAAGTCTCGCTCATAGCCGTTGTGCACATGGCATTATTTTTACATCCTTAGCATACATTCCAACATTTGACACTAGATATAGATTTTGAAAGAAAAAATCAGGGGAATTCTTTTTCCCATTGACTTGCATCGAGTCAAAGGCAATTTTTGGCGGGAGAAAGTGAAAGTAAAGCCATTTTCGAATTTTAAAATTGTGATTCTCCCGCCTGAATGGAGTCTGTTGACAGGTATGTCTTAGTGTTCCATTTCACAATTTTAATAGCCATTATCCTACGATTTCCTTACAAGACTTGTAGCCTGTATGAATGTATTGCTTCTGCAACCTTCGCTCTCTTTGAATATTGCACTATGACAAACTTTTCCCATACCTGTGTTCTTTGCACCTCACCCCACCTTTGTCACCCCCTCCCTCTTTTCCTCGTCTCCATCACCTTTCCTGCAGCCCCAAATCGTTGAAGGTAATGTAGGAGGCCCCATGAAGTTTTATAAATAATCTAGAAAGTTTTCAAATGTAGTGCGCATTATCAGTAAGTGTCTAAATCTGTGCTTTCTATCCCCACGGGCCTGAAAATTAGAATTGTGCTCTTAACTCTGGTCCCTCATCCACTCTTTACTTATGCATCACTTCTAAAACAAATGAGTGGGTCTCTTCTCTCTCTTTTGCTTCTTTGTGAATTCTCTCAACTGACTGAAGCCCCTACCAGATCTCTTGATTGTAGCAAGTAGTATGACCACTGTATGTGTGTGTCAAAATGAAGTGGTTCCTTTAAATGTCACTTTTTAATCTGGCACTAGCAGATTCTTTGAGGGCAATTTCTGCCGCTAGCTCAGTGAACCTGTTAAGCCCCTCATTTGCTGATCGTTTGTCCATTGTCGCTTTAAAAATAACTGGTCAAAAATATTGTGGCTTTCAGATGTTCTTGGTTCTTTGGACTCCCTTCCCGATATAGTTTATCTACAAGCTGAAATCCTAAGATAGTCACAAGAAATTGATGTGGCCTTGTATTATCTCTTGAGGGTTTGAGAGGCAAACTATGAAAATTAAAAGCCATGAAGCTAGAGTAAGTGTTTGGTAGCAGGTCTCCAATATATTTGAGATGTTACCCATCTGTTTCTTTCTTCAGTCTGAAAATGTTCAGATTGTTGCACCACCACTGATTCTCCACTTCTTCCAACGTTTTGTGGATATCTTTGACCTGGTAAGCTAGTTCCTTTGCCCCTTGAGATGCTTGCAAAGAAATGTTCTCAGTATTGACAACCAGGTAAACTAGATCCATGATCCAAAAATAGTGAATGGTGATTTGTGAAATGGAACATTAAGGATGTCAGAAGTAATTTGCTGCTGAATCTTTGAGGGACAATAATTCCTTTGGCCTCCTCACTTTGAAAATTCATCTGTCCCACTACTGCCGCTAAGTCAGGGTAGGTTTATCTTTTGGGTTGTTCAATTGCTGGGACTTCTTCTTGGCTTCACCCATTGATTAGTTCTAGGATATCACTAGTGGGATGCCAGAGGAGGGCCTCAGTAGATTCTCAGATGTTTGGCGGGCAGTCTGTGAAGTGCAATTTACTACCTCACTTTAATTTTCTCTGCGCCCATCAGCAAGTTTGTCATTCTCATCCTAACTCTCTTTGTCTGATGTTTCTGACATGAAATAGATTTTCAACTGTTACCACCTTCTGCAGTTAATACATTCTGAAGTTCAGATTCACGTTTCAACTGTGATACTGGGACTGTGGTCCTCTGTTGGCAACACCCTCCTTACATTCTGTTTTAAGTCTCTTTTCAAGATTTTTTAGCTACCAGATTAATTTGGTGAGTTTATAGATCACCCATGAACAAGCTGGTTTGAAGTTGAGCCTGGACCATCACAGTGGGTCACTGGTTTCCTAAACCACTCAATAGATCTTCATTAGTACATTGCGTAATCTCTAAACCAGAGGGTGAAACCCCCACCCCAGCCTTTGGCCTAGATATTGGAGTTGTCTTTTGCTTAATTTCCTGAGGTCTGTGAATCTATAGGACGAGGAACTATGGTTTCCATTGCGGAGGCAATCTTAATACTGGTTCTGGTGTTGAATACTTCATTGGCAGTGAGGGCAGGCTTTTAAGGGCATTTGGTGGAATGTATATAGCTGCCTCTGCACCCTTGCAGCTCATCCTTTCCTGACTGTCAAAAAAAGGGGAGGGGTTAGAGAGGCTTGAGCTATCAGTCTCCCCTCTGGGGCTTCAGGAGTATATGCATGACCCTAGCCTTCTTGTCCGGCAGATGTGATTGAAGTACTCACCTCTGACAGCTTCTCACTGGCCCTGAAATCAGCTTTGCAGGAGTGCCTCTTCCCCTTGCCAAAGCAAAAGCCATGTCCCATCCTGCATGGAAACTAGAAAAGAAGTCCTTCACCTACTTCATCCCAAGAGAGTGGTGAGCTTTAGCCTGCTATTGCTGCAAAGCTCTTTTGAGATATTCACAAAATCGAAATGCTTTTGTCTGCACCAGAACACATCTATTTTTCCCAAAGCAGTACATAGATCCTCATTGAGCTGTTGGGGATATCTTTGGCACATTTAGGCACTTGCACTGCAGATCAGTTGTCAGCAGAGTGCCTACCGCAGGATTGTGAAACGAGAGCATAAGAACACAACATCCTATTACAGCCCACCCCACCCCCATCCCGAGTAGTGGGAAAGAAAGAGGATACAAATTTTGGTAAGCATAAGAGGACATCATATTGCAAAAGTGCCCCAACTCCCAGTAGTGGGAAAGAAATACAGGCAGTGCTCAGCTCAGACAACATTTAGGTCGGTTTTGTATGTATACTTTGTTTTGCTGCATTTAAACTGCTGCAGCTGTTTGTGGTCTCAAGGAGCAGCCCAACAGTGTCATCTCTTTTTTTTAGGTTGAAGCCTACCAGACAGTGCAGCTGTCTGCTTTGCTAATGACAATTTGGGGATATTCGGACAGCTTCACTGGGAATGCATTCTGCCCGTTGCTTGCTTTGTGGTTTGTAATTCACATTTGCTTGCTTTCTATTTGCTAGCTTTATGTGTTTTGGGCTATCAAGCTTGAGTTAAACCCTTCTGTGGCCCATATCTTATTTACTGTATTCTTCTGAATGCTCCCTTTCTGTATACATGCCTTTAAATCTTTTCATATTTGCTGTGCATTCAAAGACAAAGGTCAAATGTCATGCTCTGTCTGTCAAGGGAGCTTGGTGCTTACTTTTCTTTTCTGACTTTAAAGTGAGAGGATTTAAGTGGCAGTCATGCTGGTTACCAGGGGTGTGCTGGAGGAAGGCTGTATGATATTTTTTTTATAGCACACAACAAACTTTAAATGTCTGTAAATGAACTGTGCAGATATCTCAGAATATATCAGAAACAGGAAAGCACAAATGAAACACATTTTTGGTAATTCTGAAATGTGGTGGAAACAACTATTTTAGTATGATCTAAACAAATCAATACACTAGGTTATGACATTTCCACACATTATTGTTTGTGCGCTGTATAGTTTTATCAGTGAAACCCAATGTGCAAATGTAATGGTCATTTCAATTGAAGTGTTGTCTGTAATGGCAGTGCTTACTCCACTTTACCCCAATCTACTCTACTCTCACCACTCTACCACATTCTGCTCTGCACCACTCCACTCCACACTTCACTGCACCCTACTCTGCAACACTCCACTCTACGCCACTTCGCTCTACTTTGTGCCAGTGCACTTTACCCCACTTCTCTCTACAATGCACCATTGCACTCTTCACCACTGCACTCTATAGATAACTCCAGTCTACGCCACTCCAGTCTACTCTGCACCACTCCACTCTATTCTGTAACACTGCATTCTATGCCACTGCACTCTACTCTGTACCACTGCACTTTACTCCAGTGTACTCGGCCAATCCACTCTAATCTACTCTGCACCACTGCACTCTAATCTATAGCACTGCACTCTATGCCACTCCACTGTACGGTGTACCACTCCACTCTACCCTGCATTACTACACTCTACTGTGCACCACTCCACTCTACTCAGAAACAATCTACTCTACACCACTGCACTCTATGCCACTTTACTCAAAACTAATGCACACTACGCCACTGCACACTATGCCAATCTACTCTGCACCACTGCACACTGTGCCACTATACTCTACTCTGCAACACTCTACGCCACTGCACTCCACACCATTGTACTCTACATCACTGCAGTCAATGCCACTCTGCGCCACTGCACTCTGCGCCACTGCACTCTGCGTCACTCTACTTTGTGCCAGTGCACTCTCCGGCACTCTACACCACTGCACTCCACAACAGTCTACTCTGCAACACTGCCACTGAACTCTACGCCCTCTGCTCTATGCCACTGCACTCTACCCTGCACCATCACTCTACATCACTCTATTCCACTGAGCTCTGCACCGCCTTACTCTACTCTGCAGCACTTCACTCTACGCCACTCTGCTCTGCAACACTGCACTCTCCGCCACTGACCTTTACGCCAGTCTACTCTACACCACAGCACTCAGTGCCTCTGTACTCTGAAACAATCTGCTTTGCTCCACTGCTTTCTTTGCCACTGAACTATGCTCCACTCCACACCATTGCAGTCTACTCTAACCACTGCACTCTACACCACTTTACTCAAAACTAATGCACACTACGCCACTGCACACTATGCCAATCTACTCAGCACCATTGCTCTCTATGTCAATCTACTCTGCACCACTACACTCTGTGCCACTGTACTCTACAACACTATATGCCACTACACTCCACACCATTGTACTCTACATCACTGCAGTCAATTCCACTCTGCGACACTGTGCTCTGCGACACTCTACTTTGCGCCACTGCACTCTGCGTCACTCTACTATACACCACTGCACTCCACAACAGTCTACTCTGCAACCCTACACACTGCCACTGAACTCTACGCCCTCTACTCTATACCACTGCACTCTACCCTGCACCACTCTACTCTACGCCACTCTACTCTGCATCATTATATGCCACTGCACTCAACCCTGCACCACTCCAATCTACTCTGCAGCACTTCACTCTATGCCATTATGCTCTGCAACACCGCACTCTCCGCCACTGACCTTTACTCCAGTCTACTCTGCACCACTACACTCTGTGCCACTGCACTCTACTCTGCACCACTCTGCTCTATGCTACTCTACTGCACTCTATGCCAATGCACTGTATGCCACTACACTCTGCCACTCTACATCGCTCAACCCTATGCCACTCTAATGCACTCTGCCCTACTGCACTCTACGACACTCTACGCCACTCCACTCTCCTCTGTAACAATCTAGTCTATGCCACTGCATCCTATGCCACTCTATTCCACTCTGCTCCACTCCACGCCACTCCATGCCACAGCAATCTACCCTGTGCCCCTCCCCTCTACACCACCCTATTCTACTCTGCACCACTGTACTTTACGTCACTGCTCTCTACACCACTTTACTCTGCACCACTCTATAGTTGCCATTGCACTCTACTCCACTGCATTCTACGCCACTCTACTCTACACCACTGCACTCTACGCCACTCTACTCTGCCTGTTCTATAGGTGCCAGGCTGTCCCAGGGCTCAAATACCACAGCTAGCCCAATCCCCAAAATCAATCTATTTTCAAGAATCTTTTTTTCACTTTCCGCAGACTTGTAATTCAGCATTTCCTATCCTGGACGATAGGCCCATCTACACTTGTGTGGTGCCATTTGAATTCTAGAAGTGCAGTGTCAGAACCCCGTTCAGAGGGCCTCGTGGTAAGCAGGAGCTACTGCGCCCAACCATGGAGAGGTTGACGCCTTTTACTCCTGATGTCCTCACCTACTGTTGATCCTGAGCAACTAGACAATGTGCCCCTTCAGCACTTGACTCTCAGTTGTAGCACGGGTCGAGCAGTCTAAGGCTTCTCAGGTGGGAAGTAGACACAGTTGGGTAAACACAGGCTCGCAACTCAAATACATTCAGCAGCAGCAATAAATCATTGTCCAGTCAAACACTTGCTTTTATGAAAATGGAGTATTTACATAGGAGCACAGAGTCAAATGTGACATTCACAAACAATACATACAGTCTGCTGAGGTGAGAGCTCTATTGTTTAATAGGTGAGTCCCGAAGTTCCACTCCCCTCTCTCCAATGGTTGTGATTATTCCCCATTTATTATAGATTACATTCAGGTTAAGCCCCACTAATAATCCGAGTCTCAGGAGTCCCACTCCAACTCTTTAATAAAGTCAAAAGTGGTCCAGGGCTGAAGTGCTATATGGCAGCTAAGTTCCCCTGGGGACCATCTGGCCTGTAAATCAGTCTTACCCTCACCAGCAAGATAGGAGCGATCGTAGTTGTCGAGCATGCCCCCTTCATGGGTGCTGAAGCTGCAGCAACGGTTTCCGATAAGTTCCCCACATGCTTCTCGGGAGGGACCACACTCCTGGTCTTGTCCTCGTGCCCCCCTGTGGCATAGGTGGTCACCAACTCCTCTCTGTACAATGGCTATGGGCCGATCAGCACAACAACGATCTTCACAACAACGATCTTCACAGTGGCTCTACTTGGCATAAAGGGTCACCGACATCGCTCTGTACATGGGCTATGCCCTTTTCCTAGTAACCTCGCTCTAAATCACAGAGCACCCTTTGAAGTGTACTGCAGAGCCTGGCTTTCCCTTCCTCCAGTGTGTCTCACCCAGCTCAAAGGATTGCAGCAAACCACAAATCTGTCTGAGGGGGATTCCTCGACCTCTTCATGTTCCGCCAGTTAGCCCGGGGTCTCCCAAAATGTAAGCCAGAATCTTCCATATATTGTACCATTCACAGACACACATACACCCAGCACATGAATATAATATACACGCAGCACATTAATATAATATACACGCACTGCTCAGCACTACATCCTTCATGTATTGTACCAATCACAAACACACATACACACAGTACATACATATAACACACATGCACTGAACAGCACTGCACCATCTTTGTATTGTACCATCTACAGGCACATATACACCCAGCACATGTATAACACACATGCACTGTGCAGCACTGCACACCAAACCAAAGTAGGACACGGGTGAGTTAAGCACACAGCAGCAGAACTTTAAACAAGTGACCCTTTAGTTCTCACTCCAGTGACTGGTTAAAAAAAACCTGTTCACTCCTAATGATCACTACACATTATGCTGAAACCATCACGTTCGTGATGCTTAACTCGTGGTAAAGGCAGTAGCCTTTCACCACTATGAGGGTAGTGCTTTGGCCACCCCTCCTGGTCCAAAAAGACAGCAGTCCCTGAGACAAGCCTGTCATGGCACACATGCATGGTCCTTGTTCGCACATGACAACAAAAATCTGCATCAGTGATCTAGACATTATATTTACGGCACTCAGGGCAGGAATGCACGTCCATCACCATGCATGGGGCTTTTTGTCCCATCATGTAGGAATGCCGACTACCAGAACATTTAATGTTATCTTTTTGATCACCCTATATTTTTTGCTTCCCATTTTAAGTCAGTGTGCACAAAAACACTTCCACTAAAAACATCCTCAGCATTACCTTGCATTCTCTGTATTTCAGAATTTGAAAGGGTTCAAATGAGTCCCTACCCCTAAACTTAGATGCTTTGGGGCTTTTCTAAAGTGTGTAGCTTTTTTCACCATGACTTTGTATTCAGAATATTTTTTATTTTCATGTGATGTATGGTCATCACACTGTGTAAAACCACTGTATACTACAATTCGATTGTTGACACTTGGTGTAGTCTGCTTTTGAATACCCTCCAAACATGTACTTGTCTATACCGAAAGAGACTGATGGATGCAATGGCTCCTAGCTTGGGCACGAATTGTGAGTTTCTGACTCCGAAAAGAGACAGAGGATGTTTTTGGGCATTTTTGTAGGGTAAGAAATTTTTCAAACAGAGTTTGGCTCCTTGCTTGGGCACAGACTTTTGTTGGTACCTTAACTAGGATCCAGATTCTATTTGGATATTTTCTTGGTCTAGGAAAAGTTCCGGCTAGCGGCTGGCTCCTTGCTGGGTCACCGACGTACATGTTCACATGGCTCTTCACCTAGTTGCACAGGTTCCTGAACTATGGATTTTTTTTAATTTTGTTGTAGGTTTTTGATCATGCAAGATATGTGCGCAAACTAAGACAAACTTAATTTTGCAATAAAAAGTGAACTTCATGTTAGTGGGTGTGTCAGCGGCGAGTTCAGAAGAAACTCTTAAAAAAAACTTCCATTCCCAGTTAGCTGTTCTTTACACTTTTTTTTAATCACAGCAAGGCTTGCTGGCTTTGGGGTTGAGCATTAAACAACATGGTCCTTCAGCAGGCAACCACATCTTTTCTAAAATTCGCAAGTATTTTTCCTCCATGAAAAGTCCCATTATCACGATTAGTTGTTATTAACTTACTTCGTCATTGCTTATCTCACATTAAATGATTGAGTCTTTATTTTGCCATTGTGACCTTCTTTATGCTTCGATTTGGCCTTCGTTCCAATTGCTTTGCTGTAATTAGATTTTTGTATTGCTTTTTGTGACTCAGTTTCTAAGCTGGAGTCCCCAACTTTGATCTTATTTTGCAGGTTTTTATTTTTGGCTGCGTGCCGTCTCTGTCAACATTTCATCTAGTCTGGATGAGTCCAACATTATTTGTAAATCATTTGAAACAGTTAACTGTGGAATGACAGCAAAGCTGTTGCTCCTTTCCTCATATTTTTAGTAATGGAAAAAAGGTGCCAACTTTGACTATTCCTTTGTACATGGTTGGCAAAGGCAAGCAATTTTCATATATGTTTCCCTCTAAGATTTAATAGGCCTTCTTTTCTTTGAGTGTCACTATTCAAATACATTTTTATGATATTTTAGCCCTATGCTACTGGCAGTAGGAAAGATTATATGTCGGTAGTAGAGGGAATCAAGTAAAATGTTTGGGGTGGTGAGTGGTGATATTGACAGTAGTCTGGGCATGAAAGGGTTAGAAAACATGCTGAACTTTTTGTGAGATAGCCAGGGTAGACAGAGACATCTTCTTGAGTGGGGAGATGGCTCCTTCTACCCTCACTGCCCTATCCACCCTCCCTGTAGCGTCTGGCCTCAGACGTTTCATGCAGGGTCACCCTAGTAATTTCATTTACCTGTGTGCCCAGAATAGAAAAGCGAGACACAGAATTGGGGTCAACCTGTCTCCTCAGGATGACTGTGGCTTCATGGTTGAGTGGAAAAGCTTGCCACAGGGTACTGAAAGCTTTGATGTAGCACATGTTTGGCATGGACTGAGCCATCAGTGGCCCAGGCCTCGCCCTTTGCTGTTTACCTCACATTTAGTAGTCAGTCAGTGCATGGAGGGTGCAGACACTTGCTGGCTTTGCTCCAGGATTTCTTGAACAATGACTGGATGATCTTATTACAGCACTCCACTACTGGCCTTCTGTAACAATAGTGGCGGAGACTAGATTTTTTGTAGAACAAAGTAGATTGCAAATTCCTTATTTCTTGTGACTAGTCTGGCAGGTCCTTACAAAGTAAGTACATTGCGGTCATAAGGAGATACAAAGATGTAGGTGTCCTGTCTTGCCAGGCTGTTCCTGTGCATGCTCCTTTTTCTAAGTAACATGTCTCTTTTGGTGATGAGCAGAAAAATGTATTCTACCCTACCTTGAGAGTGTTACCAATGCCCAGCACTGTGCCCCACTCGCTGAAGTGTTTGCAAAGAGTTGTGTGCGATTAGGGCTTAAAGCCGACCCTCCTTTTTCCCCACAATCATCCCCATTCGCTGATGGTGCCAAGGGAGTCTGTCTCAACTACTCTGCTTGGATTATCCTCTGCAGCTAAGCTATTTTTTTAGGATCAGTGTTTTTGATCTGTGCGTGCCACTGGAATAGGATCACATGGCAACATCTAGTGATTGAAGGCAGGGCAGAATGCTAGTTATCCAGGGGCATAGGAGGAGAGGTCTAGACAAGATAGTGGGATACCCTTCAAAGTAGAGATTCTTTTTTGTGAGCTGGGATTCAGGCTGAGAGAGCATGCTCTTCCATGGATCTGAGGAGGGAGCAATGGTAGGTGGACATTTGTGGCAGATGGAGATCGTGTACATCCCTGCCCAGTCGTATGTACAAAAGGACAGGGGCAGACAAAGGATTACACCACATTAAAAGGCAATGTAAAGAAGTTACTTTAACAGAAAAGAGGAAATCTGTATAGCAAACCTGGCTTCCTCTAATTAGACTGATTTGTAAATGAAAGGTTTTAGGGATTATCGGTCTACCGAAGACACCGACTAAAGTGATAGACTTCAAATTCAAGTCATTGGTGGTAATGCCTATTATTTTTGACTGTAGATATCTAGCTCCAGGAGCAGCTGAATGCTTTAAAGGGAACATGTTTATTGTAGAAGGAGCACCTCCTACATGAGGTACCCTATGTATGATAGTACTGTATGGAGTCCTATTGAGAATGGATTCCAGGCACCAGACTGCAATATGAACCTTAATAGATAACAAACTCTGTTTGATTTTTGGGTGTTAGTTCTCTGGACGAACATCCAGTCAGGCGAACATATGTCTGATAACACCAGAATCTGCAAATAAAGAACCTAATTTTTTATTGATCTTTATTTTGGTGAAGAATATTTTGTGACACAGAATTGAATCTCTGATTTGATATGGTAAAAAAATGGTACAGTATATCATATACAAAAGAGAGCCGAAAACGTTAGAAATTGTAATTTGTTTTGTTTAAAAACTGCAGTGGTCTTTCAGCGGTATGGGAAAAAAGACTGGTCGCTGAAGTATTTAATACTATTCCTGCCCAATCATGAAGTAGCATCAGAAGTGAGGTGGGGAGAGAAAATAGAAAGCCAGTAAAAGGAGATTAAGAATGAAGCCAGGTGAACTAGGCCGAAGAGAATGTTTGGCGGAAGGGAGAGAAACTGGCACGTGAAAACAAGGGAGGATTAGAGGAAAAAGAATGGATGACAATAAATGGGGACATGTTCACGGGTCACGGGGAGGAGCAAAAGAGCAAAGAGGGTCAGGAAGGTTTCCCTCTGACACAAATTGCAAAAAAAAAGAACGAAAGGAAGGCGATGATGTATTGGAAAGAAGTAAAGGGGTTTCTAAACACTGAGGGCAATGAAGGAGTGCAGGGTCTTCCCCAGACAGTCAATAAATAAACTGAGGCAGAAGAGGGAGCAACGGGTTCTGTTTCGACCAATAAAAGACGTTTGAGGACGATTTGTTTTCAATGCCAGTCATTTTGAAACCTTTGTGGACACCAGTTAAAGAAGAAGAGGATCGCCAGAATAGTTCTGCACAGTTCCATCTCGCATTCAGAACACATAAATATTTTTGTCTATCCAGATTTACAACGCGCCGATTTATGATTTTCAGCCTTGGGAGATGATGCAATTTCCTCAAGTCCGAAATTTGATTTCGTTGCTAAATATGAAGTGAGAAACGTCTCTTGGAGAGTTTGGACAGCATATATTGCATGCTTACTATCTTGTCTTCCTCGAACCCATGAATGTCCACTATTCAAGAATGTCTGCTGGCAAAATTCACTTTGAATTATGATGGTTTGTAAATTTTGCATGTCATTCTAGTAGAAGCGTTGATCCAACATAGTGAAAGCCAGTTTGTCTTAGCCCTATGTACCTATCCTTCCACTGCAGCCAGACCTTAAAACATCCCCATTCTGACATTGCCCTACTTGTTTGTCCACATTTTTGTAGAGGATACAAACACCTTTTTACACACATGTACAATCATCTGTTTGGTGTAGCCTAAGGCCTTACGGGTGCCATGGGGTTGTCAGTCAGCCTGAGCCGTCTAGACCATGGCCTGTTATGTATTGTAAGAGAAGTAAAGGAGAGGCGTCAGGCTATAATTTCACACGGAGCCCATAAGAAATCACACCTTGACTTATTTATGGCACTTTTGCATTTTAAGGACAGGGCAGAAAGTGAGACCTTGATCTTACTGCACAGAAAACCTTGATTAGAAACACTGCTCTGTAACTTGCTTCAGGGAGACGGAAGGGCGGGGGGAGGTTGTTCCTGGCAAATTTATTTTCTCCAATATCTGAAGACCCTACTATTTCCTCCTGAACAGTGGTATTTACTAAAGCGTTTTTCTATTTTTATGTGATTTTTTCACTTTAAGGCAACAGTAAATTTGGGCGAGCGTAGATTATAAAGTACATTGTAACCGGGTGCATTTTTTGTTTTGTTTTTAGAAATAAATACCTTGGCATTTAATTACTGTACACTCAAACACAATTTTGCTTATGCAGAATTCTTCAGTTTTGGACGAATTTTTAAAACTAAAAATAAAGCTACTGAAGAGAAAGCTGAGGTGTTGCCATTGGTCGCAGTCCATAGGGATAGTTAGTCCAGGCCTTTTTGCTCCCTTTTTACACAATCTAAATGTTTTTTTGCTAGTATTTTTCACTCTTTTAATCTTGGTAGGAAAGGATGAACTACAGCCAGAGGGAGACTGTGGAGGGGTTGCTAGGGAACAGTGCCTGGTATATATGGAGACCGAGCATGGGAAAAGCACTCGATAATTTGCCTCTGCCTCATGAAAAGGTTTGCGCAACCAGACCTTCAGTGCCATCCTAATGTGTGTGTAAGAAAGCGCTTGCGTGCAACATTCGACGTTTTCACGTATGCTTGGATAAAACGAGACAAAGAATTGCCTGTTATAAAAAAAAAAAAATCACCTAGGTGACGTTTGGACTCCTATTTTGTCACATAACAAAAATACCAGAGCCAGCTTCTATGATAGATAGATATATATATATATATATATCTTCCGTTGATTAAAATCCCTGCATTCATCTGCACAGTATCGAGCAGTGACCTCCTGTACACTGTGAAATGCAGAGTGCATCATTAAAACATTCTTTCTCCGATTTGATTAATGAAATTGTGTGACTGGGAAATTGTCACCTCGGTTTCCAAATGAAATCCTCTAATGAGGTGGACAGGTTTATATGGTAGGCCTTTTAGCCTCCATCTCAGCCGCTCCCGAAACTTCATTTTCCTTCCTTCGGGGCAAGGCCCTCAGAAGTAGAAGGTTTCAATTTCGCACACATTTTGTGTCCATTTTCCAGACTGAAAAGCAGCCTCTGGACATCGGGCAGTTAGTGGCGGAAAGGCCGCTTCCTTCGTTTTATTTGATTACACGACGCTCGGTCCCCGCTGGTATTTCACGACTGTTAGTAGCTACTTGGCTCCTTTGACAGAAAACATTTCCTTTCCTCTATTTAACCTTTGACTCGTAAATGCTAGCCTGGTATCTGAGACACAGTAGGAACACCGGCGCGGTGAAAGCCTACTCGCTGTAGGGAAGCGGTGACTGGACAAACGCCGTGGCTCATAGAAAATCAAAGAAAACCCATAAAACCACCACTAATTAGCCGTGAAATATTTGGCGCCGTTGCTTTTGTGACAAGGAATGGCAGTGTTTTTCATTTTACGCTGCAGTGTTTTTTTTTTTTTTCAGAAGGAAGTTAACCCAGTTCCCATAATTCCCTTGCCAACATGGCTGCCTCGGCTCTTTGCCACTTAAAACTGGCTTTACACCCTAGGAACGTGTTTTCAAAGTTAAGTATTACTTCTGCGTCATTTTACAAGGCAAGGTTGAGTAGCGGGAATATGGCAAGCTTTTGAAGCATTAAGACATCTATTTCATCTACAAGAGTTATTATATCTCTCCCTCCTTTCTATCTGGGCCCTGTCCCATAACTCTTGGCCGGGAACTTGTGGGAGTCTTAATGATTTCAGAAGGCAAAAAAAAAAATGTGGATAAGATGCTTGTTGCACAAGATGGGGAGACGGGCATGCTTGACTGCAGGCAGGGAGTACCTCCCTGTGTCTTCTGCGGTGAGCAAAGGATCATTGGTCTCAAGTCAAAACATGACCTGACATCCATAGATATGTTTTTTTTAAATTTGTAGTCAAATGCTGTTGGTGCAGAGAAGGGGAGGGCTGAGCTCATGGGCTGCTGGAGATAAATATCACAAAATAAAATGACAACCAAATCTAGGCCTTTGCTTTCATAATACCCTCTTCAAAGTGAACTAGGAATGATCTGTATGCAGGGGATTTAAATCCCAAGCTCAGGGTTACTGATGAAGAAGAGGATGAGCCCGTAAGTAGATGAGGTCACTCGTGAGAGGGAGAGAAGGTAAGCCTCAAGCATCGTAAGGCATGAGAGCGCAAGAAGTGTATTCCGTATCCAGGGGTGACCTTCGCCTCCAGCAACGTAGAAAGTAGCCTCATGGATGAATGATACTAGTTTTGATATAGTTGCCTTCCAGTCACAATGGCTTCCAAGCGCACAGAAAGTGGTATTTCAGCCATTGTTTATGACCTTTGGTGTCGCATGTACCAGTCCGCAACCAGGAGTGGAGTTCTCGCTACTCTCATAAGTTTTGCCTTTCTGCAAGTGCCTATGTGCATTTTTCATTGCTCGGCTCTAACCTATCAAAGAACTGTCCTTTCAGAAAGATATTTCCAAAAGACACAGGTGTGGTTCACTGGAGTAGCAGGGGTGCCATAGACCCTGGTGCAAGCAAGGAAATGAGCCTCGCTAGCCTCTGTTTGGGTAGAGAAGGAAAGCCATAATTGGGGGGCAAAAGTTCACTAACATCGCTTGACCCCAGTGCCACTGCACCTGTTGGTTTATCAATTTGCCCGTGGTGTTTTTGTAAGTCATATATTGGCCCTTTGGGCCCCTGCACCCGCTCCTTCAGCCAAGCTTCCAGCCTCCAGCATAGGAACCTGTTAAAGCTTACAAAATATACTCTACTTGCCTGAGCTGCTCGTTTTTGGGGCGTTGCAATGATCAACAAATGCCTGGAAATGTGTCAAGTGAGATGATGGTGTCATGAATGTAACTATTTTAGCACCAAGTATGAACAAGTTTAAGATGAAATATGGCCTGCATTTTTGCTGCCACTGCCTTTGTTGTTGCCTAAAAGTCATTGTTATTTATGCAAATTGACATCTGTAGTGAAGTGGGGCCAGTATTTAGAGAAAACGGTTTTTCAAGCAGCTGTGTAAATCCCATAGGCACATTACAGGTTTCTGGTTCTCTATTTCTGAGAACTGCAGTATGGAAAGTCAGTGAATGAGCGTCTTGCCTGGAGAATACCTTCACAGAAAGCTTGCTATAGCATTTTAACCCACTGCCGACGGCTATACTGAATAAAGGTGCTGAATCCGAGTTATAAGCCCAGGCCTTAGATGAGGTCTTTAACAACTGGTATTGCCTTAGGCAGAAGGTCTTTAAGGCTATTTGAAAGTTATACATGCTAAGGGTCCATTGTAATGATCATTGGGGATAAAGGGGATAGAGGAATCTTTTTCAAAACCTAAGAGGAATTCATCGACAGCCCAGTAGTGGTTTTATAGCCTTGAAGACTGGAATCACACACTTAAATGCCTAAGTGGCTGGGGTCCAATAAGTAAGAATCTGTTACAATGATGTCTGCGGATGGATTCTGGCCCAAGTACCGCCAGTGATAAATGACCATGAGGACGAATCCATTAGCTGGCTGGCATTTGACCTGCTCCTAAAATTTCCTTCAGCAGTGATTGAAGTCAAAGAGTTCTCTTTTCTGATCAAAGAACTCGACTGAGGTCTGTTTTGAAATGAGCTCCAGTGAAATCCTGGTTCCAGTGTGGATTCAAAGATGATTATTCTTGTTTAAAAAGGAGGCCGTCTTTTTGCAAAGTTGACCACAACAATGCTGTATCCCATTCTGCCTTTATAAAAGAAGCAGCAGGGATAAGTCAGTGTGGAAGCCTTAGCCAATAATGATGTGACACCGTCGTGTAGTTTCAGGAAAACCTTTATTATAAGTCGACACCAAAGCAGCACCAGGCATAAACTGCCTCAATTCCACCAGTCATGCATCCTAACCCAGAACGTGGAATGTCCATGAACATTCCTACTCTCCCGAGCCCCAAGTAGATCACTACATTCAGTCATCTAGCGTTAAGTGTTAAATTTAACTCGTGCAAGTATCCTATTAAAGGTGCTAGGACCTTCATGAAGACCCTTGGAGGTATTGAGAAGCTGGAAAAGCCCTGCAAACTGGTAATAGGAGTCTTAAATTGCAAACCTTAGAAAACATCTGTCTGATGGCAGAATTAGAATATAATGTGCTAGTAAGCATCCCTCAAATCCAGGGCTGTAAGAAAGTTCTCAGAGGGATCAATGCCTGCAATATTAACAGTCTGAAAGGTTTGACCACTATGAAGTTGTTTAGAGGCCGAAGATGTAACACTGATCTGTATTCCTCGCATGCATTTTTTGAATCATTTAATCAAAAAAGATAATGAATCGAAGCCAATGAACTGTTCTTTGCTCAAAGCTTCTCCCACTGCCTGTTTGTCTATCATTGTCTAAAGACCTAGAGAGAAGAATCTCAACTTCTCTTGATCTTGACCAGAAGCATCGTCCACAAATACATTTTCCTAAGGTATTTCAAATTCTATTGCATATTTGTGTGTTGAAGTCTTTTGACACAATAATCCTTTATTGTGCAATGCCACTGCTTCACAAAGAGCCTTAAAAGTCCTCTGACAAGTCCGTTTAGGTTGCTGGCAAAGTCATGTCTTTGGTTAAGGTTGTAACAAGGGTAGTGGGAGCGCTTTTGGGTGGCATTTGTTTTTGACTTCCTGATTAGAAGCTCTTCCTCAAAAGGGACTGCGAAGTAAAAAAGAACCAGCCCCTATAAATATAGAAAATGACCACTTTCTTCACAATTGAGGATAGAAAGGAATAAATGACTTTCTATCTTTTACTGTTTTGTCTAGTTGGGAAACAAAGAGATGTTTACTCGTGAATTGGAGAGGCATCATTTGGTGTTTTTGAGCATTGTCCACTTTCAAGGGATGAAACCAGGTTTGTCTCTGAGCTACAGTTGCTTCATCGGCTGCTGACACTGCTGAACATATATTATTCAAAGTTAGATGCAACATCTGCTGCTCCAAATCGCCTAAGATCAGAAGACCATTTTTCCCTTGCTGAAATGCATCAAAAATACCTGAAAATCTTTGATCACTGTATCAAGCAGTAGTATGAGCAGCATAAACCGAAGTGCATAAATTAAAGTCTATAGCTGCGTAGGCTCTCTGAGCAGTTCCCTCAACCTTTTTTATCAACATGATCCGTAGATTGAGAATCATCAGTCTCTATCCAAGACTGGTGCATCACATGGGCTAGCAATTAGTCCATTTTGGTAATAGGATGAAACTCATCTTTAGAGTCTTCTGTTGGAATGTACTGCATGATAAATGTGTACAGCAGACCATGTAGATATTGTCCTTCACTGTACGAATGAGTATTTATATAGAGGGGTTTAATCAAGCAAATACAATTTTACCAAGCTTCATTTGTGTGTGTGTGTATATATATATATGTGTGTGTGTGTATATATATATATGTGTGTATATATATATATGTGTGTGTGTGTGTGTGTGTGTATATATATATGTGTGTGTATATATATATATATGTGTGTGTGTGTGTATATATATATATGTGTGTGTGTGTGTGTGTATATATGTGTGTGTGTGTGTGTATATATATATATGTGTGTGTGTGTGTGTGTATATATATATATGTGTGTGTGTGTGTGTATATATATATGTGTGTGTGTATATATATATATATATATATATGTGTGTGTGTGTATATATATATATGTGTGTGTGTATATATATATATATGTGTGTGTGTGTGTATTGGAAGGTCTGGGCCCGCCATGGAGAGAAAACAAGGTGGTTGTGAGGTCATTGAACCACACGTTGGGCGGCGTGTATTGTCATTGCTGCCCCCGCCGGACATGACCCCCGATTTTCCCTCCATTTATACAAGTCACGCCCCAAGTGGGCCGGAAAATGCTGGCAGAAATGTTTGTCCGTCCTGGTTTGCAGTTGGCTTTGATGAAGGGCGCAAGCCCGAAACGCGTCGCATTAAACTGCTGGACAGTGTGTTTTTAAACAGATCAGCTCCTGTGTCTGCTTACTTCCTGGGAGTGTATCTCACAATGAGGCGAACTCTTTCAATTCAGTATTTCGGCCCGCCCAGGTCGAGAGAAGCACCACCGCAAGATCCAAAGCGGGGCCGCCGCTGTTTTCACATTGACTGCGGGCGGAACAGGAGGAGCCGCCTGCAATGGCGAGCTGTGTTTCCTTGTTTTAAAACACCATTAAAGAACTTTGAAAACTAGTGATGGTTACGAACAGACCCACTGGGGTAAGGAACTACCAGCCCCATCATGCTTTGTGCAGGCAAGGAGATTTGCCGGCCCACTTGTGGCGTGGCTTGTATAAATGTACGGAAAATGCTGGCAGAAATGTTTGGCCGTCCTGGTTTGCAGTTGGCTTTGATGAAGGGCGCAAGCCCGAAACGCGTCACATTAAACTGCTGGACAGTGTGTTTTTAAACAAATCAGCTCCTGTGTCTGCTTACTTCCTGGGAGTGCATCTCACAATGAGGCGAACTTCCGTCGCCAGTAGGTAGTTATAGTTAGGACCTAGTTTCCATAGGAATAGCATATTTTGTTTTGCTAATAACTTTGGCGTAGTTTGACAAATCTTCACGAAGTTTTCAAAACTAGTTTGCCACTCCCTTTAGCTGCTGTCTGGAAAGTTTTGGGGTGAGCTGTCAAGCAGTGGCCGCCAAAAAGAGGGCATCCCAAAACACGTTTTCCCCATGCAGTTTCCATAGGGATTTTAGACACAACTGCAGCTTGAACCGCTGAGCGGAATTACACCAAATGTGGCAGAAAGTTAGATCTTGGTCTAAAGAAAGATTGATTTTTTTGTAATTTGGCATACATCTGTTCAGTAGTTTTGGAGTTAATAAAGAAAAAAGAGTTATGTATATCTAGAGACATGGATCCTCTGTGTTGGATCTGCGGATCACCGAGCCAAAACCAATGCTGTGATTGACTGCCAACACTTCAACAAGGAAGTGGTGGCAGCCATCTTTGAACTCCAACTCAGCCGAGTCCCAAGAAAAAACGCAAAAAAAAAACATAAGGGGGACAGGGAAGGAATACCCTGATCCCCTAGGCCTGGTAGTCACCGCATGGGGCCCAAAACGTTCTTTTTTTTTTTTTTTCTTTCTAAATTTTGCCGCAAATTTGCAGAGGATCCGCGGCAAAAAAAACACAGTTTCCTGTACTTATTTTTTTAATGCTCCCGGGTGTGCCACATCCGGGAGGGGGGATAATTTATGTATTTGGGGGAGGTAGGCAAGTGTGGACCCCCTCCCCAGCCCGATTCCGATTCTGGCCCCGAGGACCCCATCCTCCGGGTGCTGGCCAATAATGAAAAGGGTGAGGATGCGGCGCGGCCCCCTCACCCTGGGCCGATTTCGGCCCTGGGGACCACATCCCCTATGGCCTGGACATGTTAGTAATTGGGAGGGTTGATATGTGCCCCCCCCGGAGTCATTAATGGCCCTGGTGCCCACCCCAGGGACATAGCGGTTTCCCTGCCCACGCTGGCGCATGCAGGGAAAGCTGTGTTTGCTCTTGCTTGGCAGGAGCAATTTCAAAGCTCCCACTAAGCGAGAGCAAACATGATGTGCGCTCCCAGCTTTCGGGAGCTTTGAAAATGCTACTGCCAGCTGGGAGCAGACTTCAGATCTGTTTTCCTGTCAGCAGTGATGCGGGCAGGGAAACAGGTCTGAATATTGCTTCTGCCCACAGGAAGCAGCATTTTTATCTGCTCCCTGTGGCTGGGAGGAATGCTGGCACCTACTGGAAGCGAGTAGCCGACTGGCCCCGAACGAGGACATTGTGGGTGCCCTCGGTGGGCACCAGGGCACCCACCCTTTCTTGGCTGGGCACCGGTGGATGGGGTCCCCGGGGTCAAAATCGGCCCGTGGAGGGGCACTATGTGCCCCCTTCTCCTTTTCAGCTATGGCTGGGCCCCAGGGATAGGGTCCCCGGGGCCATCAGCCCGGAGAGAAGGGCTTTGTGCCCCCTCCCCTTTTGTAATTGGCTGGGTTTCTGGGGATAGAGTATCCAGGCCTGATATCAGCTCGGGGAAGGGGACCTCATGCCCCTCGCCCACATTTTAATCAGTCTGGGCCCCGCGGGATGGAGTCCATGGGGCCGAAATTGGTCCAGAGAGGGGGCTGCATGCCCTCCTACCTCATACATATAATGGTGGCCCTGGGGGATGGGGTCTCTGGGGCCAAAAATTGCCCAGGGACAGGGGTTATGTACCCCTCCATTAAAAAAAAAAGGCCCTGGGGAATGGAGTCTCTGGGGTCCAAATCAGCCCAGGTAGGGGGACATATGTCCCCCTCCCCCCATAATGTGCTGGGCCCTTGGGGGATGGGGTCCCCTTGGCTTAAAGCAGACTTGGGTGTGGGCCCATGGGTTGGCTGCCTTTACGGGGGTTGGCCAAAGGCCTTGCGTGGTGTGTGGTTGTCTGCATGCAGAGGGTGGATGCAGGGCCTGGCCGTGCTTGGAGGCAGTTGAATTAATGTACGGTAATTAAATATTGCTTTCTGTTAAAAAAAAAAAAAAAAAAATAGAAATTCACTGAAAAAAACAAAGGTTATAGGGACGTTATAGTCAGGAAACAGAATTAAAAAAACCTTAGAAATTCACTAAAAAACTAAAGGTTACAGGGACGTTATAGTTAGGTTTGATTTTACACACACAAAACCATAGAAATTCAGCAGTTACAGTTATACTTATCTTAAGAAATTCTAGCGTGTGCCCTAAGGTAACTATAACTCGCACCCTCGCCATGCACGGCTAATTACCCCATATATTTCATCAGTCATGACATCATTGATGATATCACTGCAACATTTGCAATAAAATTATTGATGAGAAAGCTGTGCATGACGGGGGCGCAAGTTAGTTACCATAGGGCACGAGTTATAGTTTCTTGAGATAATTTGAACTATAACTGGTGAATTTCTATGGTTTTGTGTGTGTAAAATCTGAACCTAACTTTAACGTCCCAGTAACCTTTAGTTTTTGTAGTGAATTTCTAAGGCTTTTTTAATTCTGTTTCCTAACTATCCCTATTCCCTCTGACTCAACCCAAACCTTCTGACTTCTATGAACCCCCAAATATCGTTATGAAACTGTCATTCCTCCTTTTAGCCATGCCACCAAACTAACAAGCACACACAGCCATTACTTACAAAAACAACTCACTACTTCCTCTTTTCAAATCACTCCTATCATTCTAGCCCTACCCCAAACTCTACTAAACACACAAGAAATCAAGAGCACAATCCTAACACAACTAATGCACAGGAAAAACAAAACAATTGTACTCGCCTACTAACTACTAATCTTGAGTTTTGGAGTTGCATGCTACGTGCTAAAAGAAGCTCTTCAATGACCTGTCAGTGGTCATAAGCGCTATATGAATACATTTACAGTTTACAATATTTCCTGGCTAACACTCTGTGAGATGTAAACTTATCAATATCTGCCCAGTCCTTTAGCATAATTTTCTTTGTGGCTGAATGTTAAGGCAATAAATCCGGGCCTATAGCCTGATATTGGTAAAAGTGGTCTGCATCATGTGATGTAGGACTTGGAAAATCTAGATCAGTCTTTATGTGGCCTATATTTTCAGCAAGCTGCACTCTTTGGATACATTTTCATTCAGCGGGGTGACACAAGATGATGGGCCCCCCCCTGCCGAATGTGATATGGGGCTCCTGAGAGTCTCATTTCTCACAGATATTCTTTGACCTTGGTCTGAATGGGGACCCCTGAAGGGTCAGGGCCTCGGAATGGTTGGGTTCCCCTTGCTCCGCAGAGGCTGCAGGGGTCTGAGTTTCACCTCTGTTTCCATCTGGGCACCTCCAGAGTTTGCTAAAGTAGTGCTTCCGGGTTGTGATCAATCCATAATGGCTGCAGTGCCACCTTGTCAAAAATGTGTCTTGTAGTTGTCTTTCCAACGTCACAATCAGTCTTTCATTATTTTAAGTCTCCCACTCAAAGCTCCTCTTCTGCAAGCATTTTTGAGGCTGCATTGTAAACAACAAAGCCTGAAAAATGCCAGGATTTATTGAGCGACTTCCTGCATCAGCGTTGGTTAGCAGTACACAAGTAACTCTAAACATTCACCTCCTGCGAGATTGCTAACAACAGGAGAGGATGCAAAATGCCTGACCTGATAACTTGCACCTCATTTTCTAGTCCAGTGGTTGCAGGGAGATATTTAACACAGAGGATTATAGCTCTCTGAGCAGCCCTCATGCTCATTATAGGCAGGCTTTCTAGAAATCCCTATACTTGCTGTAGAAGAGCCATGAGGACAGCCACTATGATGTTTTATAATGCAGGACAGTGCTTAATTTGTAAAAAAACATAAGTGCCAGGGCCCTCGTCAAGAGGCCACCGCAGCCTGCACCACCCATTGCCCATGTCAGCGCAGCTATCACAGTACCTACACAACTTCTAATCATCACATTACTACAAGTGTGACAATTCAGACTGTTTGAGACCCCCAAAGCTATAAGAATGATTTGAGCGGCAGGTATTAGTTGTTTTTAATGTATATTAAACTAATAAAACAATTGTTTTTCTGCTTCTCTCTAATTCACATAAACCATGCCACCATGCCACCATGTGGCAGCTGTCATAAGTGCCAGTGTGGACAATTAAGTGCTGATGCCGAGCACCGGAAACCACCAGCTCAAATTAAGCACCAATGCAGGTTAAGAAAATAAACTGAAGACGCATACCTGTATAAAGGCACTCAAGTTTGCAAACTCACATTTACAAAGCTCTATTAAAGATACAGAGTCGGGAGTCCCAACTCATCGGTCATAAGGCGAATAAGATAAAAACAGTAAAGTGAGGATGGGTTTGTTAAACAAACGGGTGGGTAATTTAAAACATTTTACAAATAGACGAAGGACAAAAAGAAATAAGGCGAATTCTGAGTTACTTATGTTAGCATTGTAACATAAGAAACTGAGGGGGGGGTCGTTTAAGGACTTCTGGGTAGTGAAACCACTCAGTAAGTACTGGACCGAGGAAGGCAGAGGAAGAGGTTCTATAGCATTATAGCCCACTGCTGAGGGCTTTACCAGTCATTAAAGACCCTGAATCAGAGTTATAGGCCCATTAGTAACCTTTAAAGTCCTCAGAAGAAAGCCTTTATAGCTATTAGAACATTCCACCTACTGAGGGTCGAGTGTTCTAAATTAAAAAATTGGAAAGAGAAAGATGAACATTGGCATGTCTGAGCAGAAGACGTTTACGCACGTTTATGGGCCACACCATTCTCCTGAATGAATCTCCAAAGATTTCAATGTTCTAATAAAATAGTAAACTTTTTTTATAGACTTCACATTGCCTGCATTTTGTTTGGCCCTGTGATAGACTTCAAGATGTTGTCTCTATAAACATGTATTTGGTTTGTGTTTAGAGTGCATTTTGTGCAGCTATGTGGTGCTTCCGTTATAGAAGAGTATGTTTCATTCTTTTGTATGTTGCTATTTGTTTTTGTGCGATGTTGTAGTACGGTATGTTTTGGTTTATGGTACTTATGGTTTGCAGCACTGTATGAGGTGTATTGTCCTTGTGCTCTATGATACTGCATGTAATAGTTTTTGGTGTGATATGACATTTTGTGTCATGGTATATTCATATATAAATCAATATAACGAGAGAGGGCCCCTCAAACCAAGGGAACTGACCACTGTTATTCAACAGTAAAAACAAATCTCCCTTTGCGGCAGCAACAAATGTTCTCCTCACAGTCTCAACAACCTTAGTGGGCCAATCATCCACTTAACCCGTTTCAATTAAACTAGTACCACACCGATATAAAAAGGATTACAGCTTTTTAATATCTTCACAAATGCCAAGTGTGAGAAGTTGGCCTGGCATATGCTGTCCACTAATTATAGTGGGCACCTTGCACCAGTCCAAACAACCCCTTATTGGAGATAGGTTAAAGACAACCTTATTGAAAGCTATCCTAGTGGTAGCTATGGAGAGCAGCCTTCAGTCTAAGTCTTGAAGGAATGTAAAGCAGCTTGTTTTACCAGTCTATAATCTCCTGAGTGATCAAATGAAAGAGCACCACACCAGGTATATATTCAAAATATATGTATTTATTGCTAAACACACCCCTCTAGTCTCTTTATGAGGCTAGAGTTCGAAGTACACAAGTTATAAGTTATTTAAACACAGTAATAGCACAAATACACGTTTGGGCCCTAGGGGCGTACCAAACCATATACCAATAAAGTGGTATAAGAACCACGACTGAACTAGACACTAGGCCTAGAGCCTCTAGAAGTGCTTGGACCACAAGGAACCACCCAAGGTAGTGACACAGGGGACACACGGGGACGCGTGCAGTGTAAATACACAACCGCGATACGCCGTTAACTTCCATGGAGAAAGTCGCGATCAGGAAATTAAAGAAAAGGGACACTTAAAGGAGGACTTGGACCAAACCCTTTGAGATCTAGGACTTTGAAGAGTCTCTACCCACGGGAGCACCGGAGTACTCGTGTTACCTCACCCAGGGAAGCCGGGTGCATAGGTGCCTTTCGGGGTCGGGTTTCGTCGTCGATTTGAATGGCGATCTGCTGCAAAGTGCTGCTGGCGACCAAGTGGAAAGTGTCCGGGTGGATCCAAGAGTGGATCGGAGATCTGAAGAACCTGAAAGCAGAGGGGACAGAGTCTGGGTCACTCGTCAGTGACCAGGAAGGCGATGGACAGATGCCCACCGATGTCGCTTGCTTCAAGTGCGTTGACGGTCGTCTTGACTCTTCAGCCACGAGGTCCAAGAGGCGTTGTCGGCGACCAGGAGCAGGATTCGGGCTGGTACACGATGTCTGTCGAGTGCTGAGGTGTCGGCGACCGGATTGGACCCAACAAGCCTTGGCAACGGCAAGTCTCGATGAAGATGAAGATCGTCGATGGTGCAGACCAGCAAGGTCTGAGGAACTCACCCAGCAAGGGTAAGTGAGGGCAAGCCTGGAGCAACCAGGGAGCCCAAGAAGAAAAGGATTGGCCTTCGTGAAGGGCTACTAGCCAACGGGCTAGCAACCGCGAAGGAGCCTCGAGACGTCGCACGTGGAGCTGGCTCACAGGACACTCGTGGAGTGGAGGCCAGTGATCTTCGGTGCAGTTGGTGCTGGAGGCTAGGGCTACTCGGAGCCCAAAGCACAACTTCGTGGGAGACCCAGAAGAGGATGCACTAGCAAATGCGTGCGGTGTCCAGGGGTCACGGTTCCACGTTACCCACGACAGCTACGGGCCTCAGCTTTGCTGGGGACTCAGGGCAGCCTTGGGGAAGTCTGGAAATCCACCTCTGGTGATGCAAAGACTTCGGCGTCCGACAGGAGCTTAGGCGATGCAGACCGGACAATTGCTTCTTTGGTGCCTGCCAAGCAGGGAGTCACTCCTTGACCCCAAGGGAGATTCTTCTGTCCTCTAGTCTTTAGTAGAGCGTCGAAGGTCCAGGATTCTGTTTCAGAGTTTCGTCCAGGGATAATCTAAAGTCCTAAGGACTGGGTTCCTATACTTATACCAAGTTTAGGGTTGGACTACTCTGTGGCCCCACCTATGGGTGGGTCAGGGCAGAGGGGTGGCTACACCCTTTCCCTTTGTCCAGTTCGCGCCAAAGCAGGGGCTGCAAGCCCCTGATCCGGTTTGAACTGGGGTATGCACAGGGACACCAAATGTGCCCCCAGTGCAGGACTTCAAAGCACCCGAAAGTGCTCCCGCCCAGCCCCAATACACATTATCCTGTCTGGGGAGGTGGTCACACCTCCCTGGGACAGGAAACCTATTGTCCAGGCCCCCCCTGCCGGAGTTTCGTCCAGCAGCAGGAGGCCAGACTCGTGTCTGTGGCAGCAGCATCCATTTTGTGATGCCAGGGCTTTAGAAAGAAGTTACCGGCCAGGCCAGGGTTAACATGTCTTTCCTTCTAGAAGGGTGGAATGCTACCCCCGCCGCCAGAATTGGCGGGGGGTTAGTATTCCACGATGTTTGACACCAAACACGACATGTTTAGGTGCAGCCATTCCAAAGTTAGCATTTAACGCGAGGTTATAATGCGCTTAAGAGTATATGGTCAGGCTGCACTACAAACAGCATCAGAGAAGGGTCTCCGAACGCTGCAGAGGGGCCCTGCTCATGCAGGGGCACCCTCTCACATAGGAACCACGCACTCTGCCTTCAGGATTGATAAGGCCTGCCATAGGAGTGACTTATAGGTTTATATGTGTGTATGTATTTAGTGATATAGGTAACCTATATCACAGTAAGGGGTGCATGCACCACCTTACCCAGGCTGCAGTAGCAGACCTGTGGTGTCAGTTTGGATGGCCTTCCAGGGGTGGCATAATACATGCTGCAGCCCCTGGTAGGCCTCTGTGGTACCTATGCCCTTGGTACATAGTATACCATATACTAGGGACTTATAAGGGCACTCCAGATTCCAATCAGTGATGTGCCTAAGGCACATGGAAACCATTTTAGAGAGGAAGCAGCTAGGCTGGGGTTCTGATTAGCAGGGCCCCAGCCAGACTAATGTCGAAAAACAGTGAAGCATCAGCAAAAAGTGGGGGTACCCATGTGAAGCAGATCCTACTCTCCTACACCAAGTACAAATTCATATATTTTCAATATCCGTGTATAATATAATCTAATATTAAAAATACCATCATACAGATTAAAAACATTGCAATGGGTGATACTTTTAAAATTAGGCGCAGTGATTAAATCCAACACACATTTATGTTTGATAACGCCTGATCACTGTGCAAACACGCCACCGAGATCTGGGACACCATCTCCACCATTGCCCCCGATGTGACCTTCATCACTGAGACCTGGCTCACCCCCACTACTGCCCCAGACATCGCCATGGCAACCCCCAGGGGCTACAGGATGAAACACCGAGACCGCATGTGAACAAAGGGCCGGCGAAACCTCTGGAATAGACCCCGATGCATGCCCCAGGGGAATCAGTCCAATACAGGCAAGCTTTCTAGTGGCTGTGCAGGCCACTCTCCTACGTGACTCGGAGATCGCTGATAAGGCCAGCGCGCACACGGAGGTGTGTCTCGAAGTGGATCATCAAAAAGACTGAGGAGGGCGGAGGATAGAGACTGACAGTGAGGAAGGAAGACAGCGTGGCATGGAGGAACCTGGTCCAGGAGAATGGAGATCAGCAAGCCGAGACGAATCCTTAGAGGACGAGGGGATCGTGAGACAGGAGCAAAACACAAGACTTCAACTGGCAAAGACACCAGCGAGGGAGCCTGTCCTCATCCAGAGAACCCCAGGGAAATGCAATGAGGATGAGACTGCCGTGGCTCACGGAGCGAGCCACGGTCTCAGGAAAGTGCAGAAGGGGGCTTTACGGCGTGCTTTTTGGTGGGCACACACACGGGGGTATCTAGTTGGGCTGTGAGGGGAGTATGGCAAGCAGCCATATGCGGGGAGTGGGCGGGATTCACTTGGACTTTTTGTTCTCTCTATCTTTTGGTGGCATGAACAACCCTTCAAGCGCTACAAAATTCACACCCAAATAAAGAGGCGTTAAGCCCAGATTATTGTCCTACAGGAAACAGACCTCACACAAAAGAAGTATATTAAACTGCAGGAAAGGTGGAGATGGCATGTATTTACCTCAACTGTATCAGTGTTCACTACGGTCACACCGGTAAGGTGGGACCGAGAGTACTCTTTTTGTTTGCGCAACCTATTTGGATCAGAAGAGACAATATTCTACAGCTGTGGGCATATTGAATGGGGAGGATGTCCTATTGGCAAGTGTCTATTATTCTATTTTACCAACATCCCAATACCCCTGACTGGTTCCTTCTTCAAAGAACTGAATTCTCTTATAAATGAATAGATCTGAAACGGGATGTTTCAGAGCAGCACTACTTGTGAACTCCAACTTCCCAGCAAGGAGGGGGGATTGAAAGTCCCATACTTTGAGCAAGACTTTGTAGCAGCACATCTGCAATAGGTGCATAGATGGATAGCGTAGGCTCCCTTGTCGGAAACCAAATATATATTGCCACATTCCAAGACCCATTGTGGTGTTGCGCTATTTTTGCATCAGAGAGGATCATTGAGTAGATTCAAAAGGTTGTTACAAGTAGCTACATTTGGCTGGGTCAGATACCAGTGATGGGCACCACTGTTGTTTACGTATTCACCCAAGCTACTAATCAGGAGGCTTCTTGGATTGTAGTATGGCGTGAAAGTGCACTGGCTATCTGCACTGCACCTGCGGTGGAGTTCCTGGGAGATATATTTGAAGGTGATACCCACAGGCCTTTGAGGGAGCTCATGGAAGAAACAACCTTATTGAAAGGTCAGTTCTTGACTTTAGGGAAAGCAGTAGAGGTGATGCTGAGGAGTTGGGGAGAAGAAGATAGGGACCCCCTCACACAATCACAAGACATATACTGTGTAGGGTTTTGCTGGGCAACTTGAAACAATGCTTGACTGAGCTTAGGGATAAATATATGGTGGGTATGTATACCGAAATAATGGATGATGAATGAGGCCTCGTGCTACGACGTGCCCAAAGTGTCCAGATAATCACATCTGAAAAGAATCCAGTCCAACTTCCTGCAAAGGGAATTTCTCACCCCAGGAAAAATAGTGAAAATAAGTGACAACTCAAATGCCTCTTGTCAAAGGTGCCATTCTATGGAGGTGGGATTTTATCATATGATTTGGGGTTGCCCAATAATAGCCCATTATTGAGAAGCATTAGTTGCCTTTGCTGCTGGGATCATGGATAAAGTTAACCCTGGACAATCTGAAGTGTGCTAATTGGGCCTAATGCAAGACCTAGAAAGAAAATATGGATAGTAAGTTAATTGCCTTGATGCTAATGCTGTCAAAATGGAACATATGTATGAACTGCAATTTAGTGTAGTGCCTAGCATAGTGAAATGGAGGCGACAGGTGTTTTGCTGGGCTGACATAGAAGGTTCGGTTTTACATATTGAAAAGTAAAGGGGATTGGGAAATGAAAGTGCAAGGTCTAGGTGGCTCAGGCCTGGGATGGACAATCATCCCTAATGATGACCAATCGCCTTGCACAGTCCTGTTCCTTCAGACGGGGCATAATTGGACGAGGGACAAGATACCTCTGCACTATGGCTCCTCATGCACGAAGACCATGAGATACATATTTATGTGTGATTAGATGCAAAAGGTAAACAGCCAAACTTAACGTAATCACTGAAGCCCCTAAAATTTAGTAGAGACGCTTTGATGCTTCACAAACTGCTGGACATGAAACCCAAACAACATGCTTTTCCATACGTCTCTCAAAGCCTTCTGACGAGAATTGTCTTCTGCACCTGCTGCACTTAATGCCCCTGTTTTCCTACACGACTGTTGACTTCCTGCTTAAACAATATTGTGAAACTCTATATCAGTGACCAATATAAGATGATGCCCAAGGAGAAACTGTGAAGATGCTCACCACCACCGTTTAAAAAAAACATTTTTTACATTGTTGCTTTGCTCTTGTTTTTTTTATTGGCTACAGTATTGCTGTATATAATATGTACTTATCCCAGAATTGTGGGATCTGCAGTTGTCCCACACAGTGAAATAATCAAGGATTGGCATTAACATGTGAAATTGATTTCTGAAGCTTATTGACAATGCAGGTGCTCATGTACAGTATCTGTGTATACAAATGTCAAAGGTGGTATATTGTTTATTCCCAAAATAATTTAGAATAAAGATAGTGCTGAAGAGTCAAACATTAGAAAAGGTAACAACATATTTTTATCTTGGTATTAGATTTAGAGATAAAGCCAGCTTGCAGGCCCAACTTCCAAAAAGGGCATTGGCTTTGTGAAACCACGTAGGCCTCCTGAAAAGATTTAATCAGAATTTTGTAGCAAGAGCAATAATGCCAGTTCTTTCAGAATATCAGGAAAGTGTAATTGACTGCATTATGTGGACCCAACTGCAATTGGCTACAACAGAAAATGAATTTGTTGGTTGAAATGTGCTTCTTCCAGTAAGCACACCATCTGTATGTGCACAGTATGAATTTGAGCTAGACGGGATTGTGTGTGAATCCATCCCAGTAGCACACTTTGCCAAAATCAAGATAGGTTATTTTTTATGGTTGTCTTTAAAAATGCTCTATGGTCTGGATTCAGGTAGCTTAACATTATAATATTCCAAAGTAAAATTGAGCTTGGGTTTTGAAAAATAACTGGACCTTTTTGACCCTATAATGGGTGAGCTTTTTGTTTGGTAAATTGGAGTTAGGCGCATTGCCACAGAATAATAGAAAAATCCCCAAATTAGTTTTGCAAGCTGCGTGCCGCATGAGGGAACAAATGCATCACAGCAGCATCTTTAATATTTTATTCACTATATCATTACCTTAGACGTATATGGCGCTTGCCAATATTTTGGCACCAAGTATTGAGATCCGCAAGAACAGCCGTATAAGCCTGTAGAGCAACTAATGTGGGGATCTCTAACTTTAGCTGCTGCTAATTGTTGTTTTGTGTGGAAAAAATGCAAAATATTTATTAAAACTGTTTCGGTAGCTCAAAGTTTTTTGTATCTTGAAGACTGATTATGATTTATATTTTCTGTATGTTATTGTTTATGCTTCACATTCTGTGATGTCAAATTTTGTCTATTTATTGAAATGACTGGTGTATTTTTTATGTCCCATGTGATATCTATTAACTAAGTACCTGAAGTATTTTTGATGCAGCTTTTAGTCACAATCTGTTTATTGTAATTTTGAGATTTCAAAATGTTTTTTTTTGTCTTATTGTAGTACTCGTACTTAAGGATCCATCCCCATAGTTTAAAAGTCTAGCAGTTTGCTTAGTGGCCGCACCAACCTCTAGAACTCTGCTGTAGACACTCGGTCTCATAAGCATGGAACCACAGGGACATCTTAAGGATATTGGGGGCCTGTTCGGACCAGCTTTGAATTTATGATCCAATTTCAGCTCTTTCATGTGCTCTTTGGCCAGGTCACTGACAGTGCACAAGCACACTTGTCCAAATTTTAAATGTGTTTACATCTAAAAATTAGGGATAGTGACGTGTGTTTTCAATATTGCAACACAGCAGCAGCTCACTAATATCACTTCAAATAATCCATGTGACACTCTTCCATTTCTCAAATGTGAGATCTTTTTGATCTAAAAGAAACTTTTTAATGGATGTTGCATGAATCAAAAACACATTACTTTGCAAAATGTCTGTATAAGAATCTCACACATCACTCACATAAAAAATAAATTAAAGGAAAACTGTATTTAAAACAATCTGTTTAAGAATTATTCAAACTCATCAGAGCAAGACTCTCTGCAGAACACAGCTGGCTGTATCATGGGGCCCATGAAAGGCTGGGGGCCCTGGGCCTGAACCACTTTGCCCATGCCTTAAAATGTCTCTGTGAGATCACTGCAGTTACTACCTAACCGTTTGTAGTTACTGAGGTGAAGTGAATAGAGGTGTGTTAGATGTCAGGGAAAGGCAATATCTACATTAGACATCCCAACCCATTTGCTTTAATTATCCACATTCCCCTAAATCTTTTTCTAGTTCTATTCCTCCTTGTAAACCCTTCCTTAGAGCTACTGTCTCTTGCTCAAGCAGGGCGTGGCAGGGAAGGGCAAAGAAGCAGTGAAACATCTCTAAGGTTTGAAACACTCTATATTGAATTCTCTAGTATGGTGCATGGCCACAAATGTGTGTGTTACTGTCTAATGTTTTATTGAAGCTCAATAAAATTCAAGTTATAAAATGCAACTTGACTATAAATTTGAATGTAGAGCTTGGCAAATGCGATCACCTTAATAACATAGCACAGGTAATCTTATGAGAAAAAACAAATATGAATTCTTATTTCAGATACCTTGTGCCTTCCAACATATAAGACCAGTATTATTTACTTACAGTTAAGACACTGACGAAACAGTCTGTCAGCTTAGTAAGACGTATAAAACACAGGAGAAGATTAGGTGATGAGGCCTAATGACTAGACCTGCCGATGATTAAACTGGGGAACCAGGTTCCATTCTCGGCCTCGGCTCAACATCCTCTGATTCTGGGCAAATCACTTAATCTCTCCGAGCCAGAACAAGTGCCACGCCTGGGTCTCATGTGAAAACATCATGGTTTTCATGTAAAGTTCTCCAATGCCCTTTGGCCACATTTGCGCTATATAAAACCGCAAAACAGAATACACAATATACTTGAGAGAGAATGACAAGGTCTAGACACTATATTTTGGCATTTATTTATTAATAGCCTTGCTACCACCTCTGCTTTACACTTTCTCTTTCCCCTGCTCTGTCTGACATCCTGACTTGCTGTCAGAAGATGGTGCTGATACTAGTTTTGTGGATTTGGATGCCAGGGATAAATGCTAAGCAAAAGGCTATTCTGAGCCTTGTTGGAGTACAATTGGTATGCCTTCCAGGAGACGTTTGTTGCACATAGGCAGCATGTCCCAGAGCAGAAACCATTTTACAGTGTACTAAAAGTGGGAGTTCAGTTTGAGGGTATTGTCTAGGAACTGGATTAGGATTGCTTCTTATAAAGCAATACTTGTCCCACTGGAAGCTAAGAACTAGCTGGGAATTAGACTGCTCCTGGCCTGAGTTGGAAAACTTTCTTCTGTTATTCAAAGGAAGATTGGAAAAACTATTCCTCCTTCTGCCAGCAATCTTCAGTTCTGTGATTTTACTCCAGAATTGGTCAACACATTCCTCACACGGCACCCACAGGGAATATGGACATGTGTCTACTGGGAATATCTGCTATACTAGCTTTAGCGAGGGTGTAAGTGGATAGATTAGTTTTGAATGCCCCTTCTTAACCTTTATCTGTGACTCGCAGGTTTCAAGATTGAACAGAAGCTAAATAATTAACACAGCATGAATGAAGATACCGAAGGAGGATGGGAGCATAATGCCTCACATCCCAGCACTCAATTTGCCCCAATGCATCATGGTAAATGCAGCGCATGATAACACTTACTTCAGTGTTGGTCTTTAATTTTTCACTCTTGTTGGTGCAGCCTGTGCTGTGTATGTCTAGTTACATGTTTCTGGATTAATTCCTTCATCAGCAGAGAGCAACAAGTAATTTTGGTGGTGCTGGAAATTCTGCCTGAAGTCTTCTCAGGTCTCTGTACCACTCACTGGGCTCATGTGCATCAACACAAGCTCCTCAGCTCAGTAGCTCAAGGGAACCTTTTCATACAGAAGGAGGGTGGGAGCACACTCTCTCACATCTCAGCACTCAGTTTGCCCTAATGCATCATGGTAAATGCAGTACATGATAAATTTTACTTCAGTAGTAGTCTTTACTTTTTCACCCTTGTTGGTGCAGCCTGTGCTGTGTGACTCTAGACACGTGTTTCTGGATTTATTCCTTCATCAGTAGAGAGCAACTGTATTCTGGCATCTTTTATCATTTTAATCCATTTCCTATTCTGCTTTTGTGCTGTCTGGCATGCTATCAATTTTTCACATTTGTCGTATAGTTTGTAAATTCTCTCATGATAGCTCAAGCTCTTACCCAATGTCTGGAAATATTACAATGCCCGTCACTTTTTTCAGCTACTAAGGCATGACAGAATTAGACAGGAGGCGTGTTACACTATCTTTATATGCTCAGGCCGTAGACATGGGTATAGACAACATATTTTAAACCTTCATCAAAAAATACGTTGAAATGCCTCCACACAAATCATGAATTATTCATATGTATTTCTGTCACAATGGGGCACACGCTGCCTTTCATACCCTATAATTATAATCAAATACCAGGGACGGCCATCATATTACAAGGCTTTTCACCACCATTATGCCAACTATAAATATAATGGTTTCAAGAATGCCCACATTATGCCAAGAATGTGTCCTTATAATTCCAACGGGGAGCCAAAATATCACCTAAAATTCCTACAGATATGTCCTGGATGGACCACAGTTATGCAAGGAGATCCAGAATGTCATCAACAATGCCCACAATTGGCAAGGCAGTGTCACAGATATGTCAGAGATATCCAGAACTGTCACCAATAATGCCCCAAATTGGTCACTCTTATCCTTGCACATCAAGAATGACACTAGGAATGTCCACAGAATATCGGGTATGAGCAACATTAGGCCAACAGTACCTCCCCCTTCTCCTAACAATTATCCTCTGACCCCCTCCAAACACACAGACACACTCACTCCTTTTCATAACCACATGAGTAAATTTTCACACACAAACATGCACTCATGTGTGCATAAACACACACAGGATGTACATCACTTAATCCTAATTTACATTTCTGTGGCCTGTAGTGCTGCAGGAGGTTTTCCAGCCCTCTTCCATCTCTCCAGTGACTCCATACTGAATACCAGTAGCATCAAGAACAGCACATCAACAAGAACTGGTGAAAGTTGTCGAGACCAATAGCCTTAACTTGTTTCCTGCCTTTTCTGACGATAATCAGCAGAGAAAGAAGTGAGACCGTGGATTAATTGAAGGTGGTTACATGAACCACCCCTTGCTCAGGCATAGCTGTGAGCCTTTTGTTTACATTGCCACTGCACAGTGCATATAGAAGGACAGCTATAGGTTAGATGCTTTCCAACAAGCAATGTGTAAGGGAGTCATAATCAAAACTGTTGGCCTGAACTCAGGCCCTCAGCTTTGTTACTGATTGTCTTGAGTGGCAAATAAAAAACATGGAATGAGTCCATGCTGACCACCAAGAGCAGGTAATCACTTATGAGATAGAAGTTTATCAGTGTGAGGTGTCAATCAAAACTTTCACAAATAAATCAGCCTGTTAATTTATACACAGTGATCCACAGTCTTTTCAGCTCTACCTTTCTTTGATTAAGTGAGTTTAGCTTAGTTTGTGGTGGTTTTTAAACTGAATGTATTTCACTCTATATCTCAACATATGTTCATTTGCTTTTAACATTTGTTATAGTAATTTATTATAGACTTTGGTGCCACCTGTACATTTATCTTCTTTGGCGATGAACCTTTTTGTCTTTAAGGACCGTTTTGGTGCTTTAATCACATGACTTAGACAATAGTGCACCTCTCTTGGTGGGAACATTATTATAATACTTTCATGCTGAAGAAAAATCTATTATTTCTGTGGGGCAGGTCTCCTAGTAAATGCTTAGATTTTTCACCGTTGATTTTGATGAACTCATTGACTTGATAGTTGAAGAAAGATCAAAGCCTTAATGCGTTTTATTAGAGAACTTACCACGCCTGAAAACGCCTTATTCATTCACATTGATAAAGCTGGTGCCCCAAAGTTGCCTTAGGCCTAGGTTTGGTAGCTTGCTTAAGCTCAAGGATTGGATCTTGCAGGAAAGCGTGAGGGATGTAAGACTCAGCATATCACAATTAAAATTAGTAAAAGAGATAAAGAACATAATGTTGTAAAAAGAAAGTTCTGTAACTAAGAATGTATTTCCTTTCAATATTCAGAAAAAATAAATCAAATATGCACCAAGCAGGATCAAATGATTGCCAGAGGTCACTGTGAATCCAGGGGAGGATGTTAGAATGAATTGTATTCTAAGTGGCACTTCAAAGTAGAGGATGGTAGTAAATTGCATGGAATATTGCCAAGTGTATTTATGGACTGTTGGTTTAGAGCAGTGGTTCTTAACCTTTTGACTTCTGTGGACCATTTAATATGTACTGAAGTCCGGAGACCCCCACTGAATTATTATTCGAGTCCAGGGACACTCACGGAGTCATTAATGGAAGCCAGGGACACAAGCATAAGCAATTTTTTATGATTTGAAATGCAAAACAATACACAAAAATAGAGGCACAACCATTCATCAAACAATTACACAAATGATTAAGGGCCTTATTACGCGTATGGCGGTCCTCAGGACCACCATACTCGCGCTGACAGTCCGACCGCCGCCACCAGTCTGCCTGAAGTATTCTGAGTATGGTGGTCGGACCACCACGGGATCGCCGGCTACGCCGGGATCAAGGATCCTGCTGACGCAGCAGTCTGTACCCAGCCTCAATATGCTGGCGGTGCTGATGCTGGCACACCGAGCATATTAGGAGTTGGCTTTCCTCCGCCCATTTCATGGCGGTGAGCCCACCATTATAAGGGTGGCAGAGAGGCAACTAAGGGGGCCCTAATAGGGCCCCTGCTGCTTCTGGGCCTGGGCATGCATGCCACACCATGCAGGAAAGTAGTGCAGCCGCTGTCACGGCAGCGGTCTGTGGAAGGCTCTCCTATGAGCCTTACACAGCTGCTGCCGTGAGACCGCCGCAGCACCCCCTACCATGGATTACACTCGTAAACCGGCACGTAGGCGCACAACAGGCTTGGTGGCCCTACTGTGGGCGCAGCGGTTTCGGGTCGACAGGAGGACCGCCAAACTCGTACTAAGGCCCTAAATATTTTATTCAAAAAATCAACATTTTAATTTCAGTGGGAAGGTTGGAGCTTGTACCGCTCCCATGAATCAATCTGAGGATATAAACTTCGTTTTTATCTTCCAATTTCTATATTCCTACACATTTACAGAACGTTTCAATATATTCAGTTTCCAATTTTGCTTCTTTATTTATATAAACTTTCGTAATCTGTAAATAATATTTAATTTTCTAAGTAGTCGCGGACCCTGAGTAGGCGTCCCAGAGCCCGGGTTAAGAACCACTGGTTTGAGCATGTAGGTACCTCAAAAATGTGTTCCATTATTTCATCATTTTCCTGGGTCGTTTATGAATCATCCCAAAGTGTTTCAAGCAGAGAAAACTCTTATTTTGGACTCCTTTGACCAACACTCATATTTTCATCAGAAGTGGATTTGCTCCAGTGCCAGCTGCACACATCCCTGATGAGTAATTGGGTTGGCATCAGGAGGAAATTGCATATCTGTCGTTAAAAGCTCTGATCTTTCCTATTCATTATTTTGATATAGTTCAGGCTCCTCATATACATTGCCATGGTTGAAGTGTGGCCTACAGTGTTTGATGGAATCCAATGTTAGTGAAGGCTTGATCAGATCGAGGACCTGAGTGCTCAGTGGAATGCCTCAATTGATTAAAAGAAAGTTTTCACTGTAGACATTCAGTATCATAGCCTCGTCCAACCTGAAAGGCCACATATGCCTCTTTGAATTGAATCTCCTACCTTTATAGATTGCCCGAACATGTCCCCGACAATGTGTGGCAAGAACTTTGGACTAACAAAGCATACACATTGCGCACTGGCATCAGTCTCCTAGTTGCTGTTTCCTTATTACTCCAATTGGAGGCTCGTGCAGAGAACATTTAATAGTTTAGACATGGACTCAAAGGAAACAATTGATCAATCCAGTCCTGAAGCAGGTCACATCATCCTCGAACAGGGACATTTTTGATTTCAGATCATCCTGGTTGCTACCTGTGACGTCATGCTCAGTTCCATGCAGCGTCTTACCTTGTAGTTCCATTTAGAATTCTACTGTGAAGATTCTTTGGTTGTCGGTTACTGGGAAGCTCCTGATGGCTGAGGTGAATAAACCGGACCTGACTTCAACTCTGTGTATGATTTTCATTTTACATGTGCAGAAGACGCCACATTTATTTGGCGACGAGCGTGTGGTATCACCTCGATTTTTAAGATGGCGTATAATAGCCACTGCTTGCACATAAAGTCATTTGCCTACTTCGAAGACATTGTTCCCTTTTAAGCTTAACCTGTCTCTCAAGCTGGGTATTCAGAATGGCAGCAGATTCAGATCTAGTCCCAGAAACTTAGCAGTCTCTTCAATTGACATAAGGCTGAGGTACTTGCTGGGGACAATGAAGGGCCAGTAAACTTTATTTCCCTTAGAGATAATGTTGATCTCACTGCTGGTGCTGTCTTCAAATGTTGTTTCTTATAAAACAACTATTGACGGGAACAGCCGTTGTTGTAGGTGAGCAATGTACCTTGTTTCTTGTGATGCCTCTTGTGGCTATTACAGTGTATATATATCTGCCATGAATTAGAGTATGGGATTAATACTGTCAATTATAATTCTGTTACTTAGCGGTTTTTGTGTCTAAACATAGTTTTGGGGATTTTCTATTAAGCACAAAGTCTCTTTTCTGGGAAAAGTCTTGTGAACATATGGGTCCACCCTAATTAAGCACAAGAAAGGGTGTATAATTTACAGCCATTCAGCCGAGTTAAAAATAAACTTGTCTACCTCGACATTTTTTAAGATAAAAAATGACAAAGAAAAGGTTTTGAAATGCTCACAAAGTTGGCAGCACTAATTGCTAACAGTTTTTTTTGGTTCAAACCTGTAAGAAGTATATCTTTCTAAACATAGCCATACGTTCTTTCTGTTGGCATTTCTCAGAATTATTGCCATAAGATTGAATACTAAATAAGATCACTTCTCACAGGAAAGGTGGTGACGACAAACCACAGTATTGTTGCATCTGTCTTAATGGCTACATGTTTTAGCTAGAACAAATAAAAGTTAATATATAGCTATTCTACAATATTCGCATTTGGGCTGCGCAAACCACTATTTCCATGGCAATATAGCACATTATTTAACTGAGTACTCTTCGTTTGATGGAGCTTAAGTTGTTTTGTTGGTGTTTGGCTGTGTGTGGTCAGTAGAGAGTATTTTGAATGTTAAGTTACAAAGTAGTTTGTGTTAATGTAATAGGAGGTTGAGATAGGAAAATGTTTGTGGCATTTCTTGTGCACGGATAGAGGGACCACTTTCCCTTGCTCTGGCTAAATACGCTGCTTTTATATATGCATCATAACTCATGCCTCTTGAGATGCATGTTAGCTAAAGACCGAATACGTCTAGGTACATAAAAAGTAAAAATTGGGAGTCCAGGATCATGTCAGTACTACTGCTAAAAGAGCACATTGTACTATTTTCAAGTTTTAAATCTTTTTTCGAATTCCTCATAACCAATTCTTGCCCCTCACCCTTTTATTTCATTGTTCCTTGTCTGTCTATTTTTATTCAAGAAGAATATGTTTGTTGGAGAAATTACAAATAAGTTTCAATACTTGGTTTACTATGTTCTATAAGTGCATGTTTTATCTGTTATTGTATAATGCTTTTTTATGCCCAGAATCCACTTCACATGGCTAGCTAGTTTAAGAAATACGAACCTTGTACACACCTTGTGGTGAGTTGAGAGCCCTTGAGAGGGTATCCATGTCTGCTAAGCGCCAGGCTTTAGAGAAGATCTGACTGCGTTAAAAACAAAAACTCTTCCTTTACATATAAAACTATGCTGACCAATTACATAACCTGCCCACGGTGTTGCTCATGGTAAGCTAGAGATTCTATTAGCCCGACAAGATGTACCCAAATATATAAAATAATATAAGGGGTGCTACCATTTTTTTCCCTATCTTCGAAATGCTTTGGAATTATGTTATAATAAAATGAACTTTCAAATATGACAGTGTGTCTCCTTACAATGCTGTCTAGGTTTACGGGTTTATGTGCACATTGCTTACCCCATAGGCTGTGTGACCATTTAATACACATGGGGTATATGGAATGCCTTTTTGTGGGATGCACAATAATTGCCCCTCATGTGCCAGCAGCACACGTACATCTATTGAATCTGGTGGGTGATGTAAATGATTTATTATTCAGCTTGCCCCCATGATGTAAATTGCCTCATGGTCAGGGTGGTCTCAAGGTACCTGGGCCATATTGTGAAGCCTATTTAATGCTCTATCCCCTCCTCCCTATGTTTGCAATTGCAAAATGTGTGGTTCCTTACTTCCTCCTCCATCTGGAGAATAGCAATCCCAGAATGCTCAGCTCAGGTGAAGTCACCTAGAGAATCACCATTCCTTTGATACTCTAGCACTGTATAAAATTCGAAATGAAATAAAATGCTAATGCAGGAGATGCCTCCTTACTCCATCCCCACTTCTTACCCCCGCCCTCCCTCAAGCACTTCGAGGTGACTTTAGGGTGGTACAAAGCACTAACACGACATTTGACTCTGGGAATGTGTTCAGGAAGTCCGTCCTGGCACACTCGGTGTAAATTTACGGCCTTATTTCTGAGCGCCCACACTTTTGGTACATAAGATAAATATAATCATTTGCCTGGCTCCCACATTTTGGTGATTTTGAGCACTCCATGATGAGGACTGGATTCACAGTGGGCAACATATCACTAGACTGCATTTGTGAGTTAAAAGGTAGGCCATGTTTTGTTCACATGCCCTTTTAATCAAAAATGTTTAATTGTACCTTTTGAGACACCTTTCTGAATTGCTGAATCATTTGAAAATGCAAAACGCGAAGGTGCTCCCCGTGGTAGGAGAATCATCATAATTGTGGAGATGTCTGAGAGAAAATAAACTTTAATTCTCGTGGCTGAACGTGTTGTTTTCAGAGAGTTATGGTAAAGTACATATACTCACAGTGAATTTACTTGACATGTAGAGTTCCACGAAGTAGCCTTCATTAACAATGTTGCTTAATGTATAGAGCTAAATATCGCTGTACAGACTTTCTTCTAAGACAGGTAAGGAAATTGAAGCAACACAAAAAGATGATGGACTTAAGGCTGAACATTGTCAAATATTCATCCCCAATCTCAGATCTGGGTTAAGTCAATCTTTTTTTTTTTTGCTTTTCATGCCACCCCAGTTTGGACCCATCCATATACAAATCAGTCTTGACCCTGCTACCCATGGGAACAGTTCAGCCGAACTGCTAGGCCAGGTCCTCCCTGAACCGAAAACAGGCATCCTGGAACCGGTTTCAGGGTATCTCCCCTCATGAGCCAGGCTAGCTTGAATCCAGTGGCATAGTGAGCACAGGACCCACATCTGGGCGTACCCTTGCCACTCAGGGTGATTATAGCAACTAAAATGATGATGGACGGAATGCTGAACATTGTCAAACATTCACCTCGAGTCACAGATCTGGGGCAGTTGGGGCTGGACTGTTCCCATGGGGAGCAGGGTCAAGACTGATTTACATATGGCTCGGTCCAAACTGGAATGGTGTGGTGAGCCAGAAAATGATGGATTTAGGCTCAGATCTCTGTACAGGGGTGAGTGTTTGACGTTGTTCAGCATTCTGTCCATCATTTGTTCTTTTTGCATTTGTCGCCCTAAGTGAAACAGGTATGCCCAGACGCGGGTCCCATGCTCACCTTGCCATCGGAGTCGAGCTATCCTGTTTCTGGTCCGGGGGAGGACCTGGCATGGCAGTTAGGGCTGTACTCTTCCCACGGAGAGCAGGGTCGGGACTGATTTGCATATGGCTGGGTCCAATTGTTCTTTTTGAATTTAGATAAGGAAACTGAGGGACATGCAGATTAAAAAAATGTACGAAGTACAGGGGTGAGCCTAAAATCTTTGATATGTGCATTTATGATTTGTTACACTTTTATGATACTGATCTTTTGTTTGCGTTTTGCTGTGTCGTACTATGGTAGCTATTTAAATGTCAGATTTTACCGTAAACCAGCACAATGATGATACTTAGTAAGGAACCGTGAGAGATTTTCCAGCGTTCAACAAAGTACGACATTTCATGCTAAGGTGCACCTCACACTCCCTTAAAAAAAAAAAAGAAGCAATTGTTCCATCCTTTTGAAAAACAATTGTGATGTCTTTAAAAGGCACCATGAGGCTGCTGTCTTGCTTAACCCCTTCGATGCTCATGACGAGCTCAGCTCGTCATGCTGCGTGGTCGCGCTGTGCGCATGACGAGCTGAGCTCGTCACGACCACACCCGCGATCGGAATGTCCAGCACGTGGGCGGAATTCCGATCGCGGCGAAGCGGTTAAACTTTTGAATGTGCCATCCTGCACTAATTTCATCTGAGAATAAAAACCAGAGTCAACTATTGTGAGTCAAGCTCATAACCAGCTGGTTGAGCACCGTGCTTTAAAGAAGGAACATGGCCCTGCTGAGGTATCTCAGCCACAGTCTGATACCCACTTGTGTAATTAAGAAAACCGGTCCCTTGGGACTTTGTTATTGCAGCTTGGTCCTGGAAACTAGTGACTGCTGACAATGACAACAGTACCCCAAGCAGGTAGGGCCCCAGGCAGCTGCCTGTGTCGCATTTGTGTTGAGATTGACCTGAACAAAGTACTTTGCACTCTTTGTAATTTATGTGGATAAAAATCGTGCTTTCTTCTTTTTGTTACAGTTACCTGCCATGGTTTGAAGTTTACTACAAACTCCTCAACACGCTGTCCGATTACTTGATTAAAGAACAGGTACTGTTTATAATTGTTTTCCTGATCATGTGAACAAAGTATCCACACCTTAATTTTGGAAGTCAAAGACAGAATAGAATCAGTTAAGAGGCATTTCAAAGCCAAAACCTGATTATGGGGCTTGTAACCTGTCCCATATGGTAGACAGCGCTTACAATGCTGTCAGTACCACGCGCGTTGATAACGCGGACGTTACATCGTCCGCGTTGTTACCACGCATGGCATAACATCGCAAGTCGTTTCTACGACTTGTGCTACATGGCGCGCAACACCAGGGAATGTGTTGGATTTTAAGTCCAACACATTCCCTGCTGTTGCGCTAACTGGAGTAGGAATAGTAATTTATACTATTCCTAAGTCCAGCGCGCCATCTAGTGCAAGTCGTAGAAACGACTTGCGATGTAATGCCATGCGTGGTAACAACGCGGACGATGTAACGTCTGCGTTGTAACCTACCGCGTGGTATTTGCTCGCGGTGTAACGTCATATATTCGTCTCATATACAGTAAAGTGAGAGGCACTAATGTTTCTGAGAAGCCACAGCTCATAAGGAAGCAGAATACTAGCCACTGAATTGTTCCTGTGCTTCACAGATAGAATTAGTTTTTATCCTATGCCGTGACATTCCACAGAAACATACCATATTATTCATATTAAGTGCACAGACCCTTTCCAGTGGCAAGAATACATCGTTTCATGACTGCAACAACTGTGTGCTGCGTACCATCATTGGGTGTATCAAATACGACCCAGACAAGCTGTGGTTTCCAGAACTAAAACATCTCATCGAGCAGTACTCAACTTTACCAATGTAGTGCAACCGGACTGGCAAACAATAAAAAAATTACTTGTAAATTGGGAGATCTACAGTTTCTACAGATACTTGGATGCTTAATTTCTGCACAAAATAGACTCCTCAAGATTTCTTCATCAGTAACAGTTCCTAGCAGGAAAGTGGGGAAATCACCACAGCTAGAAGTAAATGCTGAGACGATGTCACTATTTCTCACTTAAGTGATCCACAATATGTTGACCTAGGGGCATAATACCAAATTCTCCGTTACTCATTGATTGACTGAAAATCCTCATTGAAGGGCATTATGTTTTAATCTTACATCATAGCTCTTGGGATGGATTACCTTAGCTTGACATACCTGTGTTACTGACATCACATCTCACTGTTTTTTGGTGCCATGAAGTCAAAGTTGTGACCAAGGTGCATTTTTTAGCCACAAATACAGAGTAGATCCAGGTTACATTAGGCATGTTGTCATTTACAAGTACCTTCAACGCTAATCCTTAAGAATGACTGATCTGCCTTTTCTGAAATCCAGTCTAGCATTAAAAATTACATTATTTGCCACAGCCATTCTCTTTAAGATGGCATGAAATTAATGGCATCATTGCTCCTTCCTGTAGGACCCTACACAGCAATCAACCTGAACAATATGGATGACTCCCTCCAAGATGCTGGACCAAAAATACTGAAGGCAAAAGATTCTATTAGCGGGTACATGAAAGCAACCCACCAATGTGTATTAAGTTTAATGGGCTTAGAGCACATTTTATCTGGGTCAGCTAACAAAGGTAGCTTTAGGTGTGAAGGGGAGACTACTACAGATGAATAGTACCATTCCAATCTTTGCAATCCCATTAAAGTGCTTAGTGAAATGGGGTATCATGTGCCGGTGTATACACTTGCTGTGTATTCCCACGCAGCTTCCATATACTTCATTATCTCCTCCTTGTTGTTCACTTAGCCCTTTTTCTTTTCATCAAACACCGAAATGTCTTTATATCTTTCAGATTTTGATTAGCACCATAGACTGCCATTTTGGTTTCATTATCAATTTCTTCTTATTTCTGACATTTCAGAATATTTGTTATAAATATTTCACATAGGCATAACATACATGGGGCACTTAAAGAATGTTTTCAGCCTTCTCAGCCTCTTAATTTCTCTCCCAACTCGTTGTCAAACATATAACCTTCATTAGCAACCCCAACGATGGTTGGTGTAGGTTTGTCAAGGGATCTCTCCTTTGCGATAGGACTTTCAACATTGCTGCCAATCAATCACAAATTACAAAAATGGTTGGATGATCAAATTTGACTTCGGCATATCTCTGGCCTGAAGGTCATTCAGTATTCTGTGAATGAAAGTAATTACTTTTCTGACCATTTGAATTATACATCTACTGGGTTCCAAACTGATAAATTGAAAGTATTGTATTTTTAAAGTGAACTATACTATAATTCAAGATACAGCTTTAAAAGCACATTATTTTGTAGCCTATCCAAAAACTGATATCGCTCAACAGGTTTTTGTTCGAATTAACGTGGATTCCCCTACCTGGGCATTGTTCTCATCACCTATTCATTCAACATATTAAGATTTCTTAAATTCCCACGGGATCATCTCCGTTGACATCTTTCAATCAAAACACAGGTTGGAATTGGCCACATGTCATCAACATGTTCTGTTTTATCTTTCTCCAGTTAAACCACTCCATATGTAACATTGAGGTGCGTACTTGGATAAATGCAATCTTCTGGGAATACATAAGGAACCTTGGATACCATACTGTCCACATCTCATATAGCCTTTGTGATATCAGCTCCACCTGGCAGAAAGCTTTTCGACTGCTATATTAGATTGAAACAGTTTTCGCCCTTTAATGCCCCTGACTAATTGCAACTGAGTTTTTGTAATGCATCAATCACAGCCTCTAACACATGGGTACTCACAAACTTTCTCTCGGGGGCCAAATTTACAGTGTGGTTTGTGGCCGCACAGGTGGGGGCGGGGTCATTGGGGGAGGGGGGCGGGGCTAGAGCAATAAAAAACCTATGACCATGAGGTTGAACACAGGCCCCTGCAGCGGACTCCTTCGTCCACTGAGCCACCAGACCCCGCATACACACATCTCTCTCTCTCTCTCTCTCTCTCTCTCTCTCTCTCTCTCTCTCGCTCTGTCTCTCTCCCTCTGTCTCCCTCGGTCTCCCTCCATCTGTCTCCCTCCCTCTGTCTCCCTCCCTCTGTCTCCCTCCCTCTGTCTCCCTCCCTCTGTCTCCCTCCCTCTGTCTCCCTCCGTCTGTCTCCCTCCGTCTGTCTCCCTCCGTCTGTCTCCCTCCGTCTGTCTCCCTCCGTCTGTCTCCCTCTGTCTGTCTCCCTCTGTCTGTCTCCCTCTGTCTGTCTCCCTCTGTCTGTCTCCCTCTGTCTGTCTCCCTCTGTCTGTCTCCCTCTGTCTGTCTCCCTCTGTCTGTCTCCCTCCCTCTGTCTGTCTCCCTCCCTCTGTCTCTGTCTCCCTCTCTGTCTCCCTCTCTCTGTCTCCCTCTGTCTGTCTCCCTCTCCCTCTGTCTGTCTCCCTCCCTCTGTCTGTCTCCCTCCCTCTGTCTCCCTCTCCCTCTGTCTGTCTCCCTCCCTCTGTCTCCCTCCCTGTCTCCCTCTGTCTCCCTCTCCCTCCCTGTCTCCCTGTCTGTCTCCCTCTCCCTGTCTGTCTCCCTCTCCCTGTCTGTCTCCCTCTCTCTGTCTCCCTCTCTCTGTCTCCCTCTCTCTGTCTCCCTCTCTCTGTCTCCCTCTCTCTGTCTCCCTCTGTCTGTCTCTCTCCCTCTCTGTCTCCCTCTGTCTCCCTCCCTGTCTCCCTCCCTCCCTCCCTCCCTGTCTCCCTCCCTGTCTCCCTCCCTGTCTCCCTCCCTGTCTCCCTCTGTCTCCCTCTGTCTCCCTCTGTCTCCCTCTGTCTCCCTCTCTGTCTCCCTCTCTGTCTCCCTCTCTCTGTCTCCCTCTCTGTCTCCCTCTCTGTCTCCCTCTCTGTCTCCCTCTCTCTGTCTCCCTCTCTGTCTCCCTCTCTCTGTCTCCCTCTCTCTGTCTCCCTCTCTCTGTCTCCCTCTCTCTGTCTCCCTCTCGCTGTCTCCCTCCCTCTGTCTCCCTCCCTCTGTCTCCCTCCCTCTGTCTCCCTCCCTCTGTCTCCCTCCCTCTGTCTCCCTCCCTCTGTCTGTCTCCCTCTGTCTGTCTCCCTCTGTCTGTCTCCCTCTGTCTGTCTCCCTCTGTCTGTCTCCCTCTCTCCCCGTCTCCCTCTCTCTCTCTCCGTCTCTCTCCGTCTCCCTCCGTCTCCCTCTCTCTCCCTCTCTCTCCCTCCCTCTCTGTCTCCCTCCCTCTCTGTCTCCCTCCCTCTCTGTCTCCCTCCCTCTCTGTCTCCCTCCCTCTCCGTCTCCCTCCCTCTCCGTCTCCCTCCCTCTCTGTCTCCCTCTGTCTCTCTCTGTCTCCCTCTCTCTCTGTCTCCCTCCCTCTGTCTCCCTCCCTCTGTCTCCCTCCCTCTCCCTCCCTCTGTCTCCCTCCCTCTCCCTCCCTCTGTCTCCCCCGACTCCCTCCCTCTCTCTCCCTCCCTCCCTCTCTCTCCCTCTGTCTCCCTCTCTCTCCGTCTCCCTCTCTCTCCGTCTCCCTCCCTCTCTGTCTCCCTCTGTCTCTCTCTGTCTCCCTCTCTCTCTGTCTCCCTCCCTCTGTCTCCCTCCCTCTGTCTCCCTCCCTCTCCCTCCCTCTGTCTCCCTCCCTCTCCCTCCCTCTGTCTCCCCCGACTCCCTCCCTCTCTCTCCCTCCCTCCCTCTCTCTCCCTCTGTCTCCCTCTCTCTCCGTCTCCCTCTCTCTCCGTCTCCCTCTCTCTCTGTCTCCCTCTGTCTCCCTCTCTCTCTGTCTCCCTCTCTCTCTGTCTCCCTCCCTCTCTGTCTCCCTCCCTCTCTGTCTCCCTCTGTCTCCCCCTCTCTGTCTCCCTCCCTCTCTCTGTCACCCTCTCTCACCTCACCCTGCGTGTGTGTCAGCCCGGGCTGAGACAGCTTCCCGGGAACACACACAGCCGCACCCCAGTACTTCACAGGTCTTTAAAAGACCATTCACTTGTTAATGAGGCTTTGTTGTATTTCACCTCTTCTTAGCGCCCCTGCATCTCCACTCTGAGTGGAGATGCAGGGGCGCTAAGAAGAGGTGAAATACAACAAAGCCTCACTCTTCTTAGCGCCCCTGCATCTCCACTCAGAGTGGAGATGCAGGGGCGCTAAGAAGAGGTGAAATACAACAAAGCCTCATTAACAAGTGAATGGTCTTTTAAAGAATCGCCCGGCCCCCATAGAGCAGAATCTCTCAGACTCCAAGCTGCTGCAACCGGCGGTGTTTGCTGACACTTTAAAAAAAAAACACAGGTACGATGTCTGCAAGGTCCGCGGGCCGCCAAGGAAGGCTTGCCGGGCCGCTGGCGGCCCGCGGGCCGTACTATGAGTACCCGTGCTCTAACATATCTTTCTGTGTTGGGACTTTTCCTATTTTCTTGCATTACTTTACACTGTGGAACGGCTAAAGTGATTCGAGGGAAATCACTATAACCCTCATATTGTCACTAACTTTAATAACATTATGTAAATTCTAACTGTAGTGTGTTGAATAGTAATTCCCCAATTACAATTCTACCTGCATTCACATCCTGCTTTCTGCAATTGTCACACGGACTCAAAAGTCCATTATGATATTTGGCCAAGCATCCCTTCTGCTGTGAAGATGGAACACCTATAGTTTAGATCAGCCCCTTTCTATCAAATATAATAGTCAAGTATATGATGAGTCGCCTGTCCATTGCCATTTTTGCGCACAAGTGCCCTTCTTCTCTTTGGTTTGTAATTTACTTAACTTAATTAGCCTTCATACCACAAACTGTCTACATTCAAGGATGGATTAACACAGATAGGTTAGTAGGGCAGTACTGTAGTCTGGCAATTGCTACAGACATGACACACTCTTTGTTGTTCTCTGTTGCTGAGGCTGTTCCAGGACTCCTAAGACTCACAGTGCACCTACAGGAGGCGAGGAATATCTCTATAAAGCACGTCAGTGTTTTCTGTGGCATGTAAAGCGCTCTTGGTTGCTTTCTGTTAGAGCTCGGCCAGGACTCCAAGTCCCAAAGCGCACTTGGAGAAGGAGGCGTGGCATAGAACACATCTGTGTCGCTCACTGTACAGTACATGCCCAGTGAAACACCGGGCCAAGACTGGCCTGTCTGTGCCCATCAGAGCCTTGAGGATGCTGGGCTGCTCCACCACTCTTGGTTGCTGCTCCAAAGGCCCCCATTGAACATGGAGATTTACCTACAATTTTTAAGAGAAAATCGGCTAACATCTTGTGCATTAAAGAGCACACTGCCTCTTTGTCAATTGGCAATTTCTTGACCAGTGCGATGTGGGTAATTACCAGTGAAATTGTGATTGTCGAGGAAAGATTGGGTGGCACACAAGCTGCTTCACTTGCTTCCCTGCAGTTACTGCCATTGGCTGCCCCTTTGCACTCAAAGATGTCTCCCCTCTACATGTCAATGAAAGAGATGACTGGTGCTAATTGAAAAACGAGGTGGCTCATTGGATGGCCAGATGTGTGTGTTTTAGCTAGAGTCACTTAAAACATTAGCCTTGTCTGAAAGGTGCCATGGGTTGGTAATAGGTATGAGTTCTGTCTTGAAGACTGCATTGTGGTCATTTTTTTTTAAACAAATTTTATTGGCATTTGTAATTGCAGTTCCAGTACAATTGAGCGACATGGGACATAAATCTTACCAGTAGGATGTAGCAATTGAAGATACCATTTGTCCCCACTGCTGCATTAGCTTTATGGACATAAAAACATGATATAAAATACAATAACACAGGAATCACAACAATTCCAAACTATGCGCTTTGTCATGGTACATTAATATCTCGGTCCTTCGCATCCCCGATGTAGACAGCTCCTGATAAATCAGGTTTCATGCTATTTATGGTCATATGTTATTATCTCTTTGTCAATTTGACTATCTGCAGTAGTATATGCCTCCAGGGGAATGTTTCTGTGGGTGGCCCATCTCTTCCATATTTTAGTATGTTTCTGTGGACAACTGCGTGCAACAAATATAGAAAGTTCCAGTTCCATACTAAAGTCCAGCCCTTTCTTCCATTGTGTTACAAGGGGTGGGGTTTCTGCCTTCCATTGTCGAGCAATGTCTCTTTTGGCAAGTGTGAGGCCGAGAAATAGTAGGTGCCTTTTGTACCTATTTCCCCCTATTCCTTCTGCCCAATGTAGGAGTGTAAATTTCGGAGACCTAGGCAAGTCCCATGCCAGCACCTCTGCCAGGCAGTTTAATGCGCCTTGCCAAAAGCGATCTAAGGCCGGGCAGGCCCGGATTGTGGTAATGAGTGTGCCTCCTTCTGACTCACATCGCAGGCATTGTGGGGAAGCGATTAACCCAGCTTTCCATAATCTATGTCTGGTATAATATACTCTGTGTAGGTATTTAAATTGTATAAAGCGGAGTCAAGTAGAGATTGCCGCTTCTCATGGTGATTGAAGCGCCTCCGCCCAGTCATGATCAATCAGTTCCACATCTGTAACCCATGTTGCTCTTAGGGTAGTCAGGGTAGTAGGATTATTAGTAATTAGGGTTTGGTAGATTTTGGAAATTTTGTGGTCTCCCATCAGAAGTTTGCCCTTTAGTGGGCTGAATTCGGGAAGGTTGGTTAGGTCTTTAATAAAAGGATAAAGAGCGTGTCTAAGTTGTAAATATTTGTAGAATTGTTGATGGGGCATGGAGAATTCTTTTTGGAGGTCTTGGAAGGATTTGAGGATATGTCCTTTCATGACATCGCCTAACGTTGAGATCCTAAGGTTGTGGTCATTTTTTGAGATGCTTCCATTGCGGGTAACTTATTGTACAGATTAAACCCAGTCACTGCTGATTATAGCAAAATCAAAGGCGCACTCCTTGTGTTTTCTTGTTTTTAAATTGACCATCGACTGTTCTAGAGTTTATGTACTATTTCCCAGAGAGATATTGTAGGAGATTCTTCAGGTGTTAAATATTACCACCTCTAACAATTTAGTGCTGCCCATCCTAGTCTTTGTATTGAGATTGGGGAAAGTCTTATGGTTTTAGTCCGCTTCCTATTCTTATCAGTTGTTACTCATCTAATTTTATGGATTGCTTAACATCCTGGTGATCAATGTTTATAACATTGTAACAGACCAAATTATTCCGCACCCACTAATGCTCGTAAACAGTCCACAAATCCGTTAAATACAGATTTTTGATTGAGTCATATCACAGTAACACAATGTACAGACTTCATCTTGATTTTCTTTTAAAATTGATTTTCTTTTAAAATTGATTTTCTTTATTCTTAATCTTCTCTTTTTTATAAAACAATCTTCCTCGATGTGGTATGTGGTTGTGGTAGTATATTGCCTCAGTCTCTTTTTGTAAATCACTTGTAATGTTTATAACATGTTTGACCATCAGAACATAGATCGCATCAACGCTCTTGAAAGTTATGTGGGTAAATACATAATTGAAAAAGGGAAACATTTCTTTATTTTATGGGCTGGATATTTTAATGCCCCCTAGCCATTAGTGTTTGAGGAGTTCTTAATGCTTGGGGAGGATCAATCATACTTTTCAGTTTGATCCTTATGGTGATGCACTGAATAGTTATATTAAATTGAATATTGTTTTAGTTCAGAATGTTTACCTCTCATCTTTGGCTTTGGTGCTTATATTTGCAGGGTGCAGAGCACTCAGTGCTATTGATTTTATTTTTATTTTCAGAGATGCTCTCTCCATTCATGTTTAATTTTTTGGTTTCCCTAAATTGTGCAAGTGATCACAATCCTATATCAGTGTGGATACATGTGGGACAAAGTCCCAGAATTATTACTGTGAGGACATCAGAGGTTAAAGAGGATGTTGAAATGGTCAGTGGTGAACCCCATGCATTTATTATCTGACATTTTCTTTGACGATAATAAAGTGTATGACCTGCTTAAATGAGGGTGCAGAAGCAAACAAAATACTGTGTTCTTTTGACTTGCTTTATCGATAAGTAAAGTCTTTCTTGACTGCTGCTATGCTCCCCTCTAGGGCTATGTAGAAAAGGTGACTTGACTCTGAGTGTTCTCAAGAACATATTAAACTCGTGTCTGCTTTGAATGAGTGACTCAGATTTCAAGCCGAAGTACGAGTTTGGAGACTGGGTTATAAAAAGGTCCTGCAGGCTAGAAAGACGTGTATGAGGGAGGAAGGATTGCCATCGCTAATGGCAGCAAGAGCGTAAATGATAATTGTGGTTTTTGGAAGGTCAGTAAGTTCGCCATATTTTAACAATGCACCTTCTATTTACCTGGAAACCTTGATACTGTCTTCCAAGTGTGTGGATCACTTTAGGAGTGCCTACTCTCTTTTTCAGTCTTAATCTTCTTTTTCTACTGATGTTCCTGTTTCTGATGTTGGGGCAGTGTCCCCAGTGCCCGCGTGCATTTGCATCTCTTTTGATGTCTCAGAGGTGACTTCAGCTAGTAACAAATGTCCCTGGATGTTTTGAAAAATAATATTAAACTTTTACCTCTAATCTTAACTAATGACTTAAGGGACTCTGTTGGGAGCAGCTTGCCACTGTCTTCGTCTCAGTCCATTATTGTTCCGATTTTTAAAAAAGGGGATAGAGGTGACCCCAGGTGTCATTGCCCCATTTCACTTTTACATTCTATTGTTTAATTAGTGGGTAGAATTTTATTAGCAAGACTTGAAAGCTGGGCTGATGTGAATTTCATTCCATCAGAAATACGAAATGGCTTTCCACATTGACTGGGGACTGTTGAACACTGCTTGAAGTGGTACTTGCTTACAAATATGCAGTGGCCAAGAAAGGCTGCTTACAGCTTGCATTTATGGACCTGAGTTACGCCTTTGATTGTGTAAATTACTCATAATTGTGGTCCATTATGACATGTATGGGATGGTGGAACTAAATGTTTATTTATTAAGACAAATGCATTCTGATGTTTCTGCCAAGGTCTGTTTTGGCCTGAATAATGAGTGCTCTGAACCCTTTAAGCCCAGTATCAGGGCTGTGTTGGCACCATTCCTTTTTATTCTCTATATTAATGTTCTAGAGAGATATTGTGAGGCCAATTGACAGGATATGCCGCTGCTGGATGCACGTCCAATTCCATTGTTGCTTTAGGCAGTCAACAATGTTCTAATAGCAAGAAAGGCCAACGGCCTTCAAAAATTACTTGACTCCTTTGATTTTTTTATGGATCGTTTAGACCTTAAGATGAATTTGTCCAACACTTTTATTAGGAATTGTGGGTTCAAAGCTGTGGAAACTCGTTGCCACACTACTTGTGGAGCACAGATCAACAGTGTCCATGCTTTTATATATTTCGGTTCACCGTTGGATTCTTTGTTGGGAGCATCTGTGTAGTGTCATGCAGCAGCAATTGTAAAGGGCTACTGAAGCAGTCTTTAGATTCACATCTAAACTTGGCTTGAAACCTTTTACAGCGATGGTCACTACAGAAGTAACTGTCTACCCGTGGCCACTTAAGATGCTGTTACACTGCCTATATGGATGTAGGCAGATTATAGAAAGCTACAGCTTTGATACCTATATTTGTCATTTGGAACTGGGGTGACCTATTTAGAGGATTTAATTAAAATATGCCCACTTTTGTTATGTCTTTCGATTTGGATAAAGCTGGAAGCTAGTTTCAATAGGACGATAATTCATGTCTGTTCATTTGTTACTTGACCACACATTTCAGATACCCATGTTGTGCCAAATTAAAAGGTTTAGCAGCCATCTGCGTGTGTGAGAACTTTTTGATATGCCCAATTCCATTAACACCTCCACTAAAGCCATTCTTCAGCCCTTTTCTTTAAATTCTGTGAGGATGCAAGGGTGGTTAAAGCGCACCACCTATCTATTTCTGATTCTTTGGGACCCTACCTTTCTTTTTGTGGTAAATATGCAACACATTTTATTTTTTTACCCATTTTCGGTTGAACGCTCTTTCAATGCTTCATTTCTTGTTCATCTGCACATTTTCTATAGTGTCCAGGAAGCGGTATTTGATTGCGTTACTTACTACTTTAAAAATCAGACAATGGAGACTTGCACTTTTTTTTTTAACCATGCTTTCAACTGAAGTTACTTTTTTAGCTTTTATCAATTTTACCAGAGAGCAAGTAGATTAAGGAAGAGCCTTCAGTAGCTCCTTCGTGGGTCAGTTTGACCTGTGAGGGATTTTACATGTTTTAAACAATGTTTTGTAACTAATGTATTGTTATAGTTGTTTATATTTTATGATTTTAACAAGCCAAATTAATTATTTTTTGACTGACTAACTAGCCTGTACCCACAGGAAAGAAATTCATGTTGTTTCCTGGTCGCTAGGGAAACATTATCCCCTCCTTGAAATGAAACTTCTGCTTTTAATTTGTTAGAGGTCCTGCTTCTGAGATTGATGATAGTGTGTAGTCCAGCAGACTACAAGTTTCCATTGGAGGTAATCAGGAGCTGGAAGTTCATTTCAGTGAACGTTTACATTGGATCCATTGAGCAATGTGGATCTAGCAAAGACATTTGTGCAAGCCTAGGATATTCTCCCCTTGTTTTGGTTGCAAATCAATTGAACAACTGATTTTTGAGTACCAGCAAAGGTGCAATAAGTATTGCATGATGGCCAGAACAAGCAATACTTGAAATTCACAGTTTCCTCAAGCAGTTTCAAAATTCCTACCAAAATGTGAAGCTGGATGATGTAGTCTTTCCAGTAGGTCATAAGTAGAGCTTCAAGGACCTAGTCAGTCCCATGATAATTTGCAAATTACTAATCTTTTGGCCTCTGTCAGTTCCACTAAGAGAAGAAGATGTTTGATCTAAGACGGGCAGGATTTCTCTATCATCCCAAATACGATACCAACATTTTCCCCTCATTGCAAATTCATCTGATCCTTTACTTCAGATTTTTTTTAATCCAATATTTAGCCCCTAACAAGCTACTCTGGATTTATTGCATTAGGGCCTCCAAAATCCATTTAATTAAGCACAATAATTTTGAAACTCTGTGTCTTTTTCAGGACTCACTAATAATGAAGCAGCAAATTGGCTTACTCAAAAGACAACAAACACTGGAGGAAATAGAAAAGGCAATTAAACTGCTGTGTATACCTGTCCCTACACTAGGTGACATAATTTCTGCTTTGTTCTTCACTGTCCTATAGACACCCTTGTAAATCTCTTAGGAATGAGGTATCGGAGCACAAGCGGACATGTTTGTAGGGGGAAAAGTAGGTTCTCATATGTTTGGAATGCTCTTACAGTGAATTTATTGTGTCAAATTCAGACCTGAGTATACTAGGTCACAACCTCAAAGGGGACATTCTCAATTGTTGTATAATAGGGCATTCTACATGTTGGCAGCACAGTATTCTCAGGGCAATTATTTCTCATGTCCGCGTTGTTCTGCCTTGGAGATAACTGTACTCTGTGATTCCTGTTAGATTCAGCTAAAAGAACTCAAAATATTAAAATGCTGCAAAATAGCGATGCTACTTTGTTGGATGGTTATGCTGGTTTTTCAGAGCCACGTGTTAATGGAGGCGGATGCACACCATGTCCACTTATTCTCTTTCTTCTCTTTCTACCCTCCATTTGCCACTCGGTATTTCCCACCTCACCAAGTAACTTGAGCCTAGAATTCACAACATATTATATTCACTGCATGAATACATAAGCAGTTATGCTTGCTTACCATACTGACTGTAGCACCACAGAGAGAGCTTTCATTAATTTGAAAGAACTAATCAAAGATCGAGTGGTCATTTCAGAAAATTGACCAAATCTCTTAATGATGGTTAATAATTAATTTAATAAAATAAACTTATATCTGGAAAAACAGTTAGTTATAGATTCCTTACCTTAGAATTACCCCAAGGCGTCAGACTGGATCCGGAAAGTTTTTCGTCAGCAGTACCCCTGCGCGTCGAAAGGTGGCGTCGGTCAGCTCCGCGTTTGTTGTTGGCGTCGTGGTCGCCGGGATGACGTCGCGGGAGCTACATAGACGCCGCCCTCGCGCGCTGATGTCAGTTCTTTCTTTTTCCGCGCCAGCCAGCGCAGATCCGGAGAGAGCGGTACCTCCAGTCACTTTTTGACTGACTTTTTGCCGACTTTTGTCGACACCGTTTTTTCGAGTCTTCGACTCCTGGTGCACGTCAGGGATGCACGGCTTGAAGGCTTGCGGTTCCTGTAGCCGACGGATGTCGGTGACGGATCCGCACCGCATGTGCCTGTTTTGCTTGGAGTGCGACCACGACCCCAAGTCGTGCTCCGACTGCCGGACCATGAATCCGAAGTCTTTGCAGGAGCGGTCTCGAAAGCTTCTCGAGGCCCGGCAGTCAGCTTTGCGCCATTCGAGGTCCCGGTCGCGTGGGAGGTCGAGGGACCGGTCGCGGAGTCATCATCATCACTCCTCTTCCAAGTCTTCGCACTCTGGGTCAGGTAAGTCGAAGCACAAGAAGAAGTCAAAGAAGCATCGCCGCTCTTCGACTTCTCCCCATCCGTCGGCCGACGCGACAAGGGATGCGGGTGCTGCCCCTCCCGCGGCTCCGCGTGCGGAGCCCGAAGGGTCGGCTCCGGGTTTCCCTCCCTTCCAGGGACCCGGGGCGACCCCTGCTCAGCTTCGTCAATTTTACGAAGCGATGCATGCCATCTTTGGGCGGCCCGACTCCGCCGGCGCGCCTTCGGGCCCCGTGGACTCGGCTGGGGGCCCTGGGCTTTCGACGCCGGTGGCTCCGGCCCCGGCGCCGCAGGGTTCCCTTGGATCCAGGCCTGGATCCGGATCGGTGCCGGTCGCCCTCATTACGCCTCCCCAGCGTCGAATCCACCGGCACCACGTCCACAGCCGACGCCGGTTGTGTCCCCAGCCGGCTCCGACCCCGGCCTCCATCCCGATGTAGACACGGAGCCCGACCGGCGTCGACGGGTACTTTTGTGCCCTTGTTCTTCCCTGGCTCTTTTAGACCAGATTGGCAGCCAGAGGAGGGTGAGGAGGACTGGGAGGGGTCTGGGGACCCTTTAACTGACCAGTTGAGCTATGTACCGGACTGGAGAGAGGAACTGGGGCAAGCCAGTGGGTTGGATACCTCACCAGACCTTGGCATGTTGTCTCCCCCTACCGTGGCTACGGAGGAGGGAGTTTCTTACGCTGTGGTGTTGCGTAGGGCAGCCGAGGCTCTCAACCTCGAGCTACCTACGGTGGCAGTCAGGACTAGCCTCCTGACAGAGGTGCTTCAGCCGGCAGCGGCCTCTTCGGAGCCCCTGCTGCCGTTTAATGAAGCCCTTACTGACATCCTTTTGGGCACTTGGTCCAGGCCCAACACAGGGGCTCCTGTGGATAGGATGGTTGCCCGACACCACCGCCGAGCTCCGGGCGACCCCACTGTCCTCTCCCAACACCCCACCCCTAAGAGCTTGGTGGTCCAAGCCTCTACTTCCAAATGTGCATTCCCAAATGCACCAACTGATAGGGAATCCAAAAAGCTGGACCATCTTGGGAAGAAGATGTTTTCTTCCTCCAGCTTGGGACTGCGGTCGGTAAACACTGTATGTCTGTTGGGTCATTACACCATATGGGATACGGTGGTGCAAGTGCTGCCCCAGTGCCCGGAGGAGGCCCGGGCCGTACTCTCCCGTGCAGTGGCCGAAGGGAGAGACTCAGCAAAGTTTACCATCCGCTATGGGCTGGATACCGCCGACTCACTAGGCAGGACGATTTCCACGTCGGAAGCCCTTCAACGCTACGCCTGGTTGAGGTCGACTGGTTTTTCTGGGGATGTCCAGTCCACCCTTATGGACATGCCCTTTGATGGCTGTCGCCTATTCGGTGACAAGGCAGACAACGCGCTGGAGCGCTTTAAGGACTCTCGAGCTAAGGCCAGGTCCTTGGGCCTCTCTACCACCCGCCCTGTGCAGTCTGCCTTTCGCCCCTTTCGTGGCTACGGAAGGGGTGCCCCACCACGTCCCGCCCAGAGCCACAGGCCACAGGCCAGTGCAAGCTGTTCAGCCCGTGCGCGGTCGGGGACGTGGGAACCACCGCTGTGGTTCTGGGGGCCAGCGGAGGGGCCAGTCCACCACAGCCCCCTCTGCAGAAGCCTCCATACCCTCCTAGTCCGACCTTTCAGGGCCACCAAACGCCAGTGGGCGGCAGGATTCGCCATCACCTCCCCCACTGGTGCACCATCACGTCGGACAGGTGAATTTTGCAAATAGTCCGAAGGGCCTACTCCCTCCCCTTCGAGACTACCCCTCCATCCATGCCACCTCAGTACCATCACATGTTGGAGGATCATCTGGCCCTTCTCCAACAGGAAGTTTGGGCACTCTTGGCCAAGGGAGCCATCGAGCGCGTTCCTGTCCCAGAAGTAAGTTGTGGTTGCTATTTCCACTACTTTCTGGTGCCCAAGAAGGACAAAGGCCTGCATCCTATCTTGGATCTCAGGAACGTCAACCGCTTCTTCCGGAAGGAGAAGTTCAAAATGTTGATGCTGGCTCAGGTTCTGTCTGCCCTCGACCCTGGAGACTGGATGGTAGCGTTGGACTTGCAGGACGCTTATTTTCACATTCCCGTCCTGCCGGCCCACCAGCGTTACCTGCGGTTCATGGTAGGCCACGAGCATTTTCAATTTACTGTGCTCCCCTTTGGCCTTACCAGCGCCCCTCGGGTGTTTTCACGAAAGTGATGGCGGTGGTCACAGCTCATCTGCACAGATCAGGGGTCCCAGTCTTCCCCTATCTTGACGACTGGCTGTTGAAGGCGGGCTCGCCTCAGGCTGTGGTCTCCCACCTCCAGACTGCGGCGGACCTCCTGCATTCGCTGGGGTTCTCCATCAACTTGCCGAAGTCATACCTGACTCCCTCTCAGAAGCTCCTCTTCATCGGAGCGGTTCTGGACACGACGCAGTTTCGGGTCTATCCTCCCAAACAACGAGTCAGGGATATTCGGGCTATGATTCTGATCTTTCAGCCTCTATCCCGGGTTTCGGTCAGGATGACCCTCAGGGTACTGGGCCTGATGGCCTCCTGCATCCTGCTGGTGGACCATGCCAGATGGCATATGCGGGCTCTGCAGTGGGACCTGAAGTTCCAGTGGGCACAACATCAGGGGAACCTGTCCGATTGCGTCCAGATCTCGGAGGGCACTGCACACCAATTGCAGTGGTGGCTCACGAACCAGGATTGGGTCAATGGCAGATACCTCTCCCTTCCCCAACCGGAGTTCACAGTGGTGACCGATGCATCACTTCTGGGATGGGGCGGCCACATGGGGGAGGCGGAGATCCGAGGCCTCTGGTCTCTGGCAGAGTCCGGGCTCCACATCAACCTTCTGGAGCTTCGGGCGATTCGTCTTGCACTCAAAGCATTCCTTCCCTCTGTCCGGGGAAGAGTAGTGCAGGTGTTCACGGACAACACCACCGCCATATGGTACTGCAACAAACAAGGCGGGGTGGGGTCGTGGACTCTGTCAAGAGGCCCTTCGCCTCTGGACATGGCTGGAACATCAGGGCATATCCCTGGTGGTTCAACACCTGGCAGGTTCCCTGAACGCCAGGGCGGACGAACTCAGCCGCAGGTGCATGATGGATCACGAATGGCGTCTTCACTCGGATGTGGTGCATGGTCTCTTTCGACAGTGGGGAGAGCCTTGGTTAGATTTATTCGCCACCGAAGAGAAAACGCAATGTCAGCAATTCTGCGCTTTTCGTCACGAGTGGAGTTGCGGTCTTCTATATGCCTTTCCACCTATACCACTTCTGCCCAGAGTGCTGAAGAAGATCAAGTGCGACCGGGCCCAAGTCATTCTTGTGGCTCCGGATTGGGCACGAAGAGTCTGGTATCCCGAGCTGCTACACATGGCCATCGATCCTCCGATCAGACTGCCTCTTCGGGAGGATCTTCTGTCGCAGTAGCAGGGGACGGTCCTCCACCCGAACCTGTCCAGCCTCCACCTCCTTGCGTAGAGATTGAGCTGCAGCAGTTGACGTCATTTGACCTGCCTCCCGAAGTCTGTGATGTTATCTTGGCAGCCAGGCGTCCCTCCACTAAGACAGTATACGCCTGCAGATGGAACAAATTTGTGGCATGGTGCACAGCAAAGGCTGTGGATCTCCTTTCCGCCCCTCTTTCTGAGGCTCTCTTGTTCTTCCTTTCTTTGGCCCAGCAGGGCTCTGCTCTGGGCACGCTAAAGTGCTACCTCTCGGCCATTTCAGTCTTCCTTAGGCTTCCTGATCAGCCTTCTCTTTTCAAGTCCTCTGTTGTAAATCGCTTCCTTAAGGGCATTACCCATCTTTTTCCTCCTGTTCCCTTCGTAATACCCCAGTGGGACTTGAACTTGGTTCTTACATATCTAATGTGTGCTCCCTTTGAGCCGCTACATAACTGTCCCCTCAGGCTCCTGACTTTAAAAACTGCTTTTCTGGTGGCCATCACCTCTGCGCACGGTAAGTGAGCTCCAAGCACTTTCTTCTAAGCCTCCGTTTCTGACTGTTCATCCGGACAAGGTTGTCCTTCGAACTCGTCCGTCCTTACATCCCAAAGTGGTTACTCCTTTCCATATTGGACAGACCATCACTTTGCCCACCTTCTTTCCGCCTCCGCATCCTTCCAAAGAAGAAGAGAGGCTCCACCGTTTGGATCCAAAACGTGCGCTTTCCTTTTACATGGATCGCACAAAACAATTCCGGGTGGATGACCAGATCTTTGTTGATTACGTGGGCGCCAAAAAGGTCGGGCCGTGCACAAACGGACCATTTCTAGATGGGTCATTTTGTTCATCAAAGCTTGTTATTCCTTGGCAAAGAAGGAGCCTCCAATGAGGTTGCGCGCCCATTCCACCAGGGCAACGGCAGCTACCACTGCTTTGGGACGTGGAGTCCCCCTTAATGACATCTGTCAGGCAGCTACGTGGGCATCGCTGCACATGTTCACAAGACACTACTGCCTGGACAGCCAAATCCGGAGAGACGGCTTCTTTGGCCGTTCTGTTCTCCAGGACTTTCTGGTGTGAACTTAGTTCGCAGACCCACCTCCGGGGTTGGTGTTGCTGGGGTATCTATTCTAAGTTAAGGAATCTATAACTAACTGTTTCTTTCAGATGAACAAGTTACTTACCTTCTGTAATGATATATCTGTGAGAAACATAAGTTAGTTATAGATTCCTTACCGCCCCACCCATCCTCCCCGTTCTGCGAACTGACTTCTAGGGTTAAGGACTTCCTTTCAGGGCCCTGGTTTTGTGCACCAGTAGTCAGTGTCTTGCATGGCTCTGCGCTTGTGGCGTGGAAAGTCGTGTACAGAACTGACGTCCGCGCGCGAGGGCGGCGTCTATGTAGCTACCATGACGTCATCCCGGCGACCACAACGCCAACGACGAACGCGGAGCTGACCGACGCCACCTTTCGACGTGCAGGGGTACTGCTGACGAAAAACTTTCCGGATCCAGTCTGACGCCTGGGGGTAATTCTAAGGTAAGGAATCTATAACTAACCTATGTTTCTTACAGATATATTGTTACCGAAGGTAAGTAACTTGTTCATTAGGTAATATAGATGAACTTTTTATATTCATTGTCATATAGCTACATTATCTGACTACATATATTTCACAAAAACATGGAAGGCATTCTACATTGCTCGCAGTCTACTAGCAGTTGTAAAAAACAGGGCTGAATTCATAGTTGCTTCTGGTCTGTGATGCCTGTGATATTTTGGGATCATGTCTTTATCGGTTGCAGATACAAATACTTCTTCCATGGTAGACCTCCCATGTCCTAGGTGAAAAAGAGGGCAGCATATCATTTTCTATCCGTACTTAGGAATACAGTGAGCTTGCTTCCTTAATGAGGAGCGCTGATGATTTTATTTACATATTCATGACCAATTATTTAGAAAGCCAGCATGAAAATGCAATGTAGAAAGGAGTGTTGATGAGTATTAGTTGTTTTTTTTTCACGTCAAATGAATGGCGGAATGTTCATTAAAGATATTGCTCCACATAGTTTTTAGGCTAACATTAAGAATTTTATGTTCAATGTGTAAAGTTTTAATCTGCTTACCTATACTAAACAATGATCATGTTCTAAGACACACATTCCTACCTTGATTATTTTCAGTGCCTCACTCATCCTTCTGTGTTTTTTCACTTCTCCATGAGCTCATTATTGAAAAAGTTCCTCGCTATTCTAGATTCAGAAACAGCTGAAAACCCTTTTTTTTACATTCACTTCTGATGGCACAGAGTGAGCGAGTGTAGCAAGAGCACCACTGTTGGGAAGAATCTCCAAGAAAAATTCAAATATCAGGTCCAAAGGCGCACTTTAGAGTTATACACCGGCTGAAAACAATAGGTTTTACAGGAAGTCCTGAAGGGGTCTTCATTAAATATTCAAATATTTTCATTGTGTGTTAAACATGGGTGATCCTCCCCAGGAATGTTGGCTGACTGCAGCCAGCTGTGGTGGATAGTGAACTTTGAAATTGTTGGGAATAAATAGTCTTCCTCAGTTGGATCAAGTGAGTGTACAGGTTCTCTCCTGAGAACTTTTTTCTAAAAGTGTCCAAATCGTCCATTTTACTTCACAATTTTCAAGCCATAGGTTTTGAAGGCGTATTAAACTCATGAAGTCTTCCATTACTTTGATGATGTGCATGACAGTCTAAACTTCTGCAAGTTGGTTTGGTCAAAGGACTGGATTAGTCTCCAAGGAAACTTGGCAAATAGAGAATGTGCATTTTTCAGACCAATTGTGCAAGAAAGTTTTCTAAAAAACCTTATATTTTAAGGGCAGATCAGATGTAAGGGTAGGTGAATCGACTGTGCCTCCTATCATATTTCATGATATATATATAATATTTTGCTACTTCTCTCTTGGACCTCCTTTTTTTCCTATCCTTCTCCCATGTCCTATCCAAGCAGACTGTTAGTCTTATATTGTTTGAATATTAGGTGGTGGCACAAGGGTGGGAAAATGACATTTTAAACATATATCACAATCTCAATTAGTAGAATGCTGGTATCCCTCAGGTTAGACGCATCTAATTGACTTAGATGCTAGAGCACAGGTCACAGAGACCGCAATTGTTCAGGCAGCAGACATATGTCAGGTTATACCAATCTTCCAGGAATTAACTTCAGATTGCATTGGTGATGATAATGGCTTATAAATCTGCATCAATAGAAATGATGAATTGTCTTCATGTGCCACAGCAGCAAGTGTCCTCAGGCTCCAAATATACAATATCAACTGGAATTGTTGCCTAGTTTGAGTTGTCTATCAAAAATCAGTATTAAATGTATTATTGTTGAAAAGCAGTAAACTTCTCCTCTCAACATTTGAGTTTCCTGAAAATATGCATGTTTTGTTCTCAGGTACCAGATTTTCATTTTGGCTGAAAAAGGCTCAATGCACCCAAACAGCTAGTCATTTTTTGACAATAACATTTGCTCCTCTGAACCAAATTTTGAATGATTAAAATTGCAAATCCCCCACTGTAAGAGGCTAACTTAGTATGTGATGGACACTCCAAGGAGTGATGCACCTTGCACTAATACAGGCAATCCTTATGGTGATTTTAGTGGTCTTTGATAACCATAAAAAGCTCTCAAAGTGGAAGCTGCGGAGAGCAGCCTTCAGGCTTATCTTGAAGGAGTGCAAAGCAGCTTGTTTTACCACATTTAATCGACAATGTAGATTAGTTGGAATGGAACCACTCAGTGTTTTATAAAAATAAGTCTATTTATTACACACCACAATCACTAACACATTGATATATCTCCTACCCAGAGATATCAACAATACACACCAGAATACTTCAAAATAATCAGGTAAGTAGCACAAATATACACTGGTCTCCAAGGGGAGACCAATCTATATACTATGAAAGTGGAATGTGAACTGCAAAGGAGAACAGGACTTGGACCAGAAGACTCAGAGGAGCTGGGGACATAACACCCAAGGTAAGTTCCCAGGAGCCCCACGGAGGCTGTGTGCAGAGTGGAAACACAGCTGCGTGCCCAATGGAAGTCAATGGAGTTGCAGTTTTAAAGAAGGACCCTTCCCAGAGAACCCCGAAGAAACCCTTTGGAAGACGGAAGGTTGGAGAGCCACCCCACCCGTCAATGCCCCAGGAACAAGGTTACCTGCACCAGGGAAGCTGGGTGCACAGGGGTGAATTGATGTCGGAACCTGCCGTAGTCGACAATGGACGACTTCAAAGAAGATGCCTCTGGAGAAGCCTGTGAAGGAGTCCGGTGGAATCCAAGAGTGGATGCTTGAGGAGAAGAACCCGCAAGCAGAGGGGACAGAGTCTATGCCACTCGGAGGTGACCAGGAGGCACAGAAGCACAATGCCCACCGATGCCGGGAGGTTCAGGAGTGAAGACAGTGACCTTGTCGCTGCAGCTGTGGGGACCAGACAATGCTGAGGAAGACCAGGAGCTGTGCACAAGCTGACCACGTTGAGGGTCGGTGTATAGGTGGTCGGTGTCCATCAAGAGAACCAACAAGTCTTGGTAGGCGCAAATGGCATGGAAAGCAAAAAGATGCCAGTGTTGGGACCAGCAAGGTCCAAGGGACTCACCAAGTGTAGGGGAGTCGGAGCAGGTCCTGAGCAAGCAAAGGTGCCCACTGAAGCACAGGCAGACCCTCAAGAGGACTCACAGGTGGAAGGCACAGGATTCGCTAGAGGACTTCAAGCAGATTACCACAAGATGGAGGACCACGGTGCAGAGAGGATGCTGATCTTCGCGGGATGAGGTGCTGGAGGCTGGAGCGTCTTGTAGCCCGAAGATCTCTGCAGTGCAGAGCCAACAAGCCTTGGCAACAGCAAGTCGACGCTGTGCACAGGGGTTTGGTCCCAGCGGTTCAAAGGGGGATACTGTGCTCAAAATTGCAGAGAAGACAGGTCAGGCCTGTAGGGAGCTGCAGAACTGCCACCTGGATTTCTGGCCCTCGGAAAGTCCATAGGACGACAGGAGCAGCAGACCGATCAGCTTTGTTGCAGTGCCTGCAGATGCAGGGAATGATTCCTTCACTCCAAGGGAGATTCGTTTGGATGTCCTTGATGCCCACAGGTCTTCTGGAGAACCTGGATGAAGCACAGATGAGGCAGAAGACTTCATGAACAGCGAGACCAGGAGCAGCAGGAATCTTCCTTGATGAAGTCTCTATTTCAGTCGAAGTCCAACGAGGTCTAAGTGTCCAGATGGTCGAAGAGTGTCTTGGTTTCAGAGGTCAGTCTTGTTCCACAATGATTTTGAGGACCCACCCACAGGGGAGCCCTTAAGTACCCTAGGAAAAAGATTGGAATAACTCCGGGGTCCCTCCCAGAGGAGAGGCTGGACAGAGGGGCGGATACTCCCCTGTCCTTTGTCCAGTTTCGTGCCAGAGTGGGAACCAAGGGTTCCTGAACTAACTCAAACCAGAGTATGCAAGGAGGGCACCAAATGTGCCCTTCAATGCAGTCTGGTGGTGCTGCAAAGCGCCCCCACCACAGCCCTAAATACTAAGTCCTGTCTGGGAGGTGGTCACACCTCCTTGTGACAGGAAACCTATTGTTCTACCTTCCCCTGCTCAAGTTTAGTTCAGCAGCAGGAGGGCAAAATCATGTCTGTGGTCAGCAGCAGAACTTGCTTGCTGGCAGACCCTGAAAGGCTGTTACCTGGAGTACAAGGGGGGGTCACCTAAGGAGCCCCCCAGTACATGGCATCATACTTCCAGAATCAGTGTTGGGGTATGATTCCAACATGTTTGATACCAAACATGACCAGGTTCAGTGCAGCCCTGTATAGTTAGACATCTCGTAATGACTGATGTCCACTATATATCTTAAAATGGCTGACTGCACTTACAAAGCCTGGAGAATTGACACCAGGGTTTGTAGGGGTGTCCTACTCATGCAGGGGCACCCTACCACTTATAACCAAGCTCCCAGCCCTCAGGATTGAAGGGCCTACCATAGGGGCGTCTTATAGGTTTTAAGTGCAGTGACCTCAAATATAAGGAAACTTATATCTGTTTTGAGGGGTGCAAGCACCATCTCACTCAGGCTGCAATGGCAGGCATGTAGTCTGAGTTAAAGTGGACTCCCATGGGTGGTACAATATATGCTGCAGTCCATGGGAGAACCCTGGTGTACCTATGCCCTGGGCACCTCAGTACCATATAGTAGGGACTTATAAGGGTACCACAGTAGTCAATTGCAGATGTACAAAAGTACTTATCAGAGCCAATTTAGGGGAGAGAGGACAGTTGTTGGGGTCCTGATTAGCAGAATGCTAGCAGACTACAGTCAAAACACACCAGGCAAAAAGTGGGGGGTAACCATGAAAGCAAATCATACTTTCCTACACCCACCATTCCCCTAAATACCAACTTATTTCCATCAAGCGCTCACCTGTACTGCTGTCCAATATAGAAAATAAGTCTGCCTGTATTGCCCATATATCCTTGTGTTGAAGCTTTGCCAGGAGCCCCATGGCAGCTAGGTGCAACCGCATTCAGATTGTAATAATGAGAGCCTTTTACCTCTTAATTACTGTACTATTGGACCCAAACTGAGCATCCTGTGGACCCCACCTTCCTCTTCCTCAGACTCTCAGGGTAGTTAAGTTGAGCAGTCCAAGGTTCCCTTAGGGAGACATAATGTGAGGCAGAAACGTAGAAATCAATAAAACATCTCGTAACCATTCATCAATTTCCCAGCCAGTAGTTGTACTTAACATTCCGAGACACAACTAAATTCCAGACATAAAATGCAGGGGGGGGGGAAGGTAGGGGAGCAGTGATCGTTCTCCTGCCCCTCATAGAGATGTCATGAAATTAGTCAGTGCCTTGAAGGTGTGAAGCAACAACACTGTGCTGTAGCTGGCTGCATATTGGGCCTGGGAAGTAGCTGCACTGACTCAATCCCATTCCCACAGACGTCTGTGATGAACTCCAAGGTAGCAATTAGTGCCTAGGTGTGCGTCTTCAGCGCTGAAGAGGCAGGGCTGCATGGACACAGCTGTGCTGAGGGGAGCACTCAGTCGTGCTCATCACAAGGAAACAAATATTCATTGCTGGATCTTCCTCTGTGAATACCTCACACCTGCTTTTTAAACAAGGGAATAACCAAGGCCCAGGTTGCAGCGGAGATCCCGTTGAAGGGAATGTGATGGCCTCTCACTGATTGTATTTGGGGATTTAATTCTAGCACCAGGCTGTCAGAGGCGCATTTGCATCTTTGGGTGAAACCTTAGTGTCACAAAGTCACAGGTACTAATGCTTCTTTGAGGAGACAGCCATGTTGGTCAGGGAATCAGGGTACAAGGTCTCACTGCTGAGCCTGGTCCTGATCCTTCCCTGGGCTACAGAAGGCTGCTGTTCTCTCATCCTGCCTAGCTCCTTGAAACCTATCTATTCTAGGTGCCCTTCCTTTCAAGCAGGGATACCTCGACGTTCCTCTCCAGCAGTCAGGGGGGCCCTTTCCTTCAAGGTTATTGTAAAGCAGGTCGTCCTGGCAGGATGCAGACCTTTCTCCACATACCTGTTCCTGAACCTGGCTGGGGAAGTTAGCATTCAGTGACCCTGACCCTGGAACTCCAAGTTCTTTCTCGTTCTCCATTCATGTGTGAAACCTGGTACTGGTTGCTGGGAAATCGTGGCTCAATGATTGTTTGTTTCTGCCCCATATGTATACAAGATTTGCAGACAGAGCTTGTGTATTCAACAGATTCAGTTCTGGACCATTTGCAGGCTGTTGCTGACTTGGCATATTCCTGCCAGACTCGAAAAACATTGTATTTATCCTCTTGTGTTAGCAGCAAAGTATAGTGCCACTGGGAGCCACTGTCAGGGAAGACCCAAAATGTAGGCAGAAAACAATGAGAAACGTCCTCGTCTAACTACTAGTTTAGCTGTTTTCGTGTAACACTCCTAGGAAAAATGAATGAGGAAGGGGGCAAGGACTGTCCATATACTTCAATGGCACCCTATGTTATTTCCTTCATACACCAGAGGCTAGCCCTGTGTAAAGATGCTCTGGTATGATTTAGACAAGCCCTGCAATACACATTGCTTTCAACCAGGCTTTCTATACCCTCAATTTTAGGTACTCCAAACGTGCAGAAAATCAATATGGATTCCTGGATGGAGTAATGCACAGCATGTACACTCCAAGCACATCCTACTGCACAGACAGACAGTAATGAAACTCAAGAAATAAGAAAGCAGTAACCATCTAGCTCATTAGGTTTCGCCTGCACAGCATTTGCGCTGTACTTGAGAAATCCCATGTTTTTAATATAAACTTAAAAGCGACCTACATCCTGCCTCCTTCTCTTTCCTGGCTTCTCATTGGTTCCTGTACTTGCCACTTACCTTTCCTCCATTGCTATTGGCTGTAGCATATTTTCCTCCATTTACCAATGCTTGTTCCTTGTCTGCTTCTCTTATCAGTTTCCCGCCACCGAAATAGTGTGCATTGGTGCAACTATATTTTTATAAGGTTTTGCCTTTTACTATTGCAGCATATTTATATCACAATTTATCACCCGGAGAGATTAAGTGATTTGCATTGAATCACAGGATGTTGCGCGGCGCCCCTGAGACTCGAACCGGGATCCCCAGCTCTCGAGTCAGCAGCTCTGGCTGCTGCACCGCATCCTCTCCACTCCCATATCTGTCGGGGAGCCCTTTCCTTCCACTCGATGATTGATGAAAACAGCTCTTTATTCATTACATAGGTGAAACCGGCGTATTACCAATGCTTGTTTTTAGTAGTCATGGGCTTGGCAGCTGCACTCTTTCACGTTAAGCAGCAAGGGGTTCTCCTTCCTGATATCCCATTACTCCTATCTGATTAATGGGGTGAAATGGGTGCCCCACGTGCAAAAAAGTGTCTCGGATGGTTGCATGAATTGTTGAGAGAGAGGGTCAAGAGACCATTATGTTGTAAGCATATCAAGCAAGCAAATCATGCCAAATGGCCTCTTCCATGTATCGATGCTTTCTTTTTGCTAAAATAAAGTAATGCAAAATTTAGAGAATTGTAAAGAGGGTAAATAAGGAACAATATGGATTAGCGTTGGTCAACACTGTTTGCAGCTTGGCTGTGTTTTAGAGTTCCTCTGTAGACCTACCTGATCCGTATATGACACTTCTTTAAAAGTGAGCAACGCCTGGCTTTCTTGGGACAGTATCCAGCTTCATTCTCCTCAAAAGAGAAACAGTTCAGCATCTGGGGCAGGGTGCCTGTTGCTTGCACATTCTAGGTCGGAAATTAAGGTGCTGAGGCTTCATAATGTTTTTTTCCTTTGTTTGCATTACCAGAAATGTGATTTTGCAGTCATGCATGTTTGTGAGTCGTGAGGCACCATTGACCTTTGCCTCTTGCTCATGGGGATTGATCGTGGATGCCTACTTAATAAATTTTATGTATATGTTCTAACCCTGCAATGTTTTCCTTTATTAATTACATAGAAACTAATGCATTGGATATGGCCACAGTCTGAACGCAACCCTTGCGTCTTTATTTAGGCCACAGTGACCTGATGTCCCCGCTAACCGTATTAAGAGTGTTGACTGAAATATGTGCATGCATTGGCCGGTGTCATAGATGCAGTGGTGCAGCGCGAGCAGGCGTTTGACCCGGGTGCAGAATTCTTAGGCATTCTTAGGGGTGCAAAATTTTAAAAGAAATGTGGAAGGATGCTTGCCTTGCCCCGGGCGCTGGTGACCCACGCTACGCTGCTAAATAGATGTATCTGCCCTGATGTCTATATACAGGAGCGAAGTATCAACATTTTCAAGTGGGAATCTCCAGCATACAGCCACATGAGATCTCTTCAGAGGAAAATGCATTGTTGGAATTATGATGAGCCGCTCAGACTCTGGGAGCTGGGGGTTTCAGCATCTCACTTCTTCTCTAGAATGGTAGGTATTCTGGGTAAACATATCCTCGCTGGAGAGACTCAGCCAGATTATATAGGAATGGATTCAGCAGCTGTGAATAGCAGATATTTGCGTCTTCGAAAAAAATGTCTTTAAATCAATATTCTGATCGTTCCAGTAGGTGCTGGAGTTCACCTCATTTGATTATATAGTTTTGGCACACACTATCGCATATAAATTAAAAAACCGACCTTCGGGACAGAGGGACTGGCCATCTATTATTGATTCGCTTTAAATTAGCAGACAGAGACCCTCCCTGGCCTGTATGGCAGGATCCACTGGGGTGTCTGGTTTCCATGCTGAGTACATACGTCATGATTAAGTGAACAGTGCACGTGCTACTGGCACGTTGGCCCCCATGCATACTCTCAGATTACTGATGAAAGACCGGGTCAGCTCCTCAGATAGCTTTAATAGGAAAGGTTAAGCGATGCTGATTCAGGGTAATGCAACTAGAAATCCCAGGCTGCAATCAAACTGAAGTCAGGGAGAAGGACACTAGTTTTAAAATAATGGATTATTAGAGGAGGAAAGAACTCAAAAGCTACTGTTCCTCAGTTTAACATGGTCGAAAACCTCTACCATTCTCAACCCCTAACATTTAAGTTAATCGTAATTGTTATGTTTGCTCGGGGGCTCAAAAAATAATAATAAAAGCCTAAAGATATCCCATTTCCAGGAAGTGGACTCCCGAGAAACTGTGTCTGATGTTATTTAAGTGCAAATTTTAATAAAATGTGTTGATATTTGCATGCAGCGGCTGAGAATATATTAACAGAAAAAATTACGTTTGGTTAAAAAAAAAAAAAAAAACTTGTGCAAACAATATTTCAAAAGGAGGCATCTGCTATAGAAAAGTGATAGAATAAGAAATGTAGGCAAAATTTCAGGTATAAGCATATATTGCAGCAACAAGACTTTAATGGCATGCAGCCTTTCCATTAACCTCTGTTAAGTGTACTCCTCTATTAAAAAGTTTTGTGAAGCGTCTTCCTGTCACCTACTGGACATTTCATAGCACTAGATCTCAGCAAAACGGTGGAATGGACAGCACATAATCTTGCCAGGGTCAGGGAATGTCAAGCTTGTCTCTTTGGTTTCGGTCAGCGCCATCATTCTCCATGCAGCGAGTGAGGCCCAGTCTTTCAGGGGATGGGGACTTTCAAGAGAAGCCCTTCTTGTACGGGGTGTTTTTTGAGCCCTTTCTGAAGGGATGGAAGCAGGACATGGCTCTCAGGTGAGGGTCAGGAGCATTCCAGATGAGAGTGGCCTGCATTCTGATAGTCTTGCCTCTACTACTCTGGTTGAGTTTGTAGGTTACTGATTCACCTTGAGTGTGATCTGGGGTCACTTCTGAATGCATTTTGGGATGCTTACCAGAAAGTATTTTAAGACTATGCACAGAGTTTTGAATCTAATATTTGTTCCGTTAAATGTTTTGAATCTAATATTTTGTTCCATTGGAACTGAGTAAAGTTGTTTTGGGATGTGATCTATCTTTCCAAGAGCAAACCTTAATCCAATTGCCTAATTTTGGATCCTCAATATTTTCTGAATCACTTAATTTGGTGCCACATTGCATACTATATCACAATAGCCCGGCTCGTGTCAGGAGACTTGGGTAGCTTCAGTCCTCATTTTTTTGCTTACATCGGGGACAAAACCCTCCTGAGCGTGTTGAGCTGAGCATCCGTCCTAGTTTGGAGACAATTCAAATGCCATAGTTCCAGCGCAGTCCTCAGCTCTTGTGATCACTCAAATGCAACGCAGTCTTATTGATATTCTTGGTCACTATGATCTCAGTTTGGGCCATCTCAGGCACAGATAAGTCATTCTCATCAAGAATGAAGTGCATTTATGTTACTCGGATCTTGTTCTGATCGCCTGTACCACTCTCCAATCTCAAATGGATGCATGTATCAACCATATATGTTTGGAACTGTAGCTGATATTTAAAGATTACCTTCACTATGGGTTTCTGTTAGATGTTGAAAAGTAGTGGGGAATGTTGCCTAGGGGAAGCACAGTCCTAAAGTAAAACAAAAAGCAAAATGACATGTCCCCCACTAATGCGCTTAAAAAACAAAAAGCACTACCACTGGCCACAACATAGCACTTTTTTTTTGGTTTTACCCGTGCTGCACAGTAGAAGCTGTAAAGCATGCCTAAAAAACATGGCCAAAGCCAATAGCCCTTGTAGGCTTTTCCCATTTGCTTTGCTTGTGCTTGTTAAAGGGAAGCATGGCCATAGGTTTCTGGCCTCACTTTTGCCAGAGCGAGTTCATCTTGTCTAATACCTGGATGGATTATATCTCTAGGTAGGAGTGCTATCTGAGTGCAGGTAGTTAGTTCACTGCATGGCCATCTGTTATTATGTAGGGGGTAATACTTAAAGTATTTTCAAGAAAGATAGTACCTTGGTTATGTCATAAACTATTAAAAGTACCCCATGTAAATTGTACCAAATAGCATTTAGAATATCCGTGCTAAAAATACAACAGCAGCACAAGAGGCACCTGTAATCATATGCTCTGCCATATGGCCAAATCAAATATACATGAGCTACCACCTATTCTTAGAAACTTTCAGTTAGTGTACACAACTTGGATTTTAGTTCGAAAGATTAGCCCTGCAGTAACATTTATAAATTTGTGTGAACATTAGCTTATTACAATCTTCTTCTCTAGAAGCAATCACCAGTCCAAAATGGACAGTGTTTTGAAGCTTTAATGGCTAGTCTCAGCAATAGCAAAACATTTATAATACTTTAATGGGTGTATTGATAATGCACAAAACAAATATAATAAATGTTTCTAAGGATTTCTAGAACTAGATGATTCAGGGTGCCATTATTCAACCCTAAAAAGTCCAACAGCACCGGCATGGAAAGCGATTCATCAAAATGCCAGGGGTAGCGGAAGTGACATCATATGCCATGTGACACCCGCCTGATGTTACAAAAAGTGACATCACACACACTCTGACCTGGTGACCCAGGAAATGACATCACCTGCCCTTTGTCCACCCTGATGTCGTCACAGGAAGTGACATCACAAGGCATTTGACCTGATGACATCACATGAAATGACATCACATGACCTTCGCACCCCATGAAATCAAGGGAAGCGACATTGCATGACCTTTGACTTTGTGCTATCACAGGAAGTGATGCATCTAAAGTTTGGTTACTTACATCACACAAAGAGGCTGGAAAATCTCTGCAGATACTAAAGAAGTACCCTATAAACAGATATATTCAAATCCTATTGAAAATGCAGCTACATACATTCTTGCAGGTAGCATCTTCAGATATGCAATTAAGATAATGTAGCATTGATTAAGAATCTATCAAATAGTGTACAACAATGGAAAATACTCCAGTCAAGTTAAAATCAGCCATTATCAATATCAAATAATTTATAAAATGGGAAGATTGATAGGCCTATAATGTTCAAAACAAGTTCACTTTATCATTTGTTTTAGAGACTGAGTACCATGTAATTATATCTCAGTCTTGGAACGTAGATAACAGTGCTATTTAATTCAGGTCAAATAATCCCAGCAACATTTCTTTCCATGACATGGTATACATATTTCTAAACCTGTGGAGCCATTGAACCTTTCCAGATTTACTATCATTAATTTCTTCTACAGAAACATGCACATCAATGGTACAGTACTTGTGTTTATCGATAATATGCTTGTTCTGCATTAACATGCCTTGGCAGCAACAAACATCTTATCTAACAGCCAGAATGCTCAAAGGCATGAATGCTTACTTTACAAATGCAAATGTTACAGTCCACATTTAAAAATGACTCATTTAATCACTGCTCCTAAAGCAAAACGTTCCACATTTTTATCATCCATCACACACACATACAGAGACAGTGCATCATATGTGTGTAAATCAGTGTATAGAAAATGGTACATAAGGCAAAGGAGACTACAAGGCAGGGGCAACTTCTCCATAATGGCGGAGGAGCGTTGACTTCTTGCTGAAAGCCAGCAGAGGCAAACAACAAAAATAAATGATGATAAAACATTTTTATTATCATTTCATTTTTCATCCTGCAGGCTGCGAGCCGAGGGAGGGACGGGGCAATCCATACTGATGCTGCAGCAGCAGGGAGGAGCGGGGAGTGGTGGGCACTGCTATGTGCACATGATGGTTTGGCCGGCCCTCTGGGGCACGCCAGTCCGTCATGTGCACTTACCCTTTCTCCTACCCGAGCTGTGTTGTACAGCCGGGTGGAGAACCAACACAGGCTTCCAATCCATGTCTGAGTGCCAAACCAGGGCGCTCAGACCATCTAAGGACTGCTCTCATACTGGGAACAGTATTCCCAGCATTAGAGCAGGCAGCACTGTGAATGGCATCTGGGAGCCTGCGCAGTGTGCAGCAGTTCCTGGACGTCTGGGAAGCGAGGATCAGGAGCAAGGCGGCGGCCGTCGGAGCAGGTAAGTGTAATTTTATATATTTATAATTGTCTGTTTTAGTTTGTATTCCCCCTCCCCCTGCCCCACCACTTTGCATTACAAGCGACCTCTACTGCTACAAGGTGCAGGATTCACACGTCATCCATATTGGTAGGCAGGCATTTTTTTAGAGTGCTTGGTCTGGAGAAGCACAAACTCAGGATTCAGAACATAACACTATGGTTAGGGTTGACTTCAATAATAAGAATCTATTGCTACCCATACAAACCTTTCTTAGCAGCATCAGGATAGAAAGACTGGGAAAAACATAACTTTCTAACCTGTACCATGCAGCTTGCATGCAGCTCTTAGATGGCAGTTCATAGCTCACTGTGCTAGATTACGAATGTAACTTATGAAGTGCACAGTAACAGAATCTCTGTGACAAAAGAAGTAACCCACCGAGCTATTCACAGAAAATATTGTTCTTTGATATGCATGGTATAATTCTTTACAGCAGGCATAGTAACCCTCTGAGCTACCTTAGATAAGTGAGAACTGCCACTAGACAAAACTCTTATCTCTCTCCAGCAGGTACATTAATAAATCACCAGAGTTAACTTGACATTTTATGGTTGCACAAAAACTGCGGAATATACAAGGAACTTTGCAGTGCTTTTAAAACTGCTGCACTGCTATAAAAACGGCCCCAACTAACAAAACCTGCCCCCTCACCCTTCCAGCCTCTTGGGGAAATGCCCGCCTGATGCCATTCTGGCCTTGATGGTGTTCAAAACATAGTGTCTAGTTGGCCAGTCCAACAGCACTGACCGGCGTGCACATGCTGTGGCTACATGGATGCAGTGTTCAACGTAAAACAATGGCAATGAATGTGTTATTCTAGCAGCACAAACCAAGCCACCCTGGGTCAAAGACAAATGGAATAGGAGTGTGGGGGATTCCCTTTTATAGGACGAATTCCCTCACCCACCCGTGGGTGGCATGCTTCATCATTGGGAACCTCCTCGCACTGCGAACCTGGTCGTAGTGCGGGCTACAACCCCCTCACTGTGAGGGAGGAGCTCAGGGATGTTTTAATTGTAGTTGGCAAGAGGTATACTAAAACCTTCAGATGAGCCGGGTGTGGAGGGGGGGTGTATAGAGGTGGTGAATGTGAAGTTAAAACTAACTCCCTGGTATGTTAAAAATCAATTTTAATAGAACATCTGGGGGTCAGAGCTAAAATTAGTGTGTGAGCCATGCCTGCAAAATTTAACCTCGCATGGTTCAATGTGGTCATAGGGTCGACATGTTACAGCCTTTGTGCCCTCCGCGGAGGTGCCGTGGCTTTCTTCAGGACCAAATGATAGAGAAAGTGTATGAAAACTTGACACCATACCAACTTCGGTCGGTGTGAAAAGGATATAGACAACTGATAAATTAGTACATCAGTCATGGTGCGCTAATGTTCAGCTGCATCCCCGACTTGTAGGGGGAGCTAGTGGCAACTCATCCTCGGCGCACTCGAGGTGGGTTCCAAAACCCCAGCGTGAGGTCCTGATCAGTCTGCATGTGCGGCCGTGACAAGTGTGTTATTCACATTACCTAAACGATAGCTAGACCGCTAGAAGGATTAAGCCTGAAGTGTGTGCTCTTAAACAGTCATTTCTGAAGTTATGCAACAGGGCATTTGAAAATCTAGCGTCAACTCCAAAAACAGATATTCTTATCTTACTTCACTTGTTGCTTCTGTTAGAGGTTTGACCAGGGTCCGCGGCTCACCACAAAGGGCATCGGAGAGTCAAGAGTCGATGTGACAACTCAGTCAGTCTCACTTTCACACTACCTGCCCCAAGGTTCGCCCGAAGTCCAACCGTCTGATTCAGTCAGAGAATGACAATTAAGTGAAGCAAGTCACTCACGGCACAGTCTGGACCGGGAGTCTGTTCCCGAACTTACGTTGCAGTCAGTCACTCACTCTAGAAACTAGTGACAACCAGCACCCATGCCACGCAGCAGGCACTAGTCCAACACTGAGGCCGCGCATCACATGTTATTTGCAGCAGGCATATTAACCCTCTGTGCTACCTTAGATGAGTGAAAACTGCCACTAGACAAAACTCCTCTCTCTAACCAGGAGGTTCATTAATAAATCACCAGAGTTAACTTGACAGTTTTGTTGTTGCCTGAAAACTCCTGAATATACAAGGAACTTTGCAGTGCTTTTAAAACTGATATACTGCTACAAAACCAGCCCGCTAGCAAAACCTGCCCCCCACCCTTCCACCCTACTGAGGGTATGCCCGCCCGTTGCCCGATATGGCCATTCCGACCTTTATGGTGTTCAAAACAGACAATGTCTTGTTGGCCAGTCCACCAGCACGGACCGGGGTGCGCACGCTGTGGCTACACGGATGCAGTGTTCTACATAAAACAATGGCAATTAATGTGTTATTCACATTACCTAAACAATAGCTAGACTGCTAGAAGGATTGAACCTGAAATGTGTGCTCTTTAACAATTTCTGAAGTTTTGCAGGGCATTTGAAAATCTTGTGTCAACTCCAAAAACAGATAATCTTATCTTACTTTACTTGTTGCTTCTGTTAAAGGTTTGCTCAGGGCCTGCCGCTCACAAGAGTCACAACGACTGGCAGCAACTCAAGGGGAGTTGGAGAGTCAAGACTCTAGTTAAGTCGATGTGACTACTCAGTCAGTCTCACTCTCACATGACATCACCTGCCCGGCAGCCCGCCTGAGGTCCGACCGTCCGACTCAGTCAGAGAGTGACAATTAAGTGAAGCAAGTCACTCACAGTCTGGTCCTGAACTTGCGTTGATTCTAGTCAGTCACTCTAGAGTCTTAACACCCAGCACCTCCGCAGCAGGCACAAGTCCAACTTGACTCCGACTCGATGTAGCGTCAGCGCAGCTTTTATTGCTACACGGGGCCGGGCACTAATTTTTGCCAGGGCCCTCATCATTGGTAGCGCTTTCACACTACCAGATTAACAGCCCTGGGACCCAGTCTGCGGACCCAAACACACTAGTTCCCATACCGCACCAGGCATTACGCCCTCAGGTAGGGTATCGCAGGAGCACTCTTGCACTTACATACACGTTCTGCTTGCTGCAGCCTGTGTAGTTAGTCACTGTCCAATCATGCACAGCCATTCTGCATGCGCGTCATGCTCATTCACTCAGCTTCCTGGCCCAGGCCCGCAGCAGATACATTCAATGTATCAAATCAAGGACTGCGCCGGCTGGCCTGGGGTCACCATAGCAATGAGTGCGACCAGTTCTTTCCCCCACCCAGGCCCAGCTTGGAGGCCATCATGATGTCACTGCAGGCAGAGCTTCAGCACAGCAGTGTAATCAAGCGCTGCTCACACTGCGACTGAATTTATTCCACCAGAACGCTTGCCAAGGCTGATAAACTGCCAGAGGTCGCAAGCAGTGTGTCAGGGGTCGCAGCGGGTAACTTAGGGACCACAGTTAAGACCCCTAATTGACGTCCATGAGCACTGCCTATCCCTATTGTAAGTGATATTTTCCATCTTAAATTCAAGTCTTACTAGCACCAGCTGGTCGTCTTGTTGCATGCAAGTAATCTTCTCCAGATGGGGTAGGTTTAAGGGGGGGGGGGTTCTAGTATCTGAACCACCCTTGTAAAAAAGGGGTATGCAAGAGGGAATCCACAATATAACACCTGCAGCACCTTCGGTACTTGTTATGATTAGTGGTCTTATCATATAGCCTCTTTAGGAGTGTTAACCCATAGAGTATTAGACCCAGTTACAACAGCAGATTCTTTAAAATCCATGAATGGCTTAGTGATCAATATTTTATTCGAAAGGGCATCAAGATATCGATTTTCGTGAAATTCTTTGAGCTTTGCCTCATCCATCAAAAAAGTACCCTTTTTATTATTCTTCCTGAAACCTATATCTTGGGTCTTTTTATGACTAATAAATAAGCTATTATTCACAGCGAATCAGGAAAGACATATAGAGACCTCTGGAGCATTTGTGGTATAAGGTACAGTGAACAAAATCATTTTTGTCGTGAAGTTCCAATTATGTGGAAAATCCCAAACACAAAGAGATCAATTTGAGCTCATGTAATTATCTAAGCAAATCACCCCGGTATTTTGAAAATCAAGGTAGTCAAAATGCAACACTGTCTGGCTTCAAAGAGATAAGAAATGTCAATTGAGCCTCTTTGAAATTGACCAACTCTAATATTTACCCATGTGTCCCTATATAGTTTGTTACTTGGGAAAATCGAACTTCTACTAGCCGCTATTTTCCAAATTAGAGTGCAGTTGAGTTAGGCAAAACAGTTGAGAAGACGACCATCCTTTAGTGAAGTAGCGGAGCCCCTGGTCTTACTGACTATACTGACGTCATTTTAAGTGCCCCTGCTTTACGTGCCAGTGGCATCCTTTTGTATTGTCCTGCTTCACCAATTGGTATCCATTGCCCTGTCAGGCCAGTCCTGCATGTTCTAAGAGAAAACCCTTTACGAAATCTTTCCTGGGGGCTGAGCTGCTAAGTTTTGATAGTGTACAGCCCCTCATAAATACTAGTTTTAAATCAGCCCCCCTCCTCCCAAGCAAATAAATACTTGTTACAGTTATGACTTTAAATAAAGGTAGCAGAACAGAAGCCCGCCATTTTGCGGTTGCTCTCAGAATATATTCAGTAATTCATCAAGCCTGCCACTTTGGAAGTAAGACATGTTACATTGTTCACCAATTTTTCATAATTAATATCAGCCTCATTTAAGCATGCTCTGTTTTCAATTTCACGTGAATATCTGGGGTAGGACAATGGTACGGTTGAAAAATGTGTTACCCAAATTGTTTCAGATATAGACTTTCCCACTGAAAATTCAGGTGTTTGGAGCTACCAAAAATGCATTGCTGTTTTTCTCCCCATTTGCGTTAGTCATACCTTTCTATGACCTCAGATAAGACAATTTTTATCAAATTTATTAATTGCTGCATCACTGTTATATACTTTTTTGTAGTTTACGCATGGGCACCAGATGATGGGTCACACATCTGCATCTTTAACTGAAGCTGGGTTCTACTTTTGTTCATCACCTTGTAACCAAGTCATAGTGGGTTACTATGATTAATTGATTTCATGTATAAAGAGTACTGATGCGAGAGGCTACCTGGCATTAAAAATAAAGCGAACAGTTAAAACAAATATAAACTGAAATATTCGAGAAAAAATATGGGCAAGCACACAGCTTATCAAATTACTTCAGACATTCCTGACAAAAAAGATGTAGTGTATCCCACTGCAAAAATACAGATAATCTTCCTTCCAACTGTATAGAGGTTGCCAGGCCGAGGACCAAAAAGCAGTTAGTCACTCTTGGTAGGACTGAAAGTTGTACTTCTATTGCATATTCTATTATTAGTTTGGGATTTTATGATTTTTCTAAAGATCCTAATATCCTGTCAGTTTCCTCTTTCGTTTTGCAAATTTAAGATGAGCTATTTTTATTTTGCCAGTTTTGGTTAGTATTATTCCTACTCTGTTTAAATCAAATTATTGGTTTATATACTGGACTAATTGTAAAAAAACCCACAAAGGATGGTAATTGTTCAAATGTAGTGAAAAGGAAGTATCTGAAAATTACATTTACAGATTTTACCTGAAACATAATCTATGTCTGACAAGCACTGGCCTGTTATTCTAGTAGGGGTTGCTGGAGAGTTTTTATCAGTTAGTTAAAAAATGTTAATAACACCTTGCCTCTCTTATCCCCAGGCAAATGATAAAGACAGTCATTTTTGTATTCCATTGACTGGCAAACTCTTCATTAACCTTAACGACAACGTCTATTGTCACCATTTTAGATTTGAAGACAAAAGAACAGATGTGCCATTTTGTCCAGTAGTAAGAAGCTCATATTAATTCAAACTCCTTGGAGGCCACCTTGATGCCAGCAGCATCTGTGGTTAAATAACATTTGATAGAAAGATTTTGTGTTGCTACTGCTGAAATACTTGATCCTCGGGCTTAATTTGAGGAAAGAGAGGTGGTGTCAATGCCTTTCAGGCTGATGATACTTTATTCGAATAATTCATGTAAAAAATGAATATAGCAGTCAGTAAGCTTCCCTTTGGCAACCCCTTTGTCGATGTGGTGGCGGGACTGCATAGTAAGATATATCCTTGCAAAGAAAAAAAGATTTCACAAAAGTTCTTTGTTTTAACAGTTTTTGGTAATATTAGAAAAAGTGTGTGTTTTGAGCCTGGCGCTTCAGAACCACCACACTGTATGAAACACAGCTCTATTTTTCATAATGAGCACCAGGTAGTGATCTTAGTTTGTCGTTTAGGTACCTTAGTTATTCAAATACACCATTTTCTTTGTCTGTTCTACTAAACCATTTTGGTGTTTTTCAGCTATGCAATATATTTGATTTAAATCACTAGACTGATTTCCATAATATTTAAGTTATTGTTAGACTTGGCATGCTTGCCGTGGATTCCCCCAAGCATTTTGCCTTCAGACCTCCTGTTTTTGCTGGCCCTAAGTCTCTGCACACTTAACCACTGCTAACCAGTGCTAAAGTGCCTGTGTTCTTTCCCCAAAACATGGTAACATTGGCTTATACCCAATTGGCATATTAAATTTACTTTAAGTACCTAGTAAAGTGGCACTTAATGTGCTCAGGGCCTGTGAATTAAATGCTACTAGTGGGCCAGCAGCACTAGAGTTGTGCCACGCACCTAAGTAGCACTTTAAACATATCTCAGGCCTGCCATTGCAGAGTCTGTATGTGCAGTTTAAACTGACACTTCGACCTAACAAAATAAACCTTTTGCCAGGCACAAACCATCCTTTTTAATAAATAAAAAATCTCCCTTACGGTAGGCCCTGGACAGTCCACAGGGCAGGGTGCAATGTATTTAAAAAGCAGGACACATATCTTTTAAGTTTTACATGTCCTGGTAGGAAAAACTCCTACATTAATTTTTCACTACTGCAAGTTTTATCTCCCCCACAGGATAACATTGGGATAGCCTTATTAAATTTTACAAGTGCAATTTCCAAATGGGATGAAATGACCAGTTCAAGTTTGGTGTCTCTGGAACCACAATTTAAAATCCTAACTTATGGTGATGTCGGCTTTTAAATTGCAATTCTGAAAATTCCACTTTTAAGAAAGTTGGCAATTTCTTGCTTTAGCCATTCGGTGCCTGCAGCAAGTCTCTGGGTCACATGACTTGGTGTAGCTGACAGTTGGACTTTGTGTATTCCTCCTAGACAGCCACATACAATGGGGAGCTAGGTGTGAATGGATGGACCATCACTGGTAGAATGGGTGGGAGGAGCTGGACTGCGAACGGACCCATTAGCACCGATACTGCGCCGTTTGCCTCAAGAACCAGCTCGAGACGCCGCAAGCCCGCCTCTTTGCACAGCAGCATTGAGCGCTCATTGGGACCACTACCGCGAAGCTCCAGCAAAGCCCACCTGCGACGCCGGACGGCTCCTCCTGCTTTACCCAGGGGCTGCTTGCAACTTTCAAAACCAGTGGGGCACGGAACGCCATAAAACTCACCGATATTTACTCCTCTCTCGGACGACGAGCAGGAAAGGAAGGTGGTTTACTTCCTGCATTCGAATTCAACCAATACTGGAACTGCAGGGCAGTTCCATGATTGGTTGGAGCAGGCTAATCCAGCGCTCATTTTGAGGCCAGGGGCCTGTGCCTGCAATCCCTCTGCTGTTTTACAGCGCTGGGATTGTGCAAGCTGAAGTGTGCATGTCAGATTGACCGGCTGTAGACAGCTGGCCAATCTGAAATGCCCACTGAGCACCTACGACATCATCCTGCAATCTGCAGAAATCTGTCCCTCCCCCACCATCCACTCGCTGCGGCCGGCAGCACATAGAATAATAAAATGGTAATGACCATTTTATTATTCTGTGTGTACCTGTTGCGCTCACAGCAGACGGGGCGACGCTTATCTGCCTTAACGGAGGAGTCGCTGCTGGCTTTACCGACAGCATCCTTTCTCTCTCTCACTGCTTTTTGCAGCCTTCTCCAACGTGAATGGGATTCTTTGCACAAATCTTGAGACGGTAAACCTTAAGCGGGATTAATCTGGGATTGTATTCAACTCGTGCTTCATCACAGTCGGCCTGAACTTTTGACTTTTACCCAGTCCAGAGCGACCAGATAGCCGCTGTTGGTGCTTTATGCTTTTAGGTGCTATCTTTAACTGAATTATTTCAAAATTCATAACTTTGGTTCTACTGATTCGATTTTTGTCATTTTAGTCTTGTTTTATTTCCTAAATTCGGCTCTATTTTCTAACCTGGTGTGGGATCTTTTTGTGGTGTTTTCACTGTTTTACTGTTTGAAGTGTGGCACAGATACGTTACACTTTACCTCTCAGTTAAGCCTGACTTTTCTGTGCCAAGCTACCAGAGGGTTGAGCACAGGTTAAATTGGGGTTTGCTTGTGCCTAACCCTGGCAAGGAATGTGGTTGCTGCTTGACCAGGCTCATACCTTTCAATTCTGCTATAATTGGAGAACACAAAAGAACATTTTTAAAGTGCATAGATGCAGGCTTACCATTTCACTGAAAATCACCCACAGAATGAGGGAATGACAGAATTTAGAGTGATACTAAACTAGAAAGGTTTTCATGTTTTTAACAGTTATTTTTTTTTTTTTGCCTTAAGGAAAGAGGACAATTAAGTCATAACTTCTCCAGCAAATGGCAATTTTAATTGAGGCGTCATCTCAATGAACTTAAAGCTTTGTGTTTTCTTTCATTTTAAATGTCTTGGGCATGAATTCTGGTCTTTAGGTAAGCTGGCCGATATACCATGAAAACTATTCTCGACAAGGCCTACCATCATGTTTCCTGAAAAAAGCATACAAAGGTAAGTAAATCAAAATCCTTGGAGTATTAGGGAGTGAGTTTATAGAGAAGAGACTTGAAGTGTTCGTTTCCCAACTGCCTGGGCTCCAGTTCATCCAGAAATAATTTGTGTGTTTATCAAAATCTTTTCATCTTTGACTTTGGTAGGGTAATTTGAGATTGATTTGTGATATTAGTGGGAGAAAGGGAAGTGACAAAGTTTGAACCGATGACCTGCTGAAACCTTGTTACCTGCATGTTGGCGTCCTTCTTAAAGATTAGCTCCAGCATGTGCCCAAGACTGTGAGCTGAGCAGCATCATCTGCCAGAAGCTGAGGGAGGGCCGCTTACCAAGGCAGCCACGTTCATATCTACAGCTCTGCCCATTGACTATTGGAAACGAAGGCTGCTGTGGTATCCGAGACCAGAGTGCTTTGAGAAAGATAAGTCAGCTTTGTTCTCAGAAAATCAGGCATCTGACAGTAGATAACCATGTATGAATATTATCTTTCAAATTCCTGAGAGGAAAATATCTATGTTTCATCATGGGACAGATTTTACCTGTAATTTTAAAGTTCACATAAGGAATGTCACCTTTACCATGGCTTTTTTGCCAAATACACAGCCTCATAGGTACAACCACCTGAATAGATAGTGATGTGAGGCAGGAAAGTAGCATCTTGGCAACATTATGCCGTCGGAAAGGCAGTACTCAGAGAGGAAATTCCACAAGCTGCAGTGCTTTCTAGAACAGAACCTTTGATGCTGCTGAGGTAAATAAAATGACTTTCATCCTGCGGGGAAACAATAGTCATGTCTGTAATCACCGCCAACGGGTCACTTTAGTAAACAGAATGTTATGTTATATTAAATCTCTGATGTGGTGCAATTTCTTTGCCATGGGCTTTACATCTTTAAAATAACCCTATATTTTATGGGGGAAAAAAAACAAAATATCAGAAAAAAACCCTACAGTGGGAAAGAAAAAGACTTTTAGGACGAGCAGTAATCAAGAGTAATGTCAACCAGGACTACAACTTGGGTGCTTGATGTCCCGATTTCAGTTACATCTATGGCCTGTAATCAAGGGGAATAGTGGCGGCTCGCATAGGGCGTGCTGCGGGCGGTGGGGCGGGGCAGGGTGGGGGGGTAGTAAACTCGGACATACGACGGAATGGAGGAAAGTAATTATTACGTTCCTCCTTTCCGTCGTATGTCCGAGTTTACTACCCCCCACCCTGCCCCTCGCCCGCCCACCTCACCGCCCCGCAGCACGCCCTATGCGAGCCGCCACTGAAGGGGAAACATTTTCCTCGATTTTGTCCTGTTTTGAGATGCCTTTAATCCAGTGTCTATAGCCACTTTGTTGATTCATTTTATAATAAAATACGCTCAGTACATAGTGTTCGCAAAAACAGTCTCACAGATTCACAGTAGAGTAACTTAAAGGTAATGTATGTAATTACTCTGCTCAAATGCCTCAAACTATCGGTTTCAGAGAGGAAATAAATGGCTGATATCACTTTGCTGAGGATTGCATCTTTTGTTCTTCAAGTTGAACACAGCTGATACCTCAATCTGATCAGTTATCTCTCAGGCATATCTAGAGAGAGAGAACTATGTAGTGATTTACCTATGAGTTGAGGGGAAGTGTGATTTTTGAGAACACAGGATCTACTGTGTTGGGAACATAGGCCAATTATCAATATCATACCATCACCTAGTCAGAGGCCTGCCTTAGAAAAAACATTATTCCCTGTGAGAGGTGGTTAATCACAGAGTGATGTTTATACATTTCTACAGAGTTCATGTATATTCATATGCCCATGTCAGGGGCGTAGCTAGGCCTTAGGCTGCCCGTGGCGGCCCCTGCGTTTGCCGCCCTCGGCAAAACGATAGAAGAGCGGGGGGGGAGGTGGTAGCGGCCGCGGCCGATTCTTGCGGCCGCGACGGCCGCAGGTAAGAGCGGGGGGAAGGGGGGCCGGCCGCCGCCCGAAAACTCGTGCCGCCTGGGGCGGTCCGCCCCCCCCTAGCTACGCCACTGGCCCATGTAAATACACCAGCACTTATGTTATGATTAAAAGTGTACATTTATTCTTTCCAAAATCCAAGAGTATTAAAATCTTTCAATTTCGTGCTCTATAGGGAATAGTTTCTATTGTATATCAGTCAGTTAGTCAAAAAACTTTATTATGATCACAAGGATCCTAACAAGTATACAGCACAGAATTAAAACAGACATACGCCACTGATGAGATTAAGAAATATAAAAGGATTCCTAAAACAGTTATGCAATTTCAAAATTAAAGAAGGGACTCCAAAAAGGATAAAAAGTGCATCGTGCAACAGCAGCCAAAGGTATGATAGGGATTAAAATGCCTAATGTACATGGCTGCACAGCCAATAAGTACAGAATTTTAAACAGTTGCATAGAGTTCAGATCTAGCATTTCCTTTTCAAAACAGAGTATTTCAAGTACATAATTTCCTGCGCCTGATCCAGAGTGCATGCCAAAATCTAGAGAGACCAAACACAATAGATTGTCTAGTGTCGGTACACAAGGATCTTAACACCTCTAAATAGTGCCCCCGTCCTACTAGACTACATAGCGGGAAAATCCATTTTTTCCTCAACAACTGATAGGTTGGGCAAAAAGAAAGTAGGTGAACTATAGATTCTGGGCTTCCTTGGCATGCCGGACAGAGATCATCCAGGTCAGTACTACTGGACCATTTTGAGCAAAACAGTTTGATAGGAAGTGTCTTATAATGAAACTGCAGAAAAAGTTTCCGTGCCAGCGAAGGAACAATTTCGTCAATACTTGACTCAAAAAACAAGGAACATTTGAATTTAAAAAAGTCTTTGGTCAAACTGTATACTGAATCTGTGCAGTCTTCTGCTAAGATAGATTTTCAGAACACTTCTTTCATTTTTGCTCTTGAAGTTTGCCTCATACTTTCTGGGTTGGTCCAGAAATCGTCCATGCCCAGCTTCCCCAGAATTTTCCGTAAAGAAATGAACCAATTGATTGTTGACTCCTTTGGAAGTCTCAAAAGATCTAACAAGGACTCTCGATAAGTTTCAAGCTCTTCCACAGTCCATAACCTGAACCAAAACATTAGCAGTCTAAGGTTCGCCTTATGTTTCAATTGTCTGTGTGCAAGGTCTATGTACAAGGGTTTCATTGGGGAGCTTGGAGGGAGATCAGCCAAGGATCTTACAAAGCGATTTTCAACAACTGTTAGGGGCGATATGTTGCCTGTCCCCCACAGCTCTACACCATACATTATACCCCCCAATACCTTAGTATTGTAGATTTCAAGCGCAGGAGCAATCTGACGTGAGACTGTTTTTCTGTGTATTTTACTAATATGATTACACTGGAAGATTTGTTGTAACTTAGCCTTCTCCATGTGGGCGTCCCAATTTACTGATGGGGACGCACGAATTCCTAGGTAATCAAAAACATCTACTTGTTCAAGTATAGTACTGCCTGCCCATATTGATCTACTGGAGGATTTTTTCCCTCGTTTGTTAAAAATCATATACTTGGTTTTACCCTCCTTTAAAAACAGACCCCTATCATTACAAAACTTTATAAAATCATTTAAAAGTTGTTGGAGACCCTGAGGTGACTTGGAGATTAAAAGGGTGTCGTTCGCAAATAATAAAGCAGGCACTCTTCTTGTACCTATTTTCGGGGCATCACAACCATCCCTATCCAGAAAATCAATAACACCATTAATAAAAAGAGTAAACAGAGTGGGCGCTAGCACACAACCCTGCCTTACTCCACGTTGTACAGGGAAGGTGCCTGTTACTTCGTTATTTGGACCCCATCTGACCTGTGCTGTATTGGAAGCATGTAATCTAATTAAAATGTCTAGGAGGTTTGCCGGCAGGCCCATCTCTTTCAGTACTCCCCACAGCTTTGCCCGGGGCACTGAATCAAAAGCTGTGCGCAAATCAACAAAGGCCACGTATAGTTTTCCCCCTTTAACACCCACTTCCTTCCAATAAATACAAATAAAACGAAAAACCTGGTCTAGGGTACTAACTTTAGTACAAAAACCCGCTTGGAGATCACTTAAAATGTGAGACTCTATCATCCATTCTTGGAGCCTCCCTAAGACCTGTTTGCCACCATTTTTTGGGAGAGAATCTATAAGGCTTATCGGCCTGTAACTTGATGGAATGGTTCTGTCACCTTTCTTATAGATGGGCACAATTTCTGCGATCTGCCACGATGGCGGTACAGCAGCTCCAGACAAAATCAGATTAGATAGCATATTTATATACGAGCCCCAGAGCCATTTGTCCTCTTTGTACAGGTCATTAGGAATCTTATCTGGACCTGGGGCATGCGCTGATACACATGATGCGATCGCCACATGAGTTTCCTCTATAGAAAAGGTCAGGGCCCCGCAGCCAGTGACTCCCACCTCTCACCATTTGTGTGACTGTCATTGGCGTAGAGGGACCCAAAATAAGCTGTCCATTCTTCAGGCTGAATGTTATATTCCAGCACTGGTTTTTCCCCCTTGAGCCAGAAGGTTGCCTCTCTCCAAAAAATCTTTGGATCTTTGTCTGTTAGTGCTGTATGTAAAGCTGACCATAGTGAACCCTCCCACTTCTTTTTGGCACTAGCAATGGCCCGCCTGTACTTGGCTCTACAAGTCACTATCTCAGAATGGACCTTACGCTTTACTGCACTAATGAGCTCCCCCTTAGGCCTGCTACAGTCCTGGTTGTACCACGTACTCTTGGCGTCATGCTTAGTACCAGTACAGTGACTACCACCTCCCAATACTCTGACTGGCCGACTAAGCAATTCCCTGACCTCTTTAAAAAGCTGCTCGTGACATGAGCCTATGCTCTTTACAGCGTTAATGCTAGGGATTTTATCTAGATTCATAATTAGATCCGATGTTTTCTTCTTAACTAGATCTAGCGCTTCCGGGTGCTTTTCTACCCAGCCCCACTTGACTGATCTCTGATTGTTTGTGAGGGAGAGAACACCCAGTTCAGAACAGCCCTTAGGGGCAGTCTGTACATTGCCTAGCATAGTTAACGAAAGTGCAAGTGCGTTATGATCGCTTTCGTATCTTTTTACCACGGACATGTCATCTACTACAGGCCATAAATTGGGGGAAATTAAGCAATAGTCTATTCTGCTTGTGTGATCGGGTCTATTATAAGTATGATCCCCGTTTGGGTCTGATCTGGTTCTCCCGTTTGTTGCTCGTAAATCATGTTGCAACGTTAGGGCAAGCAACTGACCACCTCTCTTCGTCCATTTGACCTTTGGCAAATTCAGTGGTGGGATAGACCACTCCCGATCCCAATCCTCTGTTAGATCTGGAGCGGTAAGGGCAAGAGGCTCGAAGGTACAATTGAAGTCACCTGCCACTAAGGCAGGAATATTATCCAGGTACTTAGTCAAGGCATGATCCAATATGCAAAGGGTATCTGTTTCATCCATAGCATACTCCACCCTATTATAGACATTAAAGAATTTGCCCTTCCAGCCACTAAATATGGTCAGCTCGAAGGCCAAAATGTCCTGCGAGTCAACATGGAGGCGCTTTATTTTAGACCCTACAGCATTTCTCACCCAGGCCATTAAACCTCCCGACGGTCTGCCCCGCTTTTTTCTGGTAGCAGCAATGGCAAGAGTAGAAAAACCACTTCTATGGGGAGTGGATAAACTCCAGGTTTCCTGTAACAAAATTATATCAAAAGTATCTCTAAAGGTGTACTAATCTGGGTCTAATAATAATTTGGAAATCCCAGCCACATTCCATACCAAAATCCTAAGAGTAGAAGTTACAGATAACCCTACTTCAATAGGACATGCATTCTGAGTTGTGCCATGAGTTTCTATTACAGCTCCAGGCACAACACAGGGTTCAATATTGTGTGTTAAACTGTTTGGTGGCACAAATTCAGTGAGGGTAAAGAGTGTTCCTGCTTGGGTTCAAACGACAAAGCGCCAACAGGCTTCAGTCATCGCTGGCTACTTTTTGTCCCACATGGGCCAGTACATAATTCTTCCCTGGGTGATCTGTGAGGGACTGCCCCTTCTTCTAGCGGATTTTTGTACCTAATATGGATGGAGGTGTTTGTCGGGGGGGAGAACGCGAGAATCAATTGACAGAAGCCCAGATACCAAGGCCTCGTCAAAAAATCTGACTAAGATGGTATCGTTTACTGCCCCCGGAGTGCTCAGTCTACCTACATATCTGATGTCATCTCTAATAATAGAGTAGCAGTGACGGGTTGATTTAAACCAATGATTGACCTTGTTCTTTAGGGAGTCATGGTCTTCATACCCGCTCTTAGAAAATTTTGGGACGTTTGTGAGGTAGACTACGTCACAGATACCTTTAGCATTCGACCTCCTATACACTCCATCCCTAACTGCCCCCATCCCTTGAGGCGCTTCATAGCTCGACCTGGGTGTATGCCCTTCATCTAAAGTCACCACCCCTCTATCAGGGCGTCTAGGTCCTAACACCCCAAGGCTAGCTCCCGGTTGCATGTGTTTTACTACTCTTGAGTCCCTGTCGCTAGGAAAACATTTCTCCACAGGATCTTGTGATTGATGTATGGTGTTTAACAATAAAGCTCGGGATGGTGCTTCATCCAGCCCGTACTGGTGTTGCATCAAACCCTTGCCTTTAGCTGAGGATTGCAGTATTGGTATGGGAGCTTTAGGGGATCCAAGGAGTACTTCATTCCCACAGGTAACCCTCTGGGATAGAGTCTCAACCTCCCTTCTAAGAGCAACCACTTCTTCTTTCAATGACTCAATCAAAGATTTTAATACAACCATTTCATTTGCATAGGCACTTCTAGATTCACTAGGGTGAATCTCTCCAGCCCCAGGGTCATCAGACACAACGTCAAACCTATTATGACAATCAATCTGGGCAATATAGGAAGCAGTAGAGGGCCCACATAGTTCCTTTTGGTGTTTATCTATGGTCAAATCAGGCTCCAGTCCCTTGTCCTTTGCCAATCCCTTCCTTTTCCCTTTGGAATTGGAGTTAAACATGCGTTGAATTATCTTAACTGGTTTTTGTCTATGCAATAATTTTAGGGAAGTGGGGGAAGAAGGTGGGCCAGGTATCAAGACAATGGGATCTACTGCAATATTTCCACTTGTGCTAGTACTAGCGGAGTTTTCTACCAAAGTGGAAGAGTTGGATTGACTAACGGCTATCTCCTGGCACTCCGATAAAATCAATTCGATGCGATCCATAGTCTCATGACAGACTGCACAGAGCGACTATTTCTTCTTTTTAGCATTGTCAAGACCGTGGACCTTCTCTTGACCTTTCCTTTTACCCATCTATCCCAGTAGCCAAGGGGAGGTTTTAAGTAAAATCGTTATGCTATTAATGAGACTGCTTGATGGCGAACCAAAGTGTAAGGGAGTATGAGGAAGAATAGTGGGACTCGGTTGACACAGAGACCTCTATGCAATAGCTAAGTACTAATTATTTGCTGTTTAATTTAGTTTTACAGCCTGCGTCTGTCTCAGGCAGTCCGTATCAGACTCAAACGGTCTCCCCCACGCACAAATACAAAAACACAGGTTAATTAATATCAGTGGCAAAGAAAGGCACTCTAACACCCCCAAAAACCTCCCCCACAAAACAGTATTGCGTAACCTTAGCAATAATCAATGTATGGAAGAACAATCCAGGAAACTTTCCCATCCACAAACTAAGATAGCAGTCACAGTACCTTCAATTCACTTAGGATTCAGGAGGTCCAAAGACTACACCAGAGAAGGAAAAAGCAGACCGGTAGTAGTGACCCAAAAAGGGGGTGGCCCTGCCCTGCCTCTTCCTGGCAATGACGGGCAAGGACGGGCCTGCCCTTGGCCCGGGCTTTGCCCGGGCGCGGCCAGCGCGCGTCCCGCGCCGCGGGATAATAGTGGCGCTTTTCAGCGCGTCTTGAGGCTCCGCCCCCTCCTGGGGGCCTGCAGTACTGTGGGGAATGAGGTCCCCGGGCTATACGGCAGTCGGGCAGGCAGGCAGCAAACAGTATATCATCCTGAAGAGATTTTTACATAAGAAAAAGGTAAACGGCAAACCCGTGTTTTGCGCGCTAACCACTTCGTCAGGACCTCAAAAGTTGTACTTTTAGTTCATCATATTCACACCATAAGAGTTGTCTGCTAACAGAAGTATCTTGGGATTTTTCTACCAAGTGATGAAAACGTATATTACAACTTTGAACCAGTGTAACATAGAACTTTCTAAAACCTCTAAAGTGACCAGTTTCTATATTTAAAAATAACGCTTTCCTGAAATAAATATGGATGGTAAAAGAGCTCGTTAATGATGTAGGTAGGCCTTGAGGACGTAGCCAGCCCGCAAAATGTTTTTAAACAGAATATTAGGACAGGTGTATTTACATAAACTTTATAAAAAAAAATACTACTGGCTGAGTAACTGGTGGGTGGAGGTTTGATCACCGGCCATTATTCTCCGACACCCACCTGAATTTGATAAGACAATGCTCATCTTGAAAGTGCGCTTTTTACGTTTTACAGTTCTCCTAGAGGTCTTGACTCTATCATTGGTAACCCTTAAATATACAATCATCTGTTCAGGACAATATTTTGAAATAGATGGATATTAACAAAAATAACTTTTTTGTTCCCTCCTGAGTTACTCAACTACAGAGCTGAATTGATTTTAGCATCCTGTGAATTGATCCTTTTGGATGTGCTAAATAAAGTTCTAGCTCCTGAAATGACGGAAACATTGATTTTCTTGAACATGATAAACTTTGTTATGTGTTATTGAAAAACCGCCACCTTGCCCACTATGCCAGCCATCTTCATGGTTTAGATCCCCTGTAAGGAAGTCAGTTCTATGCACTTGTATCTGGTGGATGCGACTTGAACATCTTTTGTGACCATTAAAGTGAAAGCAAATAGCAAGCAATAGCAATTGCCACACTGTGTGTGAATTTGATTGAATTAATCTGTTTAATGTAACTGGCTCTCTTCCTCTTTAACTGAAAATGATTTGTATATTCTGGCAGGTCCCCTCTCAATGATTCATTATTATATATTATTTTTGTGTCACACTTTTTAATGCAGAAGATTGGTTCAGTTTGACTAGTTTAACCATGATAAAAAATGTTGCACACAGTTTCCATATTTCACCTTTATTCACGGATGAAGGCAGAAACGTTTAACTTAATCTGATATTTAGCAAAGACATTTGAGCCCAAATAATTTGTTTTTGAAGTTTTCAAGTTCTTCCATGATAAATCGGTATGGTCTATGGGTATTTCAATGCCACGCAAATATTATTTGTTTTGGCACTTACGCCGCTATGGATGACAAGTACTGTTCCAAAAGTATTGTTTTGATGAAGCTCTTTGAACACCAAAAAGATATCTGTTGCGCCCTTGAGCATTATTCATGAAATACCAAAGTGTTCTCACAGGTGGTGATTGGAAAAATTATGACCCACTCGCCGCCTGGTCTGACGATTTGGGACCACCTCCTAAAGTATCTAAGGAAGTAAGAAACCTTGGAATTACCATGGACTCCAAGCTATCAATGAATGCCCAAGTTGACAAATTAGCAGGATCAAACTCCATGACTGTGAAAACTCTGCGATGCATCTGCCCCCACCTGGGATTTCCACATAAGGTCCAGGCTACTATCTTTCTTGTACTGTCTGAACTTGATTACACCAATGGCCTCTACCACAGATCATCTTTATCAACTATGAAAAGACTACAACGAATTCAGAACTCTGCTGCCAGGTTATACCTACATCTTAAGCCACAAGTCCACATCTCCCCTGCCTTGAGGACCCTATATTTGTTACCAGTTGCCAGAAGATCCACATTCAAGCTGCTTTGTGTCACCCACAAAGCAATACTTGGGACAGGACCCCTTTTCATCAGGAATAAAATCACCAAATACACTCAACAAAGAAACCTCTGCTCCAGATTGGCACCTCGCCTCAAAATCCCACCGTACAAGAAAAAAAACATAGGGGGCCCATCCTTTTCTGTTCAAGCAGAGAAACTATGGAACTCGTTACTCCCATAAGATCCGTGGAAAACTATATTCTCTTCAGAAGACTACTCAAGAGTTGGCTTTTCCCTACATAATCACCATACTTAAACACCAATGTACATATCCCTGTGTATATAAGCATTTTATTTGATTATATGTATGTATCTAGATTTGTGTATTTTGTTGTAAAAGTTATCCTTTCAATCCAACTAACAGACTCGCATGTCCACTGCTCAAATTAATTCCTAGTTCCCTTTACTAATTCATCACTAATCCTTTTAAGTTCCGGAGTAGTGTGATACTCGCCGAAAAGCGCATTGCCTCCTCAGGGGTAGTAAACACTATATAAATACAATTACAGTAGTTTTATTTTGGAATATATTTGTCCAGCTACCTGAAGGAGCTAAAGTGATAAAAAACATCATGCTTACTTTCTGATAACAAACTACCCTCTGCTCTACCTTTCCCAATATACCCTGTCTGTCTTAACAAGAGTCGTTGTGAGTCATAAGCAAAAGCAGACTCCCTCTGCCTGGTTTCTTGCTTCAAGAGGAGTGGCCTGAAAAGGGGAGGGTAAAGGAGGTTGATGGTTGCCATTTAACAAGCTCCACACTTTGAGGCAAAGATGTGTAAAATGCAAGCTGGCTTTTTTCAACTCAAATCAGTATTGCGATTGTGTACTTTGTGAGGACTTGGCAGTACATGCTGTAAACCTACTGTAATTCTACCATAGGAAGTTGATTGCGTTTTTTCTGAGATTCAGAACATCGTCCTGTGTCCCCTTGCCTGTGAAATCACAAAGCGTCTTCATAGCACATATCTTTCCATCTATTTATTTAGTCCCCAATGAGAGTGAAGCCAGGTTTTTGTAGCAAGATCATTTTTATTTCTGAATATGTGGAGCCGTTGCATTGTAGTAACCATTTTGAAATCAATAACACATTTGCCATAATCAGAGAATGGAAATGATTCCAAGGCGGGTGACTCTCTCCGAAAAATGGCAAGTGGAAAATTATTGTATGGTGCTATCACTGGATATCACCTAGCTATGGGTTTTTCACAAGTGTATAATTCTGAACACATGATGAGAGACTATGGGGTATGTGGGGTAGCGGAACATCGTAGAACCAAAGGAATGATTGTGATGGACGTTCACATGCTTATCTTATTTGTACATATCTGTCAATGGGTTGAGTTGTGCTTAATGATGTATTTGTGTTTTTCGTTGCTGGCATGATACAAACTCAAGTAACCAAAATATAATTATATACTGTCCGAACAAAATTAATTAAATATTTCTTTGTTTATGAAAAATTCCGTAACTACTTGATTCAGTACGTATCCTGTGCACAGGTATTTTACAGTTAATATTATTGTGCAGCAACCAGATATACAGTGGGCCGGATTCAAAAACTGCATTTCGTGGTACATAAAATAGTACTACTCAGATACTACAAAATGTAATTCACAAACATATGGCTGGAGATCTCTGCTTCTCCTATTTTTTCCATGTGGATATCTCTACCATGGTGGAGGTGATCTCTACGCACACATAATTATATGAATTATCAGTATACATGGGAGGGACAAGCAGTAGTTGTGGGAACATGGGGCAGAATTAATACTAAATTGGGAGATTTATTTAAGGAGCATTACCTTTGCAAAGCAGGCTTAGTATCTTTTTGTCTCTTAATCTTTTATGCCTAAGTAAATTTATTATTGTGAAATGCAAGCATTTTCGATATAAATTCAATAAAATGTAATATACGGAAAGTGCAAGAAGTGCAAGTGAAATAAGTACTAAGATCAGATATATTTTTCTCACATTGCCTAGTTTCCTTCTCATATATATCTAAGATCATGGAGTGTACAAAACTGAAGCATTCTATGGTTAGTTTTCTTTTTCATTCTAAAAAGGTTGGTGGGTAATCATCTTTAAAATGTTTTGCAATCAATGTTTAATACACGATTATACCATCGAGAAGTCATGTTTTCGTGTTCCGACCTTGATCTTGAAGTCAGTTGCATTAGCACAACCTTCCAATTAGTGCTAATTTGACCACTTTCCAAAGCTATCAATCCATACATGTAAGATTTGCTGTGAATGAGGACTCTGGATCAGCAGCATGGAAGGATGTTTTATTATAAAGTTATAGAATAAAGTTAATAATGTAGTCCTTGTTCATAAAAGAATAACTTTAAATCACTTAGAAATGTATAGACGATTCTCCTCCCTTTTAAAGTCATTTTTATGACGTCTAGGATTCACTAGAGCTGAGGAATTGGCTGGTGCTTCAAGCACCTGAAATGAAGAATGATTGCAGTCCTGAGGTCAATGTATGCCCCTTTTTAGATCTGCTTAAATCTCCACGCTCCTCCTTTCGAATTTCCTAGTCCATTAACATACTTGAAATGGAAAGTGGGTACAGTGAGAGTGGAAGTGTTGAGGTCTAGCACATGCCCATTACAGCTAAAGTTGAAAGATCGTTTATCGAGATAAGAAGCCCCACTTTAGTCATTTTCCTTTACCTTGAGGCACCCGATTGACTGTAAATTTGCTTTTCCCACCCTTGACTCCAACCCTCTTTACAATTTGGTTCAGAAAATGATGGCCTGCCCCTTATGAGAGGGATGACCCCTCTTTTCTTCCACTATTGTGGAGCAATAGTGTTGTGGCGGTTCCTCACAGTGTTAGCCCCCTGTAACTCTGCTCTCGGCTGGGAGTAACCTGCCTACGTGTTTCAGTAGTTGTTATGGTAATAAAATGACAAGAATCAGACTGATAATGTTCTAGGTTTCCTGGACTTTGTGTGTACCAGAAGATAATTGACTTGAATGTTTGAACAGAGTTTGCCTACTATGTTTTTTAGCCACAATGGGCTCCTGTCCACCTGGAGGGACTGACTCTACCAACTGCAGAGGTCATCCATAGGTTGGTATTTCCAACCTGCATACGTTGGCAGGGTGGCACCCATAGTAACTGTGTACCCGTCTCTAGTGTCTAGGCTGAAGTGTTTAGGGTTACTCTGTGACATGACGATTAACCAAAGTCTTGTCAGCCTGGGACAATCATTAATTATTTCCTTCCAAGTTTCTTCACACATTTGAAATCGGAGGGATATATGGTTAGATTGGATACACTGTTATTTCCCATTCCAGCTTTTTTACTTCCATAATTTGTTTTATCAGATTATACTTTTTCTATCTCTTACATAGAAAGTGTGAAGTTTTCAAGACTCATAGAAATGTTTTCATTATGTCCTCTTACCCTTTAGGGTGACATGGTTTTGTTTATAATGCCGGTTACCTAAGATCACTATGGTGGTCGAGATGATGCATTTGTCCCATGATGGTTCAGTCTTACTGATGCTTTAGTTTCTGCAAGTTCTGGACTTGTTTTCATTATATAAGATAAAATCGGCAATCAGATCTTATAAAAACTCCAGTACCGAATCATAGTCAGAGAGGGACTTGGCACTAGAACTATCATGCCAGAATTCACGCCGGATTGCAGTGCCAACCAGGCACAGTGAGAAGAAGTGGCCTTCAGCCTGTCGCTGTTTATTTTCCAGCCCAAACAAGCTGCTATAGAGAATAGCTGACTTGCTATTTCATAACAAAAACATAGGTATGCTGTGCGCTCCATCTCAGAAACTCAAACACAGGCTTGCTATTTACTGCTTTAGCTAAAATTAACATATCCCTTAGAAATAGCTTGAGGACATTATAACCTCCAGAACTCAATAACCAATGTTAGAAATGTTCCTACTCTTCTCACTGACCATGACATGTTTAGTCACAATCCTTTTTGCTTTCTGTGTGTTACCAGTCATATTTTCTGCACTAGATTAGGATTTATAATAAACAATTTAAAATACATGCCCTGTTTCTCAGTGTTACTTTGAGGATGTTATTCATTTGCAAAGAGGGTTAGGTGTTCCACTGTGCACCTGAATTCCTCTTGTTGGATTGATCACTACTATTAAACTCTTCCTGCACAGTATTGTTCAGTAGATTGTGCATGGGTTGCAGTCCAATTGGATTTGTAATTTGTATTGGTGCATTGACCAAATCCTTGCACCAGGGGATTAGAAATCTGACACTTGGGGGGGTAGGAGTGCCTAGATTGTATTAATAGGCCATCAGAATTCTTGCACAGGTCCAATATAGTTCATATATACTAAAATTCAGAATTTGTTTCAAATTGACCCAATTACAGCCGTGTGCATAAATTGTTTAAGGTATTTTCTCTGAATTTATCTCTAAGCCAGCTCTCTCCTCTCAGTTCTCTTTCTCCTTATCATAGCAGGGAAAGTGTAGACCGATAAGCCGACTAGACTATACTGTAGATATGTCACCTAGTTCTCTCTTCACAGCATAGCCCTTTAAGATTTGCCAAGTCTCTCCAGTTCTTTTCAAACCTCACTAATCAACTTCACAACTTCAGTTATTTTAAAAAAAATACCTCTTTGGGAGAGTCTAACCTAAACTTTTAGATCATAGAATGATTTAAACTCTGCTCCTCAGATCAAGTGATGCAAAGTTACTGTGCCTCTCTCAATCCATGGCTGGAGCGCCTCTTTTGTAATTTGCTTCTCTTGATGAGGGTTTCACCTAAATGGTGTATCCTTCCTTACTCCAAATAGGACATTTTACTTATCTCATAAATGCTTGTTATATTTTACACAAATGCATCTACGTCTTAAGTTTAATTAAAAAAAAATTTTTTTTAAACCTTCTGACCCTGAAATAAAAATAAGAGCAGACACAACTCACATCCTTCTCTCATTAATTTTAGTAGTTTATTATCAAAAGCTGTAGCCATGCTGAGCAGCAGCATACAATATCCATCAGCACCCACCCCCTTCTTCCACTGAATTTGACAACTTGAATCTACTAGTTCTTAGAGTCAAGCCACCCCAAATAAATCTCAGAATCATCAAAATCTTCTTTCAGATGTATACAAGCAAAGCCGGAAACAAGAAAAGAAGACATGGTAAAGCCAATATTTTATTAAGGTTTATCCTTCCCACAATTGACAAAGTATCCTCTTCCAAGAATCTAGCTGTTTTTAGAACAAGGGATTTGTTATTTAGTCATACAACGCATTCTGGCCTGCTCAAACAGTCACACCAAGATGCTCTGCTGCTCTTGAGGCTTTCTCTCTCTGAAACATCGTTTTAAGTACATTTTCTGTAGCTTCCACTAACAGTACCCAGTTTGAAATATTGACTTAATAGCCACTGACAGCAGAGAAATTTGCTGTAGCATTCACTGTTTTCTCTAGATTGGCCTGTGTTAGATTCAAGTACAGTAATATGTTGCCAGGCTAAAGATAAATCTTGGCTGCTTGAGGGCACTGCATCAGACTTAAGATATCTGTCCTTCCTGACATCAAGACTGCCAAGGGTTATGTAAATATAACAAATAGAGAAGGTGCCCAATTTTACCTATTTAGGTAATGTTTTTAACAATAAACTGAATTGGGACAAACTAATTATGACAAGGGCCCAACAGACCAGTAGAATAACAGAGGGGCTGTTTCGTTTTGCCTGTAAATTGGGACACAAACCGGTTACAGAAATGATAATTTTATACAAATCCAAATGTTAATCTGTAGCTACTTTTGGGGCCGGAGTATGGGGTTATTATAAGAGTTATCAGATTCAGGTTTTAGAGAACAAATTTTTAAAAAGGCTTTTAATGATTCCAAGTAGTACTTCAACCTCATTTTGTCACTCAGAGGTGGGCCTGGAATACGTGAAAGATAGGATAGACATTGCACCCCTTATCCTATGGGCGAAAATCTGGTCTTCAGAGACTTTGACATTCACTAGGAGTATCCTTAAAGATTGTATGAACCTGGATAATGCAATGTCACTGCCTTGGCTGCGTTATGTTAGGGATACTTTTTATAAGATTGGCCTAGAGGAATGTTATAATAACCCAGATACTATTGAGTCTAATATGAAAATGATTATAAAAAATGCATACCGACTGAATTAAGGATGTTTGACCAGGGCAGGGGAACGTTAGATGATGGGGCATTAGGTCCCCAGCAATTTTATTTGTCTTTTACTTCGCATGTACAATCGCGTTTTCTGTTGACCAGATTTTGATTGGGAACACTGCATTTTTTAGTGGCCTATCCTAAACAGGCTGGCTGGTGTGAGAGACTAGCCCCCTGTCCTTGTAATAATCTGGCCAAACAGAGTACAACGCATTTTATGTTGTTCTGTTCCCTGTACAAATACCCTAGAGCACGTTTTATTAAACCTATATTGAACGCTATTAGGCCCTGCTCTTATCAAGAGGGCTATGCCTATTTAAGGGCACTATCTACGGCTGTAATCTCTAGTGCAGTACTTAGTTTTATTAGAACTGCATTTATAATCAGGAAACGTTATGAAGTGTGAAAATGAATCTAATTTTATTCATTTTACTAAGAATTTTCTTTTTAGTCTATTGTACAAACTGAGGTGGGGTTAGCAATGATGATTTTAAAATTGATTAATTTTGCTGGTTTATTAAGATCTATGGAAGGGATTATGTGCGAATTTTGTAATTGATTTTAGATGTTTTATTGTGTAAACTTTTATGATTCTAATGAATCGAATAAAGTTATTTGAACGAACGAACAAATAGAAGAGGTGAATAAAGGCAGTCCTGTCAAGAACCTCTGCCATTATCTATCTCCTCTGGGATTACCCTGGAGAACCACTTATGTCTTTCATATAATCTGGGTATTGATCTGGTGAACGGAGCCAGTATACCAAAGTTCTCCATTACCATACATAAAATCTCCCAATTCACCAGATCAAATGCCTTCCCAGCGTTCAGAAAAATGGTGGCCATAGGCCTACTTTTAGTTGATCCCACCTCCAATGTTTATATCAGGCAGGGGTATTAGTCACATGAGTTTGTCCTGGAATGTACCCTCCTGGATCTTCTTAAATCAGATCTCCTAACACCCCTCCCAGATAACCAGCCAATGCTTTCATCAGGAGTTTATAATCACTATTAAGATAGCTTCCCTACCTCTTCCAGAATATTATTACTAAGTGCTATAAATGGGTTTGTATTACATTTTAGTGCATGTGTGCTAGAATTGGTCATGAAGATAGAATTGAACTCATTTTGCCAGGTAGTCTCCAGTTTTCTGCACTGTTTTGTCAAAGTCTTTAGCATGCTACAGGTTGTGGCGGGATTTGGAATTGGAGATTGAGATTGAGGTTGTCCCTGGGGTCTTTTCCTTCTAATACTGATTTGGAAGTGGTAGTTGTCTTTTTATGTTGGGACAGAAGGGGATTGTTTGGCTGTTTGTCTGGGAATGTCACTGAGAAGGGTAGCGTTTTGCAGTCCCATAAGATGACTGGAGTGAGGGTTATGTTGCAGTTTTCAGATCATATTGGAGGAAGCTTTTTTTGGACGAATTGCTATGGACCTTCTTTGAGGTCCAGATTGGGTCATAGGTTGGTCGGTGGAGGTGATCAAGTGTTCAGAGAAAAAGGTAAAAGTAGAGATTTGCTTCAGGAATGCTTCTGCTAGACTGATAATGCATTATTATGTCAGTATTTTATAGTTTGTGTTCAGGGATATCTTGATGAGTTGCCTTGTACTTTGGTGCATATTGTTGGGGGAGGTTGATTCACAATGGAGTGAGGTTGTTTTTGTGGATCATGGCTAAACCTTCACCCCCAACGTGTTTGTCAGCCTGTATGATGATTAGTCCTGCTCTTTGTGTACAAATATGGAGGCAAATAAGTCTGCATATCAGGTCTCTGTTTTGGGTGTGAGATCAAGGTGTTAGTGATGAGGTCATACACATTTTGTGCATGTTTGTTCCCTGATCTTTTGATTATAACAAAATTGCAATAACAGACCATGATTTTTAATTTTAGGTTGGCATTTTCATGAATGAAACATGCATTGTCAAGTTGTATGTTTAAAATAGCTAAATTAAGACAAAATAATTTCTAATGGATAGCAACTCGAATCCCTTCCCAGATGCCACATGGGATCTGGATTATTTTGTGCCTCCAAGCCTTCTGAGTATTTTTAGTTGGTTTTACAATCTATCCCCAACTATTTCTACAAGTCAGATAAAGGCTTTTCAAAAAGTAATATTGGCCACCTTTATGGTTAAACCTCTGCAGTTCCCTGTTCAGTTGCTATGGTTTCTCTGGGCTCCTTGCCTCCAGTTGGCATTGCTTCTGTGTTGATACAGCTCTGTTAACTGGCACACAAAATGCCATTAAACTGGAAACTTACCTAGCAATGGAATTTCCTTTTCCTGAGAGACTAGACTCCTCATGTGGGAGAGAAGTTCAGATTTAGGATAAATATAAATCACTGGCCTTAGAATGCTGTGATCATGGAAGATGGGTGTGCCCATGGCATGATGAATGACACACAAAAATGTAGGCTAACACAAAAATGTAGGCATTTAATTTATTTCAAATATTTTTTATTTTAGTTTTTTAGCTAAGGCTAGCACTCTTAATCTGAAATTGATGTGGGATTCACCTGAATCTGTCATTATTTGTGGATCATTTTCCAAAGAATTACAGTATACTTGCAATGTATTAACCCTTATCTTATTCTATAAAGGGTAAGAATCCATCACTACAATATTGTGACCTCAAATTTAACCATTTAGTTGGTTGTGTTTTGGCAGTACACCAACCTCTAATTTCAGCCCCTTTTACCAGTTTTGTTTGATCTTCAGTAGCTGTCAGTCTGCTTATGGACAGTGTCTCTTTGAGATTTTAGCACCAATTTCTTTTTTCATGATCTGGGCTTTAATTACATATTCAGACAAATACACATCTTCAGTTAAAATGCAGTCTATATTACTTAATTAAACAATAAAGAAGTATACAAAGGTTTTCCTCTGATATAGTTCCTAAATTAGCTATCAAACCAGATGCAATCTTGGTGCACCAAATACAACAGGCCCCTACCCAATGTCATCCGTCATTGAAAAGGGCAGAGATCCTGAAAGATTCTATTCCTCCCTATCTCCTTTGAGAGCCAGGAAGAAGACTGCACGTTGCTGCTTTCTCATGACGGCTATTGCAAAAGGCAGTTTCTTGCCCATCAATTATGATTCCTCCCCAAAGGGGGATTCCGTGATCAAGAAACACTGTGACTTGTGGAACAGAAAGGTGGTAGCTTCCATCCTTTCAACTAGCCAATGTGCTTGATTAGCCATAGTGTTGCACTATAGGGAGAACTTTCTCTCCATCCTATTGGGATGCACAGTCTGTCCTGCTACACATATCTTCAAGGAGAGGTGAATTGCTTACCAAAACATTGATGAAAGTTAAACATGTAAGAAAAACATGTAGTAAACTGCAAGTTGAAGGCAGAGTATCCTGGGCAAACTCAGGCTGTGAGACCAACCCATTGTCATTAGCAGTGGTGCACACAGGAGGAGTTGCTAATGGTGTCCATCAGTAACTTATTTAAAGGGAATGATTACAGTTGGACCCCCAGTGTCAGCCAACAAGTACATTTGTGTTAGAACTGGGGGTCTCTAGTTGGCAGAGGTAGGTACCTTTGACCAAATAGGGACCCTTGCTTCTAGTCAGGGTAAGGGGATACACTCCTAAAATAACCCCTGCTCACCCCCTTGGTAGCTTGGCACGAGCAGGCAGGCTTATCTCAGAGGCAGTGTGTAAAGCATTTGTGAACACATACAGTAATATAGTGACAACACTACAGATGGACACCACACAGGTTGTATATCAAAAATAAGTATTTTTTATATAGACTTAACACAAGACCACAAACGACAAAAATCCACAATACTGTTCTTAAAAATGGTAGAAATAGCTTAGTTCTCCTTAGATGGTAAGTGCGACACTTATTGTTCAATGTATCTTTGGATGCGTAACGCTATGCAACGAAAGTGTTGCAGGGAAGGTGATGCGTCGGTTCCTTACACGCAAGAACGGTGATGCGTCGGTTCCCTACTGCTGCGCAGGGGACGGTGATGCGTCGGTTCTTCTCGGTGTGGGGAGGTGATGCGTCGGTTTCTTACTGCGCTTCCGTGGGATGCGACCAGCAGCGCCGTGATGCGATGACGATCCGATGCAATGCAACAAAAATGGCGTCTTCTCCTTGATGCGACAACTACGAGGCGATGCGTGCACGCCCGACGGCCGTGCGGCGACTCTGTGAATCTTCTGAGCCGCGACAGGCCCTGCGACACGCTTCTCCGGTGATGCGACGGCGTCTGCTGCGACGGCGACAATCTTCCCCGGCGATGCGAGGCGCTTCGGTGATGCGACAGCGGCGGCACCCTTACTCAGTGATGCGATGACAGCGGCTGCGGTGGCGACACGCTTCTCCGGTGATGCAACGGCGTCTGCTGCAATGGCGACACTCTTCTCCGGTGATGCGAGGAGCTTCGGTGATGCGATGCGAGAGCGGTAGCGGCGGCACCCTTACTCAGTGATGCGACGACAGCGGCTGCGGCGACGTCACGCTTCTTCTCCGTGAGTCGCGCTTCCAGCTCCCTGCGACACGCAGTCCTTCAAAAGGCCCAGCACAACAGCAGGCATTTCAAATTCCCAGCAAGGGAATTCAGGGGAGCTGGTTGGTGAAGTCTGTTGTCCCTGAGACTTCAGCAGGAGGCAAGCTCAATCTTCAAGCCCTTGGAGATCCTTTACAAGTTGATGAAAGTAGGACAAAGTTCCTTTCTCCTTTCTTTGGCAGTCAGGCAACCACTGCAGGCCAATCCCCCAAACAGCACTCAGCTTAGGGATAGTCTCCTCCTTCAGTTTCTCTCTGGTTCCTCTCCTCAGCAAAGGTTCTTCTTGTTTCCCAAAAGTGATCTAAAGTTCTGGGGTCTGGGTCCCCCTTTTATACTCATATTCTCTTTGTTCTCTGAAGGCAGAGAGGCCTTTGCCTAGTCCAAACCAGTTCTGGTCAGTCCTGGAGCACTTTGTTTACAGGACTCCTTCTTTCCTTTGACAGTGTAGGCCAGGGACATCAGACGCACCACAGGAGGTGGAGCCAGCATTGTGGAGGGAAGGCACAGCCCTATTCAGACCCCAGGTGCAACTCCTCCCACTACTCTACATGGAGATCTCTCTATTCAGCCCTGTGCTGACTCACCCTGTCTCCTGGAATCCCCCAGCCCCTGTCACTCAAACTCCAGACAAGGAATACACAACCTAGCAGAGGCAGGCTTGGATAGTTAGGCAAGAAAATACCTACTTTCTAAAAGTGGTATTTTCAAACACAATGTTAAAACCAACTTCACTAAAAGATGTATTTTATCATTCTGAGTTCAGGCATACTAAGTTCGTTTTTCTACCATGTTCCCTGGGTCAGTTAGGATTATAAGATGTTATAATCAAACTGCCTATTCTGGCCTATGGGGACAGGTAGCCTTGCAATAGTGAAAAACGAAATTGGCTGTAATTCACTATTAGGACATGCCACACACACCAGGGCATGTCCTACCTTACACATACAATGCACCCTGCCCTAGGGCCTACCTTAGGGGTGACTAATATGCAGGAAAGGGAAGGTTTGGGGACTGGTAAGTGGGTGCACTTACCAAGTCGACATGGCAGTACCAGACTGCACACAGGCTCTGCAATGGCAGGCCTGAGACACACTTTACAAGCTGCTCCTGTGGGTGGCACAACCAGTGCTGCAAGCCCACCAGCAGCATTTGAGTCACAAGCCCTGCTCACAACCAGTGCACTGTACTAGGGTCTGACAGTGAATCAAATAGGCCAATCATGGAGTCACTAATCCATACATCAATTTACCATAGGGAGCACTTGCACTGTGGCACTGAATAGCAGTGGCACAGTGCCTAAAGCATCTATAACCAGCAAAAACACATGAGGCAACAGCAAAAAATGGAAGGGAGACCCACGCCAATGGTGCCAGGTCTAACACGTGTCCCCTGCAGCTGAAATGTGGGGAGAACTACCCTACCTCCTGGGAGTTCTCATCACTAAGGTAGAAAAATATGGACAGACCATCAGCATTGGCGTGTTCTGTACCAGGGTGGTGTTCCACCGTGAAATCCATCCCCTGTAGGGAAATGGACCACCTCAACAGCTTTGGATTCTCACCCCTCATCTGCATCAAACATCTGAGGGGCCTGTGGTCTGTCTGAACCCGGAAGTGAGTCCCAAACAAGTATGGTCTCAACTTCTTCAGTGCCCAGACCACAGCAAATGCCTCGCGCTCAATCGCACTCCACCTCTGTTCCCGTGGAAGTAACCTCCTACTGATGAAGGCTACAGGTTGGTCTAGGCCCTCCTCATTTATCTGTGACAAAACAGCCCCCACACCATGCTCTGAAGCGTCTGTTTGAACGATAAACTCTTTTGAGAAGTTGGGTGCCAGGAGCACGGGCGCCGTGCACATGGCAGTTTTCAGGGCCTCAAAAGCTTTCTGACAGGTGTCAGTCCAAATCACTTTCTTGGGCTGCTTCCTGGAAGTCAGCTCTGTCAAGGGGGCAACGATGCTGCCATACCCCTTGACAAACCTCCTGTAATACCCGGTGAGTCCTAAAAAGGCTCTCACCTCTGTCTGGGTCTTGGGGGGGGGGGTTCCCAAGCCAGGATGGTCTCAATCTTGGGCTGCAGGGGCGCAGCCTAGCCGCTCCCAACCTGGTGTCCCAAGTACACCACGGAACCCTGCCCGATCTGGCACTTACTCGCCTTGATCGTGAGGCCTGCCCTCCGCAGCACCATCAACACTTCCCAGAGGTGGCGCAGATGTTCTTCCCAACTGGCGCTGAACACTGCGATGTCATCCAGGTAGGCGGCACTGAACTCTTCCAGTCCAGCCAACACCTGGTTGACCAACCTCTGAAAGGTGGCATGGGCATTCTTCATCCCAAAGGGCATAACCCTGAACTGGTAGTGCTCATCTGGTGTGGATAATGCTGACCTCTCTCTTGCCCCATCAGTCAAGGAGATCTGCCAGTACCCAGACGTTAAGTCAAACGTGCTGAGGTACCGAGCAGCCCCTAACTGATCGATGAGCTCATCAGCTCTGGGGATGGGGTGTGCGTCAGTCCTCGTGACTGAATTGAGCCCTCGGTAGTCCACACAGAACCGGAGTTCTGGCGTGGCACCCGGTGCGGCAGCCTTTGAGACCAAGACCACTGGGCTGGCCCAAGGAATGTTAGAGGACTCAATCACCCCTAACGCAAGCATCTTGGAGACCTCCTCCTTGATGCAAGCTCTCACCCTGTCAGTTACCCTGTAAGTTTTGTGCTTAACAGGAGGAGTGTCTCCAGTGTCCACATCATGGACGCACCAATCAGTGACACTGGGAATCCGGGAGAACAGATCAGAAAACTGTCCCAGCAACTGGTGGCAGTCATTCTGTTGCTCAGGGGTCCGGGTGGAAGAGAGGTCCACACCATCCACTGACCCATCTCGCTCTGTCGCCGACAGGAGGTCAGGAAGAGGCTCAGTCTCCTCCTCCATTCCAGCATCTGTCGCTAAGAGCATGCCCACTTCGGACCTCTCCAAGTGGGGCTTCAGGCGGTTGACATACAGGACCCGCAAGGGGCTCCTGGGAGACCGCAAGTCCACCAAGTAGGTAACAGGACTTTTGCGCTCCACCACCTCAAATGGTCCGGTCCACTTATCCTGGAGCGCGCAGGGCTCCACTGGGGCCATGACCCACACTTTCTGACCAGGCTGAAGCTCAACCAGAGTGGCATTCTGGTCGTACCACCACTTCATCTCCTCCTGGCTGGCTTCCAGATTCACCTCAGCGAGTTGTCTGAAGCGCCTAGTCTGGTTCCTGAAGGCCAGCATGTAGCTATATACATCCTGGAGAGGTTTCCTGGGAGATTGCTCCTAGCCTTCCTTGACCAAACTCAGAGGTCCTCTCACTGGGTGACCATAGAGAAGCTCAAAGGGGCTGAACCCTAAAGATTTCTGTGGCACCTCACGGTATGCAAAGAGAAGGCATGGTAAGAGGACGTCCCACTTACGCCTCATGGGTTCTTCCAGACCCAGAATCATGCCCTTGAGGGTCCGGTTGAACCTTTCAACCAGCCCATTACCTTGGGGGTGGTAAGGAGTGGTGAACTTGTATGTTACACCGCACTCCTGCCACAGGGACTTCATATACTTGGAAATTAAGTTTGTACCTCGGTCAGACACCACCTCTCTAGGGAACCCCACATGGGAGAAAATTCCCATCAGTGCCCGTCCCACCACGGGGGCCGTCACTGTCCTGAGAGGGATGGCTTCCGGGTACCGGGTGGCATGGTCCACCAAGACCAGGATGAACCTGTTGCCCATGGCTGTCTTGGGGTCCAGTGGCCCCACAATGTCAATACCCACCCGTTCAAAGGGGGTGCTGACCACAGGGAATGGCTGGAGAGGAGCCTTCTGCTTCCTCCCACTCTTTCCACTTGCCTGGCAAGTCTGACAGGTCCTGCAATGAGTGTCTGAACTCTTGCGCATTTGGGGCCAATAAAAGTGGGTGACAAGCCTCTCAAAGGTCTTGTCCTGCCCCAAATGTCCTGCTAACGGCACATCATGAGCCAGCCCCAGTAGGAAGGCTCTGAAGCGCTGGGGTACCACCAGCACACGGGCTGACCCAGGCTCAGCAACCTTAGGCTCACTATACAGGAAACCATTCTCCCAGTAGATCCAATGTGATCCAGACTGATCACCTGCTGCCTGGTTTGCAGCCTGCTGCCGCAAACCCTCAAGAGAAGGGCACTTCTTCTGCTCCTCGCAGAACTCTTCCCTGGAGGGTCCTCCTTCCTGCTGCCAATGGGTCAGCTCAGGCAGGTCCCCAAGTTCAGCTACCTGTTCCCCTGTAGGCTCCAGGGCATCCCCCTCAAGGTCTGCCTCCTCCTGGACCGTGGGAACTTCGGGGCGGTTTCCCGCGCCCCCTGCCTCTTCTCTTTAAGGCAGGCACCTGGGCCACTCTTTCAGGCTCCAGGTCCTCTTGAACACCCTTACTGGCTGCCATGGACCCTGTGGTCACACACGCCCAGTCAGGCAAACCCAACATCTCCAAATGAGCACTTCGCTCCACCTTGGCCCAAGGGGAGCTCTCCAAATCGTTACCCAACAGACAATCAACAGGCATGGCTGGCCTCACAGCTACTTGAAGAGTACCAGAGACCCCCCACTCAAAGGGAACCTGAGCTACCTTGCAGTGGCTCTCTGTGTTGTCAGCGGCAACAACTGGGTAAAATGCATTGGGGACCACCTGCTCTTCAGACACCAGGTGACACTTGACAGCTGTCACACTGGCTCCTGTGTCTCTCAGAGCCTCCACTCTATGGCCATTGATGGTCACCCACTGCCTGTACTTCTTAGTGTTATCAGGCAGCTGGGTCCTGGGGACCATCTCACAGTCTCCTAAAGAGACAAGGGACATCTCTGCGGGACCCCACCCACCTTGGACACCCATCTCCTCCCCCATTTCTACCCTCGCCATCTGCAGGGGTGGTGCACCAGGGGGTGCTGTCTTCCCATACTGTGTGCACTGGGGATCAACAGACTTATGGCCCACTTCACCACACTTGAAGCACCTCAGGGGTCCCCTAGGAACAGGTCTACCTGTCGGGCCCCGGGCTTCTTCTCAGGGGGAGGCTGGGAACCTTTCCCTTGGTTCCCTTGGGGATTACTTTGGGGCCCTTTCTGGAACTCCCTCTGTTTACCCTTGTCCCCCCACTCTTCTGCTGGGGACCCTGCCCACTCTTGGCGGAGTCTCCCACGTGATCCTTGTGGACCCGGGTGCTCACCCAGCGATCCGCCTCCTCAGCAAGCTTCCTAGGGTTAGTCAGCCTACTATCAATCAGGTGCTGGCGTAGCTCTGGAAAACAATTACTTGACAAGTGCTCCCATGCAATTAAATCAAAGAACGCCTCAAAATCATTCACTTTGCTACCCTTCACCCAACCATCCAATGCTCTGCAAAAAAAAGTTACATACTCTACCCAGGTGCTTGACTCCAACTTTTGCAATTCCTAAATCTCTGGCTATACAGTTCAGGAGTCAACCCATACCTGGACATCAATGCTTCTTTCATGTGGCTATAAGAATTGTGGACCTCAGAAGGCAAGTCTAACAAGGATTCCCGCCCCTCACTAAGGAACCGCCCCCACAACCCCGCTCCCCAATCTTTCTCAGGGACCCGGTGGGAGGACATGGCTACCTCATAGGCCTTGAACCACTGCCCAATATCATCATTCTTATAAAATTCTTTAACCACATCCTTAGGTATATACACCCTTGCTTCAACAGGCATGGACGGTGTGCTGCCACCAGAGGGAGTATTCTCTAAGCTCCTAGCTTTTAACTCCAATTCCCTCAAACTTCTCTCATGCTCCAATTGCATCCTCTTTTCCTCTAGGGCCAATTTCCTATTCTCCAACTCCAACTGCCCACCCATCTTGAGTTTGGCCAGCTCCATTTCGTGCATCCTACTTTTCTCCCTGTCCTCCAGCTCCTCTGGGGACAGGCCCTTGGCAGAAACACTGCTACCTGCTGGGGAAGCTACTCTCCTCTCCCCTGGACCCACTGGCCCTTCCAGCTGCTCATCTGCATTTTCAGCCCCCTCCACTTGCTCAGGGGTGCTCCTTGCTTCCACCCAGGCCCTCAGTGCCTTTTGGAACTCATCCTTCTTGGTGAGACCGGTCATAGCAACTTTAAATCTCCTGCTGAAGTGCTTCAGCTGTCTCACATTGTAGCTTTCTAGTTTCTCCTCTTCAAAATCAAAATCAACAGATGCGATGGACGCTGTTTTGCTCATGGTGAAACTTGGCAGTTCTTGGCAAAAATAGAAATCCCAGGAAAAACAATCTACCAAAATGTAAGTGGTTGCGTTTGGTCTGCACTCACTAGTAGTGTACACCAATCACTGTATGTGAGTCACAAATGCAAGTTCAGAATCCTCACCGCTGACCACCAATGTTAGAACTGGGGGTCTCTAGTTGGCAGAGGTAGGTACCTTTGACCAAATAGGGACCCTTGCTTCTAGTCAGGGTAAGGGGGTACACTCCTAAAATAACCCCTGCTCACCCCCTTGGTAGCTTGGCACGAGCAGGCAGGCTTATCTCAGAGGCAGTGTGTAAAGCATTTGTGAACACATACAGTAATATAGTGACAACACTACAGATGGACACCACACAGGTTGTATATCAAAAATAAGTATTTTTTATATAGACTTAACACAAGACCACAAACGACACAAATCCACAATACTGTACTTAAAAATGGTAGAAATAGCTTAGTTCTCTTTAGATGGTAAGTGCGACACTTATTGTTCAATGTACCTTTGGATGCGTAACGCTATACAACGAAAGTGTTGCAGGGAAGGTGATGCGTCGGTTCCTTACACGTAAGAACGGTGATGCGTCGGTTCCCTACTGCTGCGCAGGGGACGGTGATGCGTCGGTTCTTCTCGGTGTGGGGAGGTGATGCGTCGGTTTCTTACTGCGCTTCCGTGGTGATGCGACCAGCAGCGCCGTGATGCGATGACGATCCGATGTAATGCAACAAAAATTGCATCTTCTCCTTGATGCGACAACTACGAGGCGATGCGTGCACGCCCGACGGCCGTGCGGCGACTCTGCGAATCTTCTGAGCCGCGACAGGCCCTGCGACACGCTTTTCCGGTGATGCGACGGCGTCTGCTGCGACGGCGACACTGTTCTCCGGCGATGCGAGGCGCTTCGGTGATGCGATGCGAGAGCGGCAGCAGCGGCACCCTTACTCAGTGATGCAACGGCTGCGGCGGCGACACGCTTCTCCGGTGATGCGACGGCGTCTGCTGCGACAGCGACACTCTTCTCCGGTGATGCGAGGCGCTTCGGTGATGCGATGCGGCAGCGGCGGCACCCTTACTCAGTGATGCGACGACAGCGGCTGCGGCGGCATCACGCTTCTTCTCCGTGAGTCGCGCTTCCAGCTCCCTGCGACACGCAGTCCTTCAAAAAGCCCAGCACAACAGCAGGCACTTCAAATTCCCAGCAAGGGAATTCAGGGGAGCTGGTTGGTGAAGTCTGTTGTCCCTGAGACTTCAGCAGGAGGCAAGCTCAATCTTCAAGCCCTTGGAGATCCTTTACAAGTTGATGAAAGTAGCACAAAGTTCCTTTCTCCTTTCTTTGGCAGTCAGGCAAACACTGCAGGCCAATCCCCCAAACAGCACTCAGCTTAGGGATAGTCTCCTCCTTCAGTTTCTCTCTGGTTCCTCTCCTCAGCAAAGGTTCTTCTTGTTTCCCAAAAGTGATCTAAAGTTCTGGGGTCTGGGTCCCCCTTTTATACTCATATTCTCTTTGTTCTCTGAAGGCAGAGAGGCCTTTGCCTAGTCCAAACCAGTTCTGGTCAGTCCTGGAGCACTTTGTTTACAGCACTCCTTCTTTCCTTTGACAGTGTAGGCCAGGGACATCAGACGCACCACAGGAGGTGGAGCCAGCATTGTGGAGGGAAGGCACAGCCCTATTCAGACCCCCACCACTCTACATGGAGATCTCTCTATTCAGCCCTGTGCTGACTCACCCTGTCTCCTGGAATCCCCCAGCCCCTGTCACTCAAACTCCAGACAAGGAATACACAACCTAGCAGAGGCAGGCTTGGATAGTTAGGCAAGAAAATACCTACTTTCTAAAAGTGGTATTTTCAAACACAGAATGTTAAAACTAACTTCACTAAAAGATGTATTTTATCATTCTGAGTTCAGGCATACTAAGTTCGTTTTTTAGGTCTCGCCTGAGCCAGCGCAAGCTGTCTCTGCGAGACATTTAGTAAGTGGGTTTTTGACAGTGCTACCCACAGGCTTTTGGTGGCCTCCAGCTTGCGTTCACGATGGCGTGCACGTGCACAGCTGCCATCTGGGTTTCCTATCTCTTCCTCATTTCCTCGTCATGGCTCATTAACTCTCTGGACTCTGATGTTTCAATCGCAGCAGCAGCTCACATTACCAACTGACGGCCCTGGACTACAGTCACATGAAAAACAACAGCGATTAGCATTGAAATGCAAGCTTTTTTTGTCTAGTCAGAAATATTGCTTCGGTGGGTTGATTTCACCTTATATCGCTATTTGTTTTATATTAGGAGTCACAGCCTAATTACCAGTATTTTTGTCTCACTCTGTTTTTTTAAAAAATATATTTATTCGCGCACAGCACAAAGCAATAATTAAGGTTACTTTTTCCGCGTCACTTCTTCACTCTATTTAAACTCCACACCCCCCACTCTTATTGTCTCTCTCCTTCTCTCCCCTCTCTAATTCTCTCTCTACTTAATTAACTCTCCCCTCTCTATGTTTTTAGCCTTTCATTCTCTCTCTCACCCCTTTATCTGTTTCTCTTTCAAACTCCTTCATTCACTCTCTCTCCCCTTCTTTCTCGCTCTCTATCCCGCTCCACCCTTTATTCTATGTACACCCTTTCTCTCTCTTTCTCTCTCACCACCCTCTCTAATTGGGCATTATATCTTCACTCTCTCTCTCACTCGGCAACACCACAGCATCACTCAGCATCACCACAGCATCACTCAGCATCACCACAGCATCACTCAGCGCAACCACAGCATCAATCAGAGCCAGCACAGCATCAATCAGAGCCAGCACAGCATCACTCAGCACCAACACAACATCTCTCAACGCCATCACAGCATCACTCAACGCCATCACAGCATCACTCAGTGCAACCACAGCATTACTCAGCACAACCACAGCATCACTTAGCGCCACAACAGCATCACTCAGCGCCACCACAGCATTACTCAGCAGCACCACAATATCACTCCGCGCCACCACAGCATCACTCAGCACCACCATAGCTTCACTCAGCGACACCACATCATCACTCAGGGCCAACACTGCATCACTCAGCACCACCACAGCATCACTCAGCACCACCACAGCATCGCTCCGCACCACCACAGCATCGCTCCGCACCACCACAGCATCGCTCCGCACCACCACATCATCGCTCCGCACCACCACAGCATCGCTCCGCACCACCACAGCATCGCTCCGCACCACCACAGCATCACTCAGCACCACCACAGCATCACTCAGCGCCACAACAATATCACTCAGCGCCACCACAGCATCACTCAGCGCCACCACAGCATCACTCAGCGCCACCACAGCATCACTCAGGGCAACCACAGCATCACTCAGCGCCACCACAGCATCACTCAGCGCCACAACAGCATCACTCAGCACCACCACAGCATCACTCAGGGCCACCACAGCATCACTCAGCACCACCACAGCATCACTCAGGGTCACCACAGCATCACTCAGGGTCACCACAGCATCGCTCAGGGTCACCACAGCATCACTCAGGGCCACCACAGCATCACTCAGGGGCACCACAACAATATCACTCGGCGCCACCACAGCATCACTCTACGCCACCACAGCATCACTCTACGCCACCACAGCATCACTCTACGCCACCACAGCATCACTCTGTGCCACCACAGCATCACTCGGCGCCACCACAGCATCACTCGGCGCCACCACAGCATCACTCGGCGCCACCACAGCATCGCTCAGCACCGCCACAGCATCGCTCAGCACCACCACAGCATCGCTCAGCACCGCCACAGCATCGCTCACCGCCACCACAGCATCACTCAGGGCCACCACAGCATCACTCAGCGCCAACACAGCATCACTCAGCGCCACCACAGCATCACTCAGCACCACCACAGCATCACTCAGCACCACCACAGCATCACTCAGAACTACCACAGCATCACCACAGCATCACTCAGTGCCACAACAATATCACTCCGCATCACCACAGCATCACTCAGCACCACCACAGCATCACTCAGCGCCACCACAGCATCACTCGGCGCCACCACAGCATCACTCGGCGCCGCCACAGCATCACTCGGCGCCGCCACAGCATCACTCGGCGCCGCCACAGCATCACTCGGCGCCGCCACAGAATCACTCAGCGCCGCCACAGCATCACTCAGCGCCACCACAGCATCACTCAGCACCACCACAGCATCATTCAGCACCACCACAGCATCACTCAGGGCCACCACAGCATCACTCAGGGCCACCACAGCATCACTCAGCACCACCACAGCATCACTCAGCGCCAAGACCATATCACTCAGCACCACCACAGCATCACTCAGCGCCAAGACAATATCACTCAGCACCACCTCAGCATCACTCAGCACCACAGCAGTATCACTCAGCATCGCCTTTGCGCTAGTACACCACCACATCATCATCACTCAGCAAGACCTGAGTATCATTCAGCATCACCTCAGCATCGTCTCCGCACCAGTCACCACCACCACCACCACCACTACCACCTCAGCATCACTCAGCACCACCTCAGCCTGCTCTCGGAATCTGGCATCTGTTGATTCTCCCCTAGCGTCTGGCCGCTGCTAGTGTTATAATACAGGTACTAGTTCCCAACCTTCACCCTCCGATTGTTTATGCCCCCTCAAAAAAAAAAGCTTTAACAAACAACCATTGGAATAGGCAGAAACAAGTTGCCAGCATTGCAAGAACAAAAGAAAACTGAGGAAATTTTTTATTGTAAATACTTTTTTTAATATGGTCGTTCAGTTTTACATAATGCCTTCTTGGTCATATATAAAGTAACAAAAATGCTTCTGACACTTTTTTATTATAACTTTTCAGCATGCTGCACAGCAGCCACACTTCTCAACAGCACAGCTTGAAGACATTGGCAAAGTCAATAGCTCTGGCTAAACACTTATAAGGCCCCAAAGACGAGACCTATTGGCTATGCCAATGCTTGTCTACCATGTTCCCTGGGTCAGTTAGGATTATAAGATGTTATAATCAAACTGCCTATTCTGGCCTATGGGGACAGGTAGCCTTGCAATAGTGAAAAACGAAATTGGCTGTAATTCACTATTAGGACATGCCACACACACCAGGGCATGTCCTACCTTACACATACAATGCACCCTGCCGTAGGGCCTACCTTAGGGGTGACTAATATGCAGGAAAGGAAAGGTTTGGGGACTGGTAAGTGGGTGCACTTACCAAGTCGACATGGCAGTACCAGACTGCACACAGGCTCTGCAATGGCAGGCCTGAGACACACTTTACAAGCTGCTCCTTTGGGTGGCACAAACAGTGCTGCAAGCCCACCAGCAGCATTTGAGTCACAAGCCCTGGGCACAACCAGTGCACTGTACTAGGGTCTGACAGTGAATCAAATAGGCCAATCATGGAGTCACTAATCCATACATCAATTTACCATAGGGAGCACTTGCACTGTGAGTGCTCAAAGCATCTATAACCAGCAAAAACACATGAGGCAACAGCAAAAAATGGAAGGGAGACCCACGCCAATTGTGCCAGGTCTAACAATTTGCAACACACATCCTTATCACACAGACAGCTAACATCTCTGACAAGAATGGAGTTGATAACCCACTTGCTACACGATTAAGACACTCAAACACCAACTGACCCCTATTAACAAGACAGCATCATTAGACCCATGTCAATTGCTCATCTCTGAGTGAATCCTTGCCTCCTCACATCTAGGGTCACAACAGGGTGGTCATTACCTTGTCAAACACCTCCCTCACTCTGAGGTATCACTCAAGCATTCAGCGATGCCGCCCACTCATGTGAGACTCGTTGGAATACATAACTTCCTCCTCAGAATGACAGATTGACTGACTGAGCGTGCAGGACATAGCTCCGTGGGGTATTTTCACAATATTGCTGATTGTTAGTTTTATATACTCTTTCACTACTTATGTAAATATAAATAGCATTCTGCTGTCTTTTCTCGCATCTTTTGTGTAGCGGACTTATTATCCCTTCCTATGGGTGGCCGTGCCCCACACATCGGTATTGTTTGACAATCTGTAAAACCAAAAAAGAAATGTTTAAAAAAATAAGTAGCATCCTGCTATTGACTCAGTTAATCAAAAGGCTTAGAATGTAAGTATGTAAGTCTGAAGAAGGAACATAATAGATTATTGCTAATAGATTTATTACCCACACAGTACTGGGAGTTAAGAACTATTAATTACCCATGCATCCAAAATTCTGATCCATCAGCAGGTCCTCATAATTGTGGTGCATATGGGTAACAAGTACTTGTTTTTCATGTTGAACAGTTTATTTAATAAACAATGTGTGGTTTGTTCTTCAGCATTCGTTATGAACCGTATTCTTGAAAAATGTATGGATTTGAGACTCAATTTCAAATAGTAGCTTCGGTTATAGTTTAGCTTAGCTTCCTTTTATGGATTTATGGATGTTGTTTAGGTCGAGTCGTTTTCAAACTACAAATACTTAGACTAGCAAATGTAATTGTACCCTGTTACTCAAAATCTCTAGTATTGCATTTTATGTGTCACATCAAGTTTATTTATACTAGTTTTGTGTACGTGATTCTACTGGACAAAAATTAAGTTTGTAAAGTCAAATTTATTTTTCACTTTACAATGGGAATAGTATTTAGCGAAAAATGTATTGTTCTTATCTTTAGGAAGGCTATGCTAGAGAAATTGTATTATGTTTTATGAAATGCAGAATAAGTCTACATTTATCATTTCAATTTCTGGAAAATGTTTTTGTTGAATTTGTTTTTTTTCGAGCATTAGATTTTATGTATGAATGAATGACATTGCATTTGTGACTTTGTTCGTCTCTATGTGTTAGTTGTGAAAATGAAGATGGTCTAAGCTACAGTTGGTCTGCTTCGTATGCAAGAAAATTAAAGAATTTATAGAATGTAATTCGGAGCCCACAAACTAGTAGGGTATCTATTCTTTCCACAATTATTTATTTGATGTCATTCAAGCATTAGCATCACACAAACGTTTATTTGCATCGTTTGGAGTTTTAGAATGTATGCTAGTATTGTATTGATGCTCCTAGGCGAATAAAAACGTAGTCTTATGTGTATTTATTTCATGAATGTTTGATTGGATCATGTAAGCATGAGCAACAGAGCGCTAAACCGAAAGTATTTATTTTATGCTTGACCATGTTGAATTAGTGCTTTTGTAAGCCTATAAACATCGTAGTACATAAGTAACTCAAAGAAGGCAGATGAATATAAATATGATAACCTCACCCATGCATTGAATATTTCCATAATGCACTCATTTGTCTGCTCTCACTGAGCAGGCTTTTAAACCGATCCTTAGCCATACAAAATGTTTTACATTTTATAATGGATTGGTTATGCGCCATCCATTGTCCCGCATCTATTGTACTACCACGATAATACAATACTATCTATTGTATTCCAGTCTGGAGTTGTGGTACTATGCCTACCAAATCTTCCCAAACTTGCAGGGCCCTCCTGACTTGTGTATGTCACCTCCTTACATACACCAATCAAGATGTTTACTGCAAAGTTCCAATATTAGAGACAGCAGGCTTCCCCGATTATATACTACATCTTGTTTGGCAAGTGCCACATTCAGAAATAGATTACAGGTATCACATAATTTCCACATCTCTCCTTGTGCCTATCTTAACCAATTTAGGAGGGTTTAACAGAGGACTGTCCACCACCTTTTGTAAATTCCTCATTACTTCATACTAAAAGCATTGAATTTTGGGGCATAGCCTCAATGTCTGATAGAGCCTGCTCTTTGTCTACATTCCCAAATAATATTGAAGAATGGACGTAACAAAAAGTCCTAAGCCAAGACCTAAAATGATATATTAGTCGCACAATTTATTAAGAGTTAGAAGCCCAACACTTGTCCTAATGGCCAAGTTATAGCAAAGCCTCCTACCAATCAATCAAAAGCATGCATACTTACCAGTGTATTATCTGTAAAGTGCTTACCACTCGCTCCATGCAGCCTAAAACTTACTATAAGTAGAATTACCGTTACTGCCAGCCCAAGTCCAAATGAAGGTTCTGGTTTTCCCAAACCGGCAAAACCAGAGGATCCACAATACCTGAAGTTTGAGACCACAAGTGCATTTTCCTTCTGGACAAATTTAGCTTCATAATTGTACAGCAAAGCCATGTTCTGTTTGTATGTTGAAATCTTAAAGGTCACAGTACATTTATCACAGAGAATAATTATACAGAAAAATACTTATCTGAAGACCTTAGTCTCAGAAATCCATCATCAGCGGATCAACAGCTCTCAGATGCGGCATGTGATAAATTCCTGAACTCCAAGGAATATTTATGCCTTCGAAAAGTACAAACCTTGAACAACAGCCTCATAGGGAAGATGCAAGCAATAGTGGTCTTTCCCAGCTCCAGAGGAGGAGAGGGTGGTTACCTTGCAGAAACTGCACCACCCCAAGAGTTTCCACAAATCCCAAACCCAGAAAAAGGGGTCCTCCCAAGAACGTGGGGGATGTGAGACTGAAAAGAGGAAGCTACAACTACTATTTTGTATAATATAAAAACACAAACCCCATGGCCAAAGATCCTTGAAAGTAATAATCTGTGAGTAGGAGACTTATTGGGGTGGTGAAATGGTGGGTACTATGCATATCTGAGCTGTTGCTATCCTTGAAATCGATTAAAAAATAAGAGCATTAAGGAAAGATCTGGCATGTGTTCAGGGTTCCCAACTGTCATGACACATGTAGAGGACCTCCAACCCAGTGCGTCACAGTGAGCACTCCCAAAAATGCCGGGATTTTAGGATCCCTGCCTGCTTGCCTATGCCTATCGTGAGAAATAAAGTATTAAAAAAATGGTTTCTAGATGTGAACGAAAAAACTCTGAAGGAGCAAAAAGACCCACAGCACATGCCAAACAAAGCAAATCTCTACATCAAAGGCTGAAAAGATGACTAAGCTGCATTCTACGCAACTTCCTGCTTAAAACACAAAGTCCATCCTAGAGAAAGAGGACTCCTCTGTGAAGGGTCGATTCTTTATTTCATCATGGCGAAGGCTAGCTTAGTTGTCTGTTTCCTTCACATGACTGAACCTCATGATGTTAGGATAGGGAGAATGAAGAGGGACAAAGTGCTGATATACATTTATATCTGTATAAATACATGCAAACAAAAGTTTGACTGGTTGATAGTCCTGCCGTAGCTTCCTACGAAGTCGTGAGGCTTGTGACGATTATTTATCAGTCTCCCATCCCTCCCACTGACACATCTTATCATAATTGAGGAGCATACAGTAAATTATTTGTCTTTTTTAACAGGAAAGACAAATACATAAGCACTAGTTTTCAGATCAAGCTGATCTGGTGTTAAGCACACAGTGCGCAACCTTTTTGACATTACATGGGCTCATTGCAAATATACAAATTTGAGCTTAGTGCTTGACCACTGCCTTAGCAGCTTCACAAATTCTATGTATTAGTACATCATGAAGAGTGGTGCCTTCAGCACCACTTTTAGAGTAGTATTGGCTTCCATTACCTCCAGCAGCAATGCCTACCTCACCATTCGTTGAGTGGTTGTCTTGTCGGTTCAACAATCGATTATCATTGGTGGCAGGAAAAAAATATTATTTGTATAAATATATGTGCTATCCTGTATTCTGTCCCTTAGTGCAGTAACACGCCTTCTTCACTAACATTTAAGAAAGGGTTAACATTCGGAAGCAAAAATAAAGAGCCAGCAATAATGTTTGCAAATCAAGATGTCACACAAAGATTAAATGGATAATGGTGGTTAAAATGATTATAGTTTGATCCTTAATATTGGTAGGTTTTGGGGAATACTAAAGTTATCAGCATAGTCATCAAATATAAACAGGCAAGATAATAATAATTATGCAACCATAATCTTACTAACTATGCATATTTTATTTGTTTAATCATTAAAAAACTGTTTATTTTCTTGCAGGAAAATGACTTGAATGATATGTTAAGATCACTGCACAATCACCCTGTGCCAAAAGCCAACACTCCTGTAAATTTAAGCGTGGTATGTATTTTGACCATTTACTTTCAAAATATTACAGTAATACATGTTACACAAAGGTATCCCTATAAGTGTACGAATAATGTATTTATTAAGACTGAAATTTCTGAAACAGCACTTGACCTTTCTATCTGCATTTTGTGATTTTTGTAGTAATTCTCCACTGCATTGGTTGAGCCAACTAAATCTGCTATCGTGTATGCCCACCCACTTCGTTGCCTCCTCTATTGGTGTCCCACTTCTAAAACAAATGTAATATTTTATCTTTGCTAGGATATAGAATATTCAGTTGACACAAGCAAACGTTTCTTACATCAAATGCCTCAAGGGTACTAGTGCCGAAGTGAATAATTCACTATTATGTTAAACTGTTAAAAATATGTATTCCTACAGGCATGTTAGTGCATATATGTAGCACTTTGTTAATGATGATTTGCACTTTTATGGAAAGGGTGTAGGTCATAATTGTAAAATAATGATTGATATAATTATTTTAGGTTGGGCTGTGTAGTGGCAGAACCAAAAAAGCAAAGGGTGATGATCAAATTTGAATTTGAGTAATGGAAGTAGCCACAAAAATAGAATAGGAAGAGCACTCCATGGTCTTTATGGGAGTCAAAGAGAGCCATGGACAGAGAGCAGGAGCAGACATTATGTGAAAATTGATATATAATATAAGGAGTTGCTATACTGTGACATATTTGAAAGCTATCCAAGAAAGGGGAATAAACAGAATAGGAATAGGAACCAGTGCAAAATGTTTAATTGTGAAAATATATGAGAAGAGGTGATGAAAAATAATAAGGATAATTGAGTTGAGCATAAACGCATACAAATTTAGCAAGCATGCCACTTGACCTCATGGCAAGAACCAAGGTGCAGGCAAGATAGAATTCAAGTTGTTTCTCTTGAGGTTTCACATGAGTCAGAGTTCTTTTATGTTTTAATTTCTCAAACAATTTAACAAATTGTGGGAGGTTTGAATTATTACTGTTATTTGTGACTCAAAGAGACATCAAGTCCGAGATGAAGCCATGACTCTTACGAGATAGTTATTGGTGGAAAACCTAGTTGAGGCTTGGAGAGTATCAGAGGAAAAGGCAGCATTAGAGAAGCATTGCATGTTTGTTTTTTATTTTACAGCTTGAGACACATGTAACAGGCCTCCAAAATACGGTGCCATCAAGTACTTTGTGACTCAGAGGCACCAAGGGAGGCTTGTATGAGAAGATTTTAAAAAAAATTTGAAAGATAACTCCAGTAATCCTTAGTTTTGTAAAGTATAAGAGAGAGAGATGTGGTTAATTTTGGATGAGATATGAAAGCCCACTAATTGCCATAAATTGTTTTGTTTTGCTTTAAGAAGACTGCACAACTTTCTGACATATGTCACGCAGTTTGAAAACTTCAGTACTGATGGCAAGTGTAGCTTCTCGCCTTTCCTACAGTGCTTCTCATGAAAGAATTCCTGTTTGAGGAATTTGCCATATCAATGATTCCCTAAAACAAATCCTTTGATCAGTCACCAGAGATTTATTTTTGGGTAGCATGCCTCTGGCATAGATCCTGATTCCCTCCTACCCACCAAACCCACTCCCATACCAAGAGCCTGATCTGCTCCCCTTTCAACATTAAAAGTGAAAGCCCACAAGACGCTAATAATATCCTCAAAATGCGGTCTGTACAGTCGGGAAAAGTTTACAACTAGAAGTTTTGTGTAGCCTATTGAATATATTTGATAGATGTATGTTGCTGTCTTCACATAAACTTTATTTATACTGAGGTGTATGCACACATAGCCTGAAAAAATATGTATCTATAGTATAGCGTTGTTTCTCTGTGTATCAGAGGATCACAAAGGATGAATATGAGAACTAATCAGCACATGTGGACTTTGTGTGACAGTGTATTGACAAAACACTCTTCTCATGTTGTACAAGAGCCAACAGATATTTATTTCAAGTGAACAAATCATGAAAACTCCACCAAGCCCCCTGTTGGTGAGTGAATGCATGGGCACTTTTGATCTTCCAATCAAATTATTTAATCAGTAGATTTCTGTTTTTCTCATATGGTTTTCTTATTTTTCCTGGTGTGTGGAAATTTCCTAAAGATCATATGCGATTTATACATTTCTTTTTGAGGTGGATGACTTTTGTCAACTATTCCGTGGCCATTTTTACCTCTGTCCTTGTAGAATTTGTCAATGCATTTAAGGAAATAATAACATTTTACTATTGCCAATGAGTGTCCTCTTCATGGAGTCCTACCCTAAAGGTAAAGATATCAATTATAAAGGTTCTTTCAGTGCATAACAAAACAGTGCCTTGTCATTCAATATTTCTTAGAACATTTGCATGAGCCACAGGACAATGACACTGAGATTAGCAATGTCCTTGTTTCTTCTTTTATATGGGCTGAAGATGGATTATTAATGTTATTGTGATTCCTATTATTCATTTTCACATTTGGTTTGTAAAACTCTTTTTTTGACCAGTTCTGGTATGTGATGCATCTTTTCATTTTTTGTGATTCTTAATTTTATTTCAGGTTTTTAAATTTATTTTAAAGGCCATTTCAGTTGTTAATTCACTTATCATAGTTCTGCCTTGTTTTAGAATGTGCTCCTATTCATTGTAATTTTCATGAAACAGCTTTGTCTTAGCCACATAAGATTACTTGGGTTATTAGTTGGAGGGGCATTGTTGCGGGTGGTAATCTCTTTTTGTCCATAATTCCTATATATAGTCTGTTAGCATCTTTCCTTAACTCTATACAGTTTTAGA